>VXAB01012675.1:187463-409771 GCA_013399175.1 Odontophorus gujanensis | reverse complement strand
AAAAAAAAAAAAAAATTGCTAATCTCAATGGAATATCCACCTGAGAGGTGGAGGATGCAGTTAGGATTACTAGCATTTAAAATAAATTGACAGCAGTAAGTTGCTATCTAACAGTTCAAAGCCACCACTGTATCTGGAAGATGCATTTGCCACTGGCAGTGGAAGTCTTGTATCAAGTACTGAGGAGTGGAGAAGTTGGTATCTGTCACGCAGGCTTAAATCCAGACAGCAAAGCTTCTGCAGAGGCAGATCTCTAGACTGAAATACCAAGAAGTATCAATTAAACTCCTAAGCACACTGCAGAGTTGAATTTTTGAAATATAACTTTTCATTATACTGCCTAAGCATTTTTCAGCTTCTGAGTAAACAAAAGGAAGTTCTTTACCCTCACCTCTGGTAAACATTGTAATTTCTGCCATTCACAAATAATAGAAGAAATGAATATTCACATAAAGCTTAGCATAACCAAAAAGACAAAACGTGGTTTAGAATGAAGAAACACATCAGAAAGCCACAGGCAAGGCTCACATATGAAAATAGCGCTCCGTTTTAGAAGCCAGAAATGAACCATCGACTCATGATACATAGTACATGTTTTCAAATACTGGCAAATGAGACATGCTGACTTCCTCTGGCTTGCTGCCCCTTAGCAGAATGTACATTCTCCTGTAAATGCGTTTAGATGAAGCTATAAAACTTGGATTAAGAGCTATATGCACTATGAGTGCACTTTGGATTCCAGAGTCATGCAGTAAGATCCAAACCCAAGGCTCCATTTGAAATGGCTGGGTCTTAAAACTCCAGGGTTGCTAAAGAACTGATGTAATGATTTGTTAAAGTTTGTGTCTATATTCAACCTCTATATAATGAGAAACAGCAGCTTTGAGAGCCAGGAAACAGGCCAGCTGGCTTCCCCTTTCATACAAGTCCTACACTCTCTAAAATGAGAAGTGAAAGGAAGAGACCTTTTAAAAACAGTTCGATCTCCCACTTAAGTACATCTTTGTGGACTCTTTTAATTACAAGTAAAGATGCATGCTCTAGCTAGTGAAGTCCTGCATCACTGTCTTATGTTGAGGACCTCCTCACAAACTTGATGACTTGAATAAATTTTAAGAACGTGGGCGACAAGTCACTATGCTTTATTCATGTTTTGAGCAATCCTGTCTTCCTCACATTTCTATGGAGCACCATTTTAGAACATTCTGAAAACTCTCAGACTTAAGAGATACAAAGAAATTATGCCAGAGGCACTAAGAGCTTGCCAGTCTCTGCAGGCTAACAGCTGACCATCTGCTAGGGAAGCATCCACTGTCATTGTGTCATCCACTCTCATGCCAAGTCAAGAACCAGTTTGAAGCAATCAAGTACACTGTCAGTTGTCATGCCAGGTTGTCTCATCACTTCAATAAAGCACAAAGTTTAAGACACTTTCTTTAAAGGACACGTTTCTCTGATCCTTTAAAGAGATGGTAGAACAATCTCTGCTAAAGTAGACACCAGCCTCTTGAATATGCCCTTACCAGTGTTTTACATCTCAGCTATAACCTCACCTCCTGAATAGCGAGGGAAAGGAAGACAAACAAACCCACGCCTTCTTTTTCAATCCTTCTTTAAGGATATAAAACCACCTTGGCAAAATACACAGCTAAACTGTTTTGTCAGAGCTCTGCGGCCTAACTACAGTACTGGGATCTCCTGCCAACCTGACATCTACCTGTGGTAATTTTACATATTGGTTTACAACCAAAAACGAGTTAGCTTCAAGCTGCAGATGCATCCTGGTAGCAACTTGAAGTTCTCAGTACATATTAGAGGCGCAGCATACTTCCTTGGTGGGCTTCAAGCACGACCACGCCTGTGTACTCACACCATCCCCACCTGGTGCAAGAAGTATCAATAGCTAGAAAATAGACTCTAGCAAAGGCAATCAACTGACACAATGTCTCAGCTCAAATGGCCAAATTACACACTATAAAAATACACAACATTAGCGTGATATCAGGACTTTTCAGCATTCAATTCTTTTCATTAAACTAGAATGAGATAAATATAGATACAATCTGCAAAAAAGCATGAAATCACACCACTCGGGTCCACAAGGAGGAACAGGAGAGTATTTTGACTTACTTAGTCTGGGAGTCAGTAGTAACATAGCATGTTGTCTCTTTCTATACTATGCCTACTAATAAGATGTAAGCCTCAGATGCCTTGTGGATTCTACCACTTGCCAGCAGCACAGAAAAACACCATATTCCATGTATATTCACAGTGATATGGTCAAGTCTTGAAGACCGACATCCAATTCCATCTGTGGAACTAGTTAGGCTGTTGGCATATTGCCTCTCTGAAGGACTAGAGCTGACAAGTACAGCAGCAAAAGTAAGTGTCACAATCTGAAGTGGAGAATTTTTGTGAGTGCAAGCAGCTAAGGGACTACTAGTCATGAACTGACTGCTGGTTACAAAGTCAGGAGGAGTGGCTGACACACCAGAAGGCTGTGCTGCCATTTAGCCAGATCTGGACAGGTTGGAGAGTAACCTTATGAGATTCAACAAAGGCAAGCATAGCTGAGGACAAATAAACACATGCACCAGTATAGGTTAGGGACTGATCTGCTGGAAATAAGCTCTGCAGAGAAGGACCTGGATGTTCTGGTGGACAACAGGTGGGCCATTAGCCAGCAGTGGCCCCGCGGCCAAGAAGGCCAATGGTATCCAGGGGTGCATTAAAAACAGCACAGCCAGCAGAGCAAGGGAGGTGATCCTCCCACTCTACTCTGCCCTGGCGAGGCCACATCTTGAATACTGGGTCCAGTTCTGAGCTCCCCAGAACAAGAAAGACCAAGCTTCTAGAGAGAGTCCAGAAGAGGGTTGCAAAGGTGACTGAGGGCCTGGAGCATCTCTCTCACAGGGTAAGGCTGAGAGACCTGAGACTGTTCAGCCCAAAGAATATTGAGCAAGCAATGGTACAGCACGGGGCAACAGAACAGAGGAAGTTCCATACAAACATGAGGAAAACCTTTATTATGACAGGGATGAAGCTGTGGAACAGGCTGCCCAGAGAGCACATGGAGTCTCCTTCTCTAGAGATATTCAAGACTTGTCTCAACAATTTCATGTGCAACCTCCTGTCGGGAACCTGTTTTAGCAGGAGGCTGGATTAATGACCTCTGGAGGTCCCTTCCAAACCAAACAATTTTGTGATAATATGAACCAACCTTTTCAAAACTTGCTTCATACTGTTTTTCAGAATGTTTTGTGTGTTAATTAAATACAATCAAAATAGTAAGATTAGAAAGAATAGAAGTATTGAAAACAGTTTTAAGGGTCTACCATTTGGTTTACAAGACTCCAGAAAAAGCAGATATAGCCATACTTCACAAAGTGAAAAGCCAGCCTCTGCCAAGTACTGGCTTCTAGCAATTGCCAACATCTGTTTTATTCAGGTATTATTTAAGCAATCAAGCCCTCATCCAACCAAAACTTTGGCCAGTAGGGAAGCTAAGCAACTATGCTGAGTCTGATGGAGTGGGATACTCTAGTGTTTACTTACCAGCTTCACACAGCAATATTACTGGTACTGTTGACCAAGGGGAAAAAAAATACCATTGCAAACCCTCTGCTATGGATCATTGCCTGCAAAGCTCCTAGGAAGGCTTCTTATACCATATAATTGGAGTTCAGGGTTCAGACTAGTGCTGTATTACCCATTTTTTCTGTACACCAGAAGCCTTGTGCTGAGACTCCGACCCTGATTTCCCAGCTTGCTTTATTTTCTTGCTGTTCAGTTTTCACGGTATTTGAAACTTAGGTAGAATATTGGAATATTGCTCCTAATCTGCATGCTACGTATTGAAGTTTGGTGATTCAAATTTCATCAGACACTCATTGGTGTGACTACTTCTCTGTCTGTGGTATTTTCCCCATACACACACCAGAACTTGTCCTTTTCCACCCTTATCAACATTCTGATCTGTGCCTGGAAAATAAGCTCCAAAAAGGAACAGCACATGTTAAGTTAATGATACTGTTTGGTACAATTGACTCATCTTTAGTCTATAGAAAGACTAAGGGATGCCTTCAGCAGTACCATATGTCTGCAACTGACAGTAGGAGATCTTCCTTTTATAATTTTCCTTGAGGAGTTAGGGGATATACGTGGCATAGTTTTGGTAATGGAGGAGCTGCAGGGGTGGCCAATGTGAGAATGGTCTCTTTCATGGGCTGCAGGGGATACTTGCTCCAGCAGCACCATGAGCCTCCTGCTCCACCTCTGACCTTGGCGTTCCCACTGCTGGTTCTTATGTTTTCACTGCCTGTCCAGCATCTTCTGTCTCTTCTTAAATACATTTTCCCAGAGGTGCCTCCAACTCAGCTCCTGGGCTCAGATATGTCCTACAATGCATCTGTAGTGTCTATCTGGCCCAGGACAGCCTCTTCCCACTGTGCAGCTACTCTGCCACCAACACTTTGCTGTGGACACCCAATACTGGGAGAAAGGTGAAATGCAGAGTGTCAGTTGTATCAAGTATCTTGAAATCAAGCAGAAAAGCACCAGATGCAGGTGTTCTTTTGCTATATTATCACTTCTAAAGAAGCAGAGACTAACAGTACAACAGATTCTCCTCTTCAGTTACACTTTCCTCTCAATTCCAAGGCTCAAAGTCTTCCCTGCCAGCAGGCTTCAAGACAGGAGAGCACACCAACTGGGGAAGTATTACCTACCACTGACATTTTCTCCATCCAGCAAGAAGCACTAAATTGCATCCAAAACTCTGTGTGTCCTTCAGACTGCAATCTACTTTTACTTCAGAGGATCTTTCAAGGAACAGAGACATGGGACCACTACAACAGAGTACTTTCTTGGACACTATGCACAAGCCTTCACTAGTGGGACAGGCTCAGGTAAGGTGCATCCAGAAGATGCAGATTAAGTCAAACAACATGAAATAAAAAGCAGACTTTTAAAAATTATTGTTTTTGTCAATTACTGCAGTCCAGGGCTGTACTGTTACTACACTGCAAGAACGTGATGAGATATTCAACCATGAAATAGAAGTGATGAAAACCTATGGATGGGTCACAGTATCACTGTTCTGCTCCTCCAGGAGAAGGAAAAAAAAACAAAAAAAAACACTTTTTTCATCTGTGCAGAACTAGGAAATGGTAGACTTAATTTCTGTAAAAGTGAAGTACCCACGTCATACTGACCATTTCACGAGCAAGGGACCACAAAGAAAGCAGAAGAGTCATGACAGGTCTCCTGACAGAAGTCATAACAGCAGAAAGGCCCAACTTGCCCCTAAATTGGTCATTTGTGACCTTGGTAAAGCATCTTTAACAGAAGGACCTTGAATGTTGAAAACAGACTTATATGTCTTCAGTGGAGAAAAGACAAGGAGAGGGAGGGTAGGTCTAATGAATCTAGCTTTATCAAGTTACACTGTTTGGACAAAAGGAAGTTTAATATTACACTATTTACTCTTTCTTCTGTTTCCTGTCCTCCCTCTCTTTAGGCACTGAACTGTAAAAAGACAGAACAGTTTAGATACACAAGATCAATTGACCTTGTCCAAGTTTCTGCCTCTGAACCCCAACTCAAACTCAAACTTCTATCCGGGTTCAAACATATTTTAAAAAAAATTATTATTTGTCCAAGTTTAACTTTAATTAAAAGGGGAGCCTTCTCTTGGTACACATGCCTCAAGAACGGTGTTTAAAAGAGGCAAGGATGGTAAGAGCTAATGTCATAGGAATATTCAAGACTAAGACTTCTTATTAGCTCTCCTTACCCATTACAGTTCTCCTACTTAGAGATCTACACAACTTCAAGTAAACCAAGTCTTCAAAACTGTTTTGTGACAGGACACGAGATAAGTCCCTAAAAACAGAGTGCTATTCAACACAGAATGATGACAACAACTTTCAGGGGAGAAAATTGCTTATCTGTTATTCACTACTGAATGGCTTACTGAAGTAAAGAATTGCTTGCTTGGAATGTTTATTTTCTGGTGAGAAAGAAACTAATTGGAGTGACACGAAGAAATTCACAATTCAGCTGCAACAACAAAAACAGACACTGTACTAAAACTGATCTTCAATGAAAACCAGTTCTCTCATGCATAGAAACTATGACAAATTATTTTCAGACATCTCACCATATCTTATACTGTAGTGGTTCCATTAGTGTGAAAGATAGAGCATGACTTGTGCAGAGACTCAGTTCTTGGCAATTTTTTGAGAGTAATTCCATGGCCATCCAGACAAAGCATCACCTGGAGTGCAGAGCAATGCAGCACTCGTGTCTGCACTACTCCCTTTAGGAGGGGGCCACAAGTGCCAACAGATCCAGAACACTCTCCAAACCATCTCAACAGCAAACAGCTTCTGAAATACACACTTGATTTAATGTTAGCAGGCACTGATGCTAAGTAACTGAAGACAGCTCTGCTGGCCTCCACTTTTAACAAAAGCCATCCAGCTAGAGATATGTAA
Organism: Odontophorus gujanensis; assembly: GCA_013399175.1. Lineage (NCBI taxonomy): Eukaryota > Metazoa > Chordata > Aves > Galliformes > Odontophoridae > Odontophorus > Odontophorus gujanensis. The sequence goes on along the minus strand of VXAB01012675.1, from coordinate 403,274 downwards.
TTATGTAATAACACATAGTAATGATCTTGTACCTTTATCTTTACTGAGTCTGGGGAGAAAGCTTAGCCCGTTGCTTTTGGTCAATCACTATTTCTGTTTCAACATTAGAAACCACAGTAATTCAAACTCATCAGGTCATTCACAGAGATCACAGGATATAGGCAAAAACCCTTCAAGGACAACTATCCAGATCAGCAAAACTCTTGACACCAGCTCTGCATTTCAGTTACCAACCTGATTTAAAATACATATCTTTTTCCAAAGCCTCTGTCAGCTACATACAAATAGTCAAAATTAGACTTGAGATGCAAATACTTTACTATTCCTGCAACACTCACACAGGTCATCTCCACAGACACTGAAAATTCTGTCTTGATCTTCATCTCTGTTTCCAGACCTCATGAAAACCTGCCAACTTTTGATCAGCCCCCTGGAAGGGCTTTGATCTTACAGAAACTGTTTTGAGGAAGTCAGGAGACATTACATGGTCTTTCTAGGCCATGTAAGTCATGGTCTTAAGATACTCCGGAGCTTCCTCCTGCTGTAAAACAATTCACCAGCAACGTAAGATAAGGAAAATCCCAACCATTTTGATTCTTTTTAGAAACAGGAACTGCTACAACCAACCACAGATGCAAAAGCTTCACTGCTTTTCACTTCACTTCCCTAACTGACAGATCACTGGTCTGTTTCTCAGCAAAATCCTTATAAATAGGTCTGAAGAGAGCTCCTTTATTTTTTTTTTCAGATCTATCACATGTTTTAACATTTGAAAGTCACGATATGTCCTTTCTCTGAAAATGTCTTCCTGCTGAAGCCATGAGAGTCACCACCACACTCAAGGCTGGATGCTCATTTTGCTTGCCCCACCACCAAACCCCCACTGAAGCATTAGCCCAGCTTTCAGAACAACTCTGAGAATGAAGTTTCTGTGCTGTGCGTGAATATTGCCCTCACAGCTTAACAACCACAGCTCATGTATCCTTAACATAGCCCAGATACATCACATCCACAGATTCTTCAGTAGCCTTTTTCACTGTTTCAAAAATAAATAAATAAAACCAAGCTGCTAGTCCTCATCTCACCACATGAATGCTTTCCTCATTTGCTACACCTAACTGCAATTTATTTAACACAACACGATTAGCAGAGGGAGATGAATCAATATCATTGTGCTAACTTTAAGGCCTCTGTTGGAATGAAGGAAATGCAGCAAGGGCGACAGCAGTTTTTTAATCCAAAAGGATCACAGTTCCAATGTGCTAGCTGCAGTGCCTGGCCCCAAACCATCACTGCATCCTACATTTATGCTCCTTTTTCCCCCCACAAACATTTGGGATTGTTTTTTTCCAATGCATGACTTCTAGCAGTTGCTGAAAATTCACTCGTATGAGAGTTGGAATTCAAAAAAGTGGTATATGTTACTAATGAACACAAGCAGCCTAATTGTGCTTGGTGCTTCTTCCTTACGTAACAAGTCTGCGCAGCACCCAGAGTCCATGCCAAAGGACAGACACAATGCAGCATCACAGTAAAGCCTGCACTTGCAAGCTGTGCAAGTACAGGAAGCCACGCCAAGGTAAGCACAAAGCAGCTCAGTTTTCATTCACAGAAAACACTTCATTATACTTTTCAACCCTTCCTCACAAATGTGGACTCGCACTCAGATCATACTTTTTTTACCCCTGAGAGTAAGTTCCTTCTACTTAAGCGGTATTTCCCAAAAACTAAAAAGAAACAAAACCAAACAACCCCCACACACACCTTGTTACCCACTGTCCTTCTACAGCTTCCAGAGCTTACACCTTCTGCTGAAAACATGAGGACAGGCATCGTGCCCCATCCTCACAGGACGCCTGTTCAATGATTGACCTTTCCACTTCATTTACAAAGCCCAGCTGCTAAGCAGGATGCTGGCAGGTAGCAGCCAGGTGTCATGTCACACAACCCAAGACACTAAACACAATTACAGTGATCCCTAAGGATGCAGAACCACTGATAGTAGAATTATAGCTTTTAATAACACACTGTTCCAATCACCTCATATCTTCTACAGTACCTACAGCCTTCGTTGTCAAAATCCTTCACACCTCAACTCGGAACTTAAGGCAAGTTTTGCCTTCCATCATTTCCTTCACCTGGCCCTTCTGTACTACTTATCCATCAGCAGTGGAGCCAGCCACATGGTTTGGAGATCAGCCCCAACCTGCAGCACTTTCTGCATGCATCCAGGGGATGGGCCTCTGCTTCTCATTACAACACAAGACTTACCTTAACACTTTCTCACAAGATACATGCCAGACTTCAAGGCTTAACAATTCACAGCTCAGAGGAGATGCCTCAGGTTTAAGAGCCTGAGAACACTTCATCATCTAAAACATAAACCTGATTTTAATTTATAGCCTGCAATTTTGAATGTGTGCACCTCCCACTGACAAGATACTGTCTTTAATGATCCCAGATAGTTAAATGCTCAACTAATCACACAGTCTGGAAAACAGAAGATAAAATGAACACGGACTTCTTCCCAGGAAGCGATCCATCCTCTTCCTCCTCGATGTCTCATGTTGAGGTGAACAGGAAATGGCAGGGAACCCTTCAGGCCTCAGTCTCCCTTAGTCTCATCTCTGAAGTAGTAATACTAAATCAGTATCTGAGCACAACTCTTTTCCAGACCTTATTATAGCACTGGCAGATATTTCCACCTCATCCTCACTTAAATCCTACCTATTCCAGTTAGTACTTTTACTTCTCTATTTATGTGTGCGTGCACATGTGTGTGTAGAATATATACATATTAATATTGCATAGACACAGCATGGTTTTAATTTCAAGAGCCAAGCTTTTTTTTTTTCCTTTTAAAGTTAAAGCTTCTAGTAATAGACATAGTAGGACTGGCCTTACACAGCCTACAGATTGAGAGGTGTCGACAGCCAAACATCAACACAGGCGATACCAATTACCAAGAAATTTATAGTCAGTGGATTATCTACACTCATCAGAAGATATTTTATTAACATACAAGAAAACGAGAGATCACATGACATTAAGACAGATGATCTATTTCAACGATAGTTAAAACAGGCCTCCCAAAAGCCTTCTTCAAGCTAAACAAGCCCTACTCCCTCAACCTTTCTTCATAGGAGAGGTGTTCCAGCCCTCTGATCATCTTAGTGGCCCTCATCTGGACCAGCTCTGACAGCTCTGCATCCTTCCTGTACTGGGGGCTCCAAGCTTGGATGCAGTACTCCAGGAGGGCCTCACAAAGGCAGAGTAGAGGGAAACAATTCCCTCTCTCTCTCCACTGGCCATCCCTCTTCTGATGCAGCCCAGAATAGTTGGACTTCTGGGCTGCAAGGGCATACTGCTGGCTCACATTCAGCTTTTCGTCCATCAGAATCCCCAAGTCCTTCTCCACAGGGCCGCCCTCAATTAGTTCTTCTCCTGGCCTGCATACATATCTGGGATTGCCTCAACTTAAGTGCAACACCTTGCACTTGGCCTTATTGAACCTCATTAGATTCCCATGTAACCACTTTTTGAGCATGTCCAGGTCCCTCTGGATGGAATCCCTTCCTTCTTTTATGTCAACTACACTACTCAGCTTGGTGCCACCAACAAAGTTGCTGAGGGTACAATCAGTTATCTCTTTGTTATATATACTGGAGTACTGAATATGGCTGAAGGCTGACATGCTGTGTTCCACTTGAAGGGGTGGCCATGAAATCATCAGCACCAAAATCTGTTAATTATTTTCCAGAAATAACACTACTTCCTTTGAAGAAATACAGCATCATCAGAACTGTGTTTGCATGCACCTGCACCAGCATTGCTTGGTAATGAACAGCAGCCAAGGGACTTATTTATACAAAATTCAGCTTATCTTCACTTCTGAATGTTTTTTTATCATGTGTTACCAGCATTAAAAAAAAAAAAGGGGGGGGGGGGGGGGGGGGGAGAACACTTACTTTTAGGCAGTGTTAAAACCTGCTGTTATTTTGCAACCAAAGCTGGACAGTTTCTATGGTGAACAAAGCCAGTTATCATCATACAATTAAGTACCTTCACCATCCTAACTCCTTGGTGTCTCCAAGAAGGGCCTGACAGTTGAGTGGGTTGAAAAGAAGGAATTGTCAAGACAGAGCATTACAAGCTCATTGCCTTTTAAGAAACATTTTGACTTCAACCTTGTTCCATGCATTAACCAGCTACAGCAAGTCCAGAACAGACAACAAATCTGTGAAACCAAGCCTCCAGCCATCCTCAATAGAACACAACAGAAACCACCAGACAGACCATGAAGCTGCTATCAGATGTCTAAGACCTCGGCACCAGTCCGTACCCTTTCCAAAGGCCACTCCAATCCACAGCATACTGCTGACCATCCTGCCATCACCTAAACCTCTTCACAAGACTGCTGTGGAGAGGCCATGCATCTGGCACAGCATTTGTCCCTGCTGGGCCCCACCAGGGCTGGGGGAGGCAGCGGCAGCCACGTGCCATTCTGCCATGTGCATGACCCCCTTCCCAGGCTGGAGGCAAGGCACACTTCGCACTGCCTTCTTAGATGAAAGGCAAGAGGTCAAGAGGAAAAAAAAAAAAAAAAATGGCTGAAAGAGTGGTATTATGCAATACGAGAAGAAATGCAAATAATAACTCATCTCTCCTGGAGATTTCTCACAGCCCTTTCCACTCAGAAGCCGGATTACAGTAGCAAGGCAGAACACCCAAAGCCACATCCCAGAGGGCCCCAAGCTCAGCCCCAGGTCTTCACTGCGGATACAAAAGGGATGCTTACAGTCCAGGTGCTTTTTCTTGGGCCCCATCACTTCATGCGTGGTGGCTTTGCAGACGGCTCTGGCAACGGCCGATCCCGTAACGCTGTACTGAGCAGCTGCGATGCGATCTGTCAGCGTCTGACCCGACATCTTCGGCTGCCGTTCGTGCCGCTGCCTGCTCTGCAGAGGCAGAAAACACGCGAGGGGAAGGGGCTGACGGGCTGCGGGCCGTGGGCCGCCGCACAGAGCTCCTCCGGCCCCACCGCCCCACTGCGCGAGCGTTCGCCTCGCCAGGCAATTCCAGAGCGGCTGCCTGGGGCAAAAAAAAAGGGCGATTTCAGACACTGCGGGGATAGGGGGAAAAAAAAAAAAAAGAGAGAGAGATAATAGAGAGAGATGACACAAATCGCGAATAAGGAGGGGGGAAAAAAGCTCACCCCCACATCACCTGCCCGCATCCTGCCCCCCCCTCCTCCCTCGCCGCCCCGGGAAAGGGACGCCATCAACACCCGGGGAGGGGGGTGTTAGGCAGCGGCAGCACCGACCTGTCAGCGCGTCCTTCCCTCCGTCCTCCGGCCGCCGCCTCCGCCCAGGGCCTCCCCCCGGCCCCGATAGCCCCAGGTGCGGGGCGGGATGCCGCCCCCTCCTCCCGCCGCCGCCGGGATGCGCTGGGCGTGCACGGCCGGGAGCCGCCGCTGCTATTTCCAGCCTAATCCTCCCGCAGCCTAATCCCCGCGCGACTGCCGCAGCAGCACCGCCCCCCAGCCCGGTGCAGAGGGCGGAACGCAGCCGGCCCGCAGGTCGCCGGCCCGGCGCGGTCAGGTGACACAGCGCTAAGGCGGACCGGGCTGAGCCGTGATGTGCCGAGCCGAGCCGTGCCGGGCCGCTCGGTGCCGCCCGGGGAGCCCCCCCGCCCCGCCGCGCCCCTTAAAGGAGACGCCGAGATAGTGCCGGGGGGCTGCGCGTTTCCAGCGGTAAAAAAAAAAAAAAAAAAGAGAGAAATATATAACTAAATAGAATAGCGCCGAACGAATAAAGAACGCACAGCACCTTGCGCAAATGGGGAAGGCAGCGGGAGCCGCCGATGCTTCTTCCTCTGTCTGCGGTACGGTCCCGTGGTTAAGCTTCGAAATGGTTCAGTGAGACATCCCCAAACGGCGTGCGAACTGGGCTTTAATTATCGCCTACAGCTGTCGATGGCCCCGGAAGGATTTTCTGTTCGTTACTGAAGATATCCTAAGGACCCCGGTGGTTGCGCTGGGCAGAACCCATTGCCAGCAGCAGCAGCAGCTCCGGGGGGGGGTGGGTTGTACGGTTGAACCAACCGAGCAATGTACGGAGCCTTCGGAAATGTGGCACACGTAGATTAGCATAAATTGTCTGAACTTAGTTCTGGAGTAAAGTGATTTCGGTGGGTGGGGTCTAAGTGGAATGGTGCTGGTAGCAATTACACTGAGCTGCTGTAGGAGCAAATTCAAGAAGACGATGTGTGGTATTGATTATCCGAATACAGCAGTGTGTGCAGCCAGCACTGAAGATCTGTGCTTAGGAGGCGATGGCTGGGTCGTGTTGCCTGCAGACACACTGCACCATTTCAATACATTGCGCCAGGAGCACAGTGCTGCCTGGGGACTATATTCCATGACAGTATGAAACAGCAGCTTTTTCACTACTGCTTTTTTTTATTATTATTTATTTAATGTACCTACCCAGAGGTTTTTAAGTCATAGGTAGCCTGAGAGCTCATTGCAGCAATGCCTCAAAGTTCCAGTATCTGTATCTATGGGAAATCTCTTCTGAAGAAAATACCACTTCAGTTGGTGCTTGTGTGTACTGAAGAAATGTGCTGGGAGCTTCTAGCTCTCAGTATGAGCTCGGACAGCCTTCCTTTTACAGAGCACACAGATTCTTTTGAATTGCAAGAATGAAATGTTTTCTCATGCACAGTGTTTGAATTTAATTTGAAAGTGTATGTCACAGGTGCGTTACTGACCACCAACAAGAAGTGTGAGGAACCTGCAAACTTTGAATGTTCTCATATTTGGGAGTTTGACCCTCATATATGAGAATCTCACCATGATGAAGTTGAAGCATCCAACTTCACAGTAGGGAAGGTACTTAATTAGTGATGTAACTTGTTAATAATGACCACTGTACATGTCCTGGGCCAAGCTTATTGTAACAGCCTTGTTCTGAACCAGTCCATATAACTATCAGCAGTTTCAGTGTCTGAGAAGTCTTGGCTGTGTCACAAAAACCATGGCTGTTAACACTCACCTCATTTTATATTTTTACATTGTCAAAATATTTAAGTGGGAGATACTATAAATTTATTCTGTTGACTTAGAGGTATGTTTTGCAAACTGAGTTTAAAAGGTAGGAATGATGAGATCCTCCAAAATTTGTGTTGGCAAGTTGCTAGGTCAAGGACTAGAGTATGCAAAAAAGAACAATTTGCAAGGTTTGTTAAATGGAGCAGTATTTAAGGATTTTTTAAAACATTAAATTAATTTATCTCCCATTACTGGCACACACAGCAACAAATAATCAAATCATGAATACAGACCTCTCTGAAAATATATCTTATTTACATCTGTATCGCATTTGATCAGCACTGTTCTGCATGCGGCTCCTCTTTTCCTCTAGTTGAGGTCAGCACATGGATTTCTGGTGACCATGGTATACAAGAATTTTGTTGAACAGAAGCAGGATCTCTCACCAGCAAGAGTCTCAAGTGCTGTTTCAGGGAAGTATTCTCAGTAAGCATGATGTCTGAATTTTTGGTTCATGGTGATATTTGTAAAAAGTTAAGGTGCCTTAAGAGAGTGAGACACGAAGAGGAGGACATCAGTATTGCTAAAATTCAAAGTAAGATGATGTGGCCTACTGGAACTGAATTACCTTTTGATTTTAAAGCACCTCCCCCCAAACAAACAGAAACCAAACCAACCAATCAATTCCTCTCCCCCCAAAAAACAACAACAACAAATAACCACCAGTAATCAGAAAACAAGAATTCAAGTTCATGATGAAAACCATTTAGGAAATAGGAACCATCCTGAATTATACAAGATAACAGATGGAGCTGTCCAGGCCTGAACAGGTCTGGGATTGGAGTTACCATTTGATGAGTTTGTTCTAGGCACAGTCCTGAAGTCCCAAGGTGAACTGGTTCTGTGGCTGATGGAGTGCCCTGGGAGGTCAGGCTGAGGGCCGTGGAGGCAGTGTGGAAGGGTTCTTGCTGTTGAGAATATCCCAGAATGGTGTTTCATTTCTTGACTGTTTGTAGCTGCACTTTTGGCCTTGTAGTGAAGACCCTGACGGAGAAGATGTACCAGTGACTACAAAGCTGAACATCCTTTTTGAGATCAATGCTCAAAACTAATTCTCAACAGATCTTGAACTAAGAAAACAGCTGTTGATGTGTGGTAATCCCACCTGCAGGCCCCTACAGGGAGAAAAGAATGCATGTCTAGAGGCTGATCCATCTCAACTGAAAGCTGGATTATAAATCAGAGATGCCCATGTCTCAAGTGATGCAAAGCATGTTGGACTCTCAGTATTTAGTACATTTTAAGTTTTCTTAACACATATTCTCAAATATTATGTTCAGTTTTGGCCCCTCACTTCAAGAATATTGAGCTGTTTGAGCATTTGCAGGGAAGAACAGCTAAGCTGGCAAATGAGAAATAAGAGTTATGAGGAGTGATCAAGAGGACTGAGTCTGAGAGATCTCTTCAATCTTTACAGCTGCCTGAAAGAAGGTTGCAACAGGAGGTGTCAGACTCTTTTCTCAAGTGACAAGTGATAGAACGGGAGGAAACATCCTCAAGTTGTTCCAGAGGAGCATTAGGTTGGCTAACAGGAAGAATTCTTCTTCACAGAGTGGTTGGTCAAGCACTAGAATAAACAGCACAGGGCAATGATGAAGTCCCTGTCTCTGGAGATATTTAAGAGACGTGGATGTGACACTAAGGGATGTGGTTTGATAATGGAACTTAGTAGATCAGGTTGATGGTTGGACCTGGTAATATTGATGGTCTTTTCTAACCTAGCTGATTTTATGATTCTGTTTCTGTATTAATGTTGATTTCCTATCTGATCATCTTTTTCCAGCTTTATTGTCTTGGCCATCCAGTTCTCCAGCCAGCTCTGGTACTCTTTTCTCCTGCTTTTGCAGCTAGGCAGAGGTTCAGGCTGGTTCATGTTCCATCCTAGTGATGTCTAAGTCAGCAGGATATTCCATGCCATTGCTTTGCTGCTACTTTTATGGCCAGTGGTACAAACAGAGTTCCTGGAGAGGCTGGCTGTCACCATAGTGACAACAATGGACTGAAAAAATCCATGTAGCTGCAGTAAGAGGAAGAAAGGGAAGTGCATCCTTCTGTCCTGCTACTTGCAGCAGGAGTTGCAAAACACCGGGGCCAGTAAATGCCAAAGTCATGAAATATCCAGGAGTTCCCATGCTCTGCTTCTCAGTGTAAGCTCATCTTTGGGTCTTGTGCAGTTTCTGCCCATGAAAATTCACTCAGCCTTTGTAGTTCCCCTCATCAGGGCAACTGTCCCAGTAATTCCTTTGGTTACTATGGCAATAAGTGCCAATGACAGATTAAAGCAAGTTGCCAGTTGTCCAGTCAGTATGATGGCCCAAGGAGGCAGCGTGGATACATTCATGCACCCAAAGTAGACTATTCATTAAATATGAATTATTTCTCCTGTGCATGAATATCAGCTTTATTCAGTATGCTGGCTTCCACAAGGACAACCTTTAAATTCGTTTAATCTTAAAAGGGACCTACTGGTCTGACAAGTTAATGGACATCATCATCCACCTTGTTAGGACTGTTTCTGTTGCTGGAGTAACTTTTGGATCAGGCCTAGCAACGGCACACACTTCAATAAATCAGAAATAGAAGATTCATAGATATACCAGAAGTTGGACAGAAGTCTTTTAATCGTGAAAGTTAATATCCATAAAACTCCTCACTATTATTTCACTCATTTAATTTCATATTCTCTGTAGCTCCTGCAAGTCTGGAATTAAGTAGATTGCACTTCCATGCAACAGACTCAGAAGAGGTTTAAAATACTTCTGTTTTCTATAACTTTTCCCTTCTTTTGAGCATTTATTTTATTCCACATATTTATTTAAACAAAACTATGTACAAAAAATTACCAAGCTTTCTGCTTCAGTTTGCAATGTGTGTTTTAATATATTCATTAGAGATGACAGCTTTGTATTTATATTAGACAGCTGTGAGAAATAGTTTGAGGAATAGGGAAGTCTGCAGGTCAGCTTAAATACAATATTTAATATTCCATTGAAGCTGCCGATAGTGGGAAGGGGAACATCTGTCAGATAATTTAGGTAACTCATGCTAGGCTTCACAAATATTAGCGTGAGACAGATTTGCGGTAGTATACAGAAACAGATAATTTCCTACTAATTGACTTGTAAAATTTATTACTCGTTGACTAATTGACAATCCTGTCTCTGAACACAAAATAACTCTGAAGAAATTGATCAAAGCTGCATCATTTCCTCAAGGAGGGAAGGATGCTGCCTGAAATACAGTTCAAATTTCATTCCTCTGTATGACATATTTAACAAGAAATGGTGATCCATGGAACAGAAAATGGACTTTTGAACTACCTTGGCTATGGGAGCAGTAAGTTGTCATATTCAAGCAAAAATATTTCTGCACTTGGAGTGAAAGAGCATTGTTTTGTTGCTCAGACTAACAAAGTGTCATCATTTTTCTGCCAGTGGTGAACTACTTCTCTAATTATAACTGTAATAATTGTGCATTGATGGAATTGTGGTTGTATTCTCACTGTGACCATCGTATACAGCAGTAGGTATGCTTTACTGCCTATCACTTGTCTGGCTTCTGTCTGCCTGTCCGATGCTAGTCCTAAGCTGCTGTTCCTTGCATGGAGCAGAAGTGGCACAAGTGGCTGAAAGCTTGGCTGAGGAGCAGCTGAGGTGGCGTTCAGGTACATGGTGCCCTTTTTGTCTTCCACCCTTTTCCCTTTCTCCAGCTCTCCTTCCTGCTTGCACCCTTTCCCACAGACAACATCAAAGCTAGTGTTGCCCCAAATAATAAAATAAATCCCCAACGGATTTACATGAGCCAGGCTACAGTGTATGATTCCTCTGGATCAAATTAGTAAAGACTTGCAAAGGAGAAATCTTTTCTATGTGCTTGCAAAAAAGAAGAGCCTGTCAAGAGAGGGCTATTTCATTTCTTTGCTGTGCTAAATCAGTAAGGCATAGCTGTGGTCCTGGAAGCTGAACATGGTCTCTCACCAAATGCCAGGCTCCTGACAGCAGAAGTGGCAAACTGTCCATAGCTGCAAAAGGGGGAATGCTGTTCAACAGTAGCTGTAGTGTCCTAATGTTTTTCTGTAAGCTGTATTTACAGGCTGTTTTCATTTTACTTGTCTAATATCTGTTGCAGCTAACTGGCAAAGTGTTAGGCAGAAAACTATTTAGAAAGTGATCCCTTGGTCAAGAACAGCACACCACTGCTAAAGAGGTAACAACGAGCTCTGCTGGGTAATGTGCACTGTCTTTGAGAGCTTCTATGCACCATAGAAGCAGGCCTTAAACAGTAAATACCTGATTTACTATAGAAAGAACCCCAAGAAGAGTTTGCTGGTGTTAAGCACAATGTGTTTTTGTTGCAGTCAGTGGGCATGTAATAACATCTGAACTTCAGAATAAGCTTTAGACCACATACTGTGTACCCCATCTGCTGCTGTTCTGTATACACACAGCTGTAAGTGCAACAACAGTGAAGTATTGTCAGTCTGCTGGTAAATTTCTGAAGTTGTAATTTTGGTGACACTTTTGTTCAGCAGAGGTTCAATAGATGTCAGACTTGTCAAAAATAAAAAAGTAATATTTTCAACCCAGAGGGTAGAATAAATTTTAAGGGGAAAAAAATATAATCACATATTACATTAGAAGTTGTAATACTTTTTGTCCAAATTCTACCTCTGTTCACTTGAAAAAAAAAAAAAAAAGCCAAGGTAGGCAAATAGATACTTGAATGTACGATAAAACTTATATGCACAGATATGTATACTGCAGTAAATTTTTCATGCCTTTTTAACAATACTTAATCTTTCAATATTTTTAATGCATATGGTTCTCAGTGTCCATTATAATTTTGCTGAGGCCTCTGAGTTCAAAGCTCAGTCTTGATAATAAACCAACCAATAGACTAGATAAAGACCAACTTCTTCATCTACTCTTCTGATACAGTAGCATTTCTGGTCTTCCAAGCCGGAAATTGCTCTTTAACCTTATATGGCCACCATAGGTGGCCACTTTTGATAGCATTGGCATCCGGTGGCAGCCCAAGAGCCATTTTGGTGGTGGGATGTGATCAGTCAGCTCCTTCTCCTGGACTTCATGCAGGGTACATCTAATGGTCTTGCACTGTTGACTGCATCAGAATCATATAAAAGACTAAGCCTTTCTGATTTTGGATTGCACGGTAAACTGGGATTGTTACCAACATTTTAATACAGTCAAGTGCATATATCTAGAAGCAAATCCTATAAGATTACTTGTTGGAAAGCTTTTACTCTGAAAGGGATTAGAGGTCATAGCAGGCAAACAACACATTTGAACTTCCAGTGTGATGCCATGTGGACAGATCTGGTGAGGTGTATGGCTTTATAATCAGATCCACCAACATTCTGATTTCCATATTCTCTGAAATTGTTTTTAATAAAATGGACTAGAGTGTTAGGAGGCTCTTGCTGTCCTTTTCACCTGACTCCTCATGATAGACATATAGATCAGGGCTACAAGTTTCTTCATAAATTGAAATTATATGAGCAATTTGTTAAAAGAGGAAGTAGAAGAGAACAAACCATTTTCTTTGTCAGGAGCATCTGTAAAAGATAGGGATTATTTTCTAGTATTCTTTTCCGCCCCACTGTAGATGTGGCTACCATTTTGAGAATGGTAACATTAACCAATCAGAAAAAATAATAAATGGTTATATGAAACAACTTATGGATGATAAGACTATAGACTCTTGAGGGCCCATAGACCCTCAAGGACATGTATGGTCATGAACCAACTGCTCCTTTAGAAAGCATGCAGGATTCTGCCTTTTGCATAGGATGGTTGCTTTAAGTTGCCTCGCAGGCAAAAATGAGATTTGCCATCAACTTTCACAGTGCAGTCCTACCACTGTGAATCCTACCACAGTCTTTTTGCAGCCTCCAGCCTTGTAATGAGCAGTAACAAATATTAAGTTCACTTGCTCATTCCTTAGCTCACTGTAAACACTGATAATGACCTTTTACTTGGAAAAACTTTGTATTCTTGTACAGAAGGAGAAAAGACCATGCTTGTTTGTACACACATCATGCTGGTAATTATTGGGCATGAGTGTTGCCCAACTCAGCCCTGATGCTTTTCTTCCAGCAGTTCACACTGTAAAGCCATACTTGCTTGTTTTCAAGGTATTCCCAATTTCTTTTCTTATACATTTGATTACGGAGTGATTTTCTTGTTTCATCAAAACTACTTGTCCATGAATAGGAATCCAGAAAACCTGTGCTTAACTTCTTGAAAATTAGGACTGTAAAAACAGTCATGGATTTTACACTGAGTAGACAGATCTTATTCTTAATGGTAGAAGTGTTTCCTCATAGGCTACACTGTTAGGCTAACACAAGAAAGCATAATCGCCACCATATGTGCAGGACCTGGCTATAGTTAATAAACTAAAATATTATTTAAAGAAAATATATTGATGTTAATTTCTCCTTGGGTTTAGTCCAGCTTGGCAAGCACAATGTTGGCAGTTCAAAATATACAAAAATATACAGAATATATCAATGAGTGTTTAAAACATCATCCTTAACTAAGAAAACAGATGCTTATCCTGCTTCTGCAGAGTACTCTAGAAGTACTCACAAAAATATCATTAAAAAATGATCCAAGGGATGGAACATCTCTCCTGTGAGAATGGACTGAGAGAACTGGGGCTGTTCAGCCTGGAGAAGAGAAGGTTTCAGGGAGACCTGATAANATTGGGCATGAGTGTTGCCCAACTCAGCCCTGATGCTTTTCTTCCAGCAGTTCACACTGTAAAGCCATACTTGCTTGTTTTCAAGGTATTCCCAATTTCTTTTCTTATACATTTGATTACGGAGTGATTTTCTTGTTTCATCAAAACTACTTGTCCATGAATAGGAATCCAGAAAACCTGTGCTTAACTTCTTGAAAATTAGGACTGTAAAAACAGTCATGGATTTTACACTGAGTAGACAGATCTTATTCTTAATGGTAGAAGTGTTTCCTCATAGGCTACACTGTTAGGCTAACACAAGAAAGCATAATCGCCACCATATGTGCAGGACCTGGCTATAGTTAATAAACTAAAATATTATTTAAAGAAAATATATTGATGTTAATTTCTCCTTGGGTTTAGTCCAGCTTGGCAAGCACAATGTTGGCAGTTCAAAATATACAAAAATATACAGAATATATCAATGAGTGTTTAAAACATCATCCTTAACTAAGAAAACAGATGCTTATCCTGCTTCTGCAGAGTACTCTAGAAGTACTCACAAAAATATCATTAAAAAATGATCCAAGGGATGGAACATCTCTCCTGTGAGAATGGACTGAGAGAACTGGGGCTGTTCAGCCTGGAGAAGAGAAGGTTTCAGGGAGACCTGATAATGACCTTTCAGTATCTAAAGGGTCTGTATTTCAGTATCTGTAAGAAAGAAGGGGTCAGACACTATGGCAGGATCTGTTGTGACAGGAAAATGGAAATGGTTTCAAACTAAAAGAGAGGAGATTTAGATTGGATATAAAGCAATTTTTTACAATAAGAGTGGTGAGACACTGAAACAGATTATCCAGAGGGGTGGTAAGTGTCCCATCCCTGGAGACATCCAAATTCAGGCTGGATGGGGCTCTGAGCACCTTGGTCTAGATGTAGGTGTCCCTGTTTATTGCAGGGCAGTTGGACTAGATGACCTTTAAGTGTCCCTTTAAGGGTCATTTCTATCTCAAAAGGTTCTGTGATAATTTCATCATTCTATGAAAACAATTACCTGTTAATAACTTTGTGTTCAGAAAAAGAACCAAACACTTCCTGATGCTATGTTGAGTTCAGCCTATGAGAAGAAAGAAGACAACTTTACTGAGATTTTTCAATTTCTGTTCAGCTATCTGATGAGATGGACTATTTTCTAGAAGTACTGAGTGTCAACTCTCCTCTTGAAAGGGGTGTCACACTCATTGTCGTGCAGCCCTGATAAGGGCGTTTTTATTTATTTTTTTATTATTATTATTTTTAAGGTCCAAAGGTTGACAGGAGCAAGCTGTTGACATTACCTCATGTTAGAAATGTTATATGTAATAGCTGATATTGAGCAAAGTTTGGAGTGGAGCAGGGAATTCGAGACAAGAACCATAAAATGTGATGCTATTAAGCACATACATTTATAAATAGTATGCGTGGTTTCATCAATAAATTCTGCTTCCAATGGGTAGAGTGGCAAAAATGATCTCTAAGAGGAAATGTGATAAGGGAAGTGGCTTGATAATCATACGCTCCCAGAGTGAGGCCTTGTGAAAGATGTCACAGTAGGAAGAGGATAAAAGCGGTTAGAAAAATTTGCTTGAAGAAAAAATGTTCGCCAAAATGTGAACGCATATTGCCTGAATGACCATGTTTATTGGGCAGTTGTTTGTATCCCTGGGTAGATACTTAATTGATTGCCTATGCGGAAGACTTCAGTCTAAAATAACACCTGATCCAGATCTAGCCTGGGTCTCATTTTCAAATGTTGCTAATAGGAAAATTATGGCCATTATGGAATAGTATTGACTGTTGGTATTTTTGCTTTACAGTGTACTTCTCTTTCTCCTTCATTTCCATGGTGTCCTCCATTCAAAGAACTCCGAGTGTTTTACAAATGCTAATTTAACCTCCCTACTGCACTGTGTGGAAGGTAAGTATTATTAGCCCCAGGGACTGCCTTCTCTTTGTGCTGAGGAAGTGCTTACCGCATTGCTGGCACTGTTAGAGACCTCACATAATAAGATATTTCTGAAGCTACAGACCCAAGGAGCAAAGCCAATAAAATGTTATCTTTTTTCAGTGTGAAACAATTCTGCCAGCAAATCTCTAAGCAGTTAGCTTAAAAACAGGAAGGAAAATGCAGATCTTTTATTATTTTTTGTTTAGTATAAAACATAGAAAGGATGACATAGAGAAAACGTAATATTATACTCCTTTATTTATTTGTTTGTTTGTTTATTTATTTATTTATTTTGTGGAGGTGTGCAAACATGGTTAATAAGCATAAGAGCACCTGTGTGTGGTTTGCAGCTGTGTAAATAGAAGTTATTAAGTCTTACTGCTGTAAATAACAGTAGAGAATGCGGAATGTTATTTTTAATCATTTTTTTTCACTTTATGGTGTCGGACTTGGTAGATCAGCGCAGAATGCTTTGTATTTGTGAGTGTTTCATCAGGCTGAATTTGAGTGTGACTGATGTAGAGGGAATCTAACCCGCTGCATAATACTCACAAATTCGTATTTATATGTTCTTTAAATAATTAATGATATGCATTTATGTCTCTTTAGTAAGTATTCATAGGAATAAGCAGCCTTTTCTGTATAACACACAGACTTTGCTTTTTAGTTACACTGAAGTGCACTGGGATTATAAAACTATCAAATAAATACTCATCAAAAGGACAGAATGTAGTAGGTGCATGTACTGTTTCTCAGTGACTATTCTATGCTTCAACATGGTTAGTAAACAGTATCTATGGCTTCTTTGAGTTTGTGGAATACAGCACACAAAAGGAAAGAATATAGAACATGTTGGTGGGGATATATGGTATATACTAGCTACTTGTTCATTGTAAACTAAAGGAGTATGTATCAGGAGTAAGTGCACTGAGTTGTTCCTATTAGGAAGGGAGATCAACTCTATGTCTGCAATAGCAACGTACTTTAATACTTTTGATTAATGGTAGTCTTAATGATGTCACTGATGATAAAGAGACCCAGTCTGATTAACTTAGTCTCCCAGAATTTCTTTTCTAATAGGAAAAAAACACTTGTCAGTAAGGAATAACACACTGTTCCCTTCGATCTGGAATGTATGCATTTTTTAATACGTTACTAGTATTACTGTCATTAAATAAACTAAATTTTTGCTAGGGATGAGCTGCTATTTCTCTCTCAGGACTGACACTGGAGAGTTCACCGAATCCATCATGAAACTTTGATATCCAGAATGCTTGGTAGTTATTCTGATCTCTGATAATGACTTTGGAATAGATGTAATGAAGTGGAATAACTAATTTAGATTTCATCTTGTCAACATCATTATTAATTTAGAACACCCATTTTTAAAGATTAAAAGTAGCTGTTCACGATCTGCATTGGAAAACAAAGAACTAAGCAGAAGAGTGGGGCTGGATTTCCTGCCTGCTGCCATCCTCTCATGCCACTCCTGTCACATAAAGTATCTGGAAACCTACCAAGATCAACCCACAAGTGTTTCTATTGGCACAAAAAGCAATACAGGGTTGACACACTGTCTCTTATTGGCCCTTGGGTAGGAATGATGGCTGGTGTCAGCTATGAATGGCACTAATGGGGACACTGCAGCACCTCATCATGGTTTTTCTAATCTTCATTAGGCATGAAAGATAATTTAATGGTCATTACAATGCATCATATAGACCGTAGCTCAGCTGCATTGCTGAAGTTTGGCCTTTATTTAAAGGTAAGCCTTTATTTAAAATATGAAGTTAATTCAAAATTTTAGAGACTACCATAGCATCTAAACTGTTTTGATGATGATATGGGAAAACATAGGAATGCCCTTGCATGCTCTGGTTTTTAGTCTGATTGTTCTTCACTGCAGTCCGACATGCTTGAAATGTTATTCAACTGCCTAAAAAAAAAAAAATCTCTGAAGGAAAAAAGGAAAATTTGCTGCTGTCTCACTGTGCCTCTCAAAACCAGAACTCTTCAAGCATAGCTTTCTATTTGTGCACTGGCACTATGGGGTAGTGGCTATTTATACAAGTAAATCAGACACAGGGAGCTTTGTCTGTGTACTACTTGCATACTTGCAGTTCTCTGCAGTAGTTACCTGGAAAGGGTAATGTCTGATCATATTCTCTTATGGTTCAACCACATTTTGGTCCATTATTCCTGCGAAGAGTTTTCATAGAGATGCTTTAAGAGAACGTGGAAAGTAAGAAAAGGATATATAAAAGCACCGAACATGAACAAAATGTTTGGCAGATTTTCTTTGTGTATTTGATGCAGGTTTAAAACAAGAATCTTGATCATGCAAACTTCCTTTATAATCAGAGGTCTGAGTGTCAGGAAGTGTTAAACTTAGTACGAAGGCCATAAAAATGCCTTGATCCTTCTGAGATAGGGTGGAGTTAAGGAAGACAGAAATCTTCATGGCTATCAAGCGCATTCTCTTTATGATGCCAAATGCCATAAAAATGCAGGAATCCAAAGAACGAAATACAAAAACGTTTTTATTGTAGTTATGTCATTCATGTTGCTGCAGAGGTTTATCTGAACATTGAGAACTTTTTCCCTTCACGAGTCTGGAAGTCAGAACTAACTGCAGCCTTTGCTATCAAACTCAACACTTCAAACTATGAAAATATAAAAATTCTCTCTGACATTCCCTGAACTGCCTTTAAGTCTTGCACTACAGTTTGCTCATTTAGGGCAATTGGATGAGATAGATTCTTAACCATTGATGACCACTTCCTGTTCATATACTTGGTTCTGGCTCATGTTCAATCCACAGCGTCAAGGAACTTCTTTCAGCATCTTATGGGAAATTTAAATAGCTGAGATAACAGTTCAAGGGTATACAAAACTTCACTTCTTTTTCTTTTTTTTTTTTTTTAAAGCAAGTATAACTAAGCATTTCTTCTCCGTATAACACCCATAGCAAGTAAAAAAATCAGATAATGTAATCAGAGAATATTTTTGAGTGGCTTAGGTCATTGCATCGCTCTTCTCCCTAAAGGACAGTACTAAATCACAAAAAGAGAAAATCAAACAGGGTGTTCATAAAACAATAAAAACTTGCACCAAACCTGCTTCAATCACCCACTCAAGAAACAGATAGAAAAACAGCTACTTATTACGTAGTGATCTCAAAAAGATGCATTGATTCATACTCAGCTTGAAATTAGTTGAGGATAATTAAGGGATAATTTCCTGAGAGAAGGTTATGTCAACAAGGAAACTCATATTATTTTTAACAGCATCTAACTTGTAATATGTCTTGAGAAAAAAATGCAATATTTTCTTGGAAGAATAGTCACTGGGGAGAAATGGGTAAAAAATGAAAGACGTTAGACACCTGTAACTAGGGAAACATAAGATCACTGCAGATTCTGTCATCAAAAGGGCAATATCCTTGCCTTGGGCTGTTTCTATATTCTATAAACTTCTTCAAAGTTTACAGCTCTGTAAATGAAATTCAGAGATCTATCTGAGCTATTTATCTGCTTTTTAGCCAAGTGGCACTTCTGAGGTATAATTCATCTTACTGTAAAACAGAAATCTTTGTATAGATCAGATGATCCTGCTTATTCCTCTCCCTTGGCAATAGAGGAAAGCCAGGTACTGAGCTCTCGCACAAGAATCTGTGGTGAGGACATTTTGTGTGACCTAAGATGACTCTTGGTCCTGGTATCACCAGTGTAATTAAAGCTCTGTGTCCTTTCCTCCCCGCTAACACAACTGCTATCTTGGAATGAGTGATGCCCACAGAGGTGGTGGGATGGAGTCTGTGCTGCCCTGTACAGAGAGCTTTTGGGATACTTTAGTGTTTTCAGCTCTAAAAAGATCATATCATATGAGAACACTTGCAGTGTCTCTGTGCACTTCCACCAGGGATTTCAAGAGCGTAACCAGTTCCTAATAACTCACAGTTTCAGAGGCTGCAGAAGTGCAGGATTGACACCTGTTTTTCAGTAGTAACAAAGGCCTTGGACTGTAGCAGAAGTCACAGAGCAAGGCAATGGCTCAGCTGCTGAAAATACCTCAGACCATCCTCTTTGCAGTCCTCTTTTAAAAGGAAAAGAGATTTTAAAGGTGGTGGAGGAATTAAAGTTCTCCACAAATCCTGAATAAATGAGCTTTAATATTCACCCTTGAAAGTGAGTGGGAGAGAGGGGAAGGAGGAGTGGAAGGACATTCCCTGTTTTGCAGAGGCAGATGGAGGAGGATCAGGGCATCTGCTCCTGCAGCGGGCTGCAGTAGTGGCTGCTTCCCTGGAATAGACCATCAGGAATAGGTTTCTGACCTATTTGTGCCACGTCCTTTTATCTCCCGCTACTTGCATGACCCAGTAATTGCAGAACAGAGGGAGTTGCTGTGATTTATGCAGCTACCTGTATACATGTTTGGGGGCTCCCCTCTCACTGCTCAAGCATCTCATC
The DNA here is from genome assembly GCA_013399175.1 of Odontophorus gujanensis. Lineage (NCBI taxonomy): Eukaryota > Metazoa > Chordata > Aves > Galliformes > Odontophoridae > Odontophorus > Odontophorus gujanensis. The sequence continues at coordinate 382,999 of VXAB01012675.1, read as the reverse complement.
CCATACTACTGCACAGGGCTGGTGAAATAGTTTCATCTTTATAATACCATCCCATTCTCTAAGGAAGGAGACTGCAATACTATATGTTTCACTAGAAAGACAACACTAAGTTCTTCATCCAATTTAAGTCACCACAGCATTATGGAGATTTATTTTGTCCAAGAAGAAGCTACCAGTGACGTTTACACAAGTTTTATGCTGGTGTCTCAGCTCAGTGACACTTAGCTCCATTAAGTTCTGGTGCCCTTTAGCTACTGGGGATGTCAGAAGAGAATCTACTGATGGACTCTGTGTGTGTTGAACAATCCCCACCAAGGGCTGCCCTGGTGGTTTGCACACATCTAAACACCACATGAGAGAAACATGGTTGGGGGTATGGGAAATAATGAAGGTGTGCCTGGACAGTAGCCCTCAAAGCTTATGATAAGCTCCTGCAAGCTTGCAAAAAAATCCATAAGCCCTTCTCTGAAGAAGGATAAAATTTAATTTGCCTGTATGTAATCACCAGGGAAGATGCAGGTGTTGATGTATCTGAAGTGAAGTCCCTCATTGTGGAAGGAGACCTGCTGCTTATGGGAGCAAAGGAAACCGTTCCTTGATGTGAAGAAAAGATATAGAATTTGAACAAGTCCCCTGAATGCCCTTAAATTCCCTTTTCCCAGTTTTTGAACTTACATAAATGTGGAAGACTTAGATCATTGCAATATATGATGCTCAAATATCTTTCAACAGATAACAAATGTGTAATCTTTCAAAACTGAAGACAGACTTCATTTCATTTAATGTTTCTCTCTCCAACTCAGTGCCTTCTATGACTACAAGATGAATTTGTTTCTTTACTGATACTTTTTTTTTTTTTGTTGGTTCTTCTAATTTATGAAAATAATGCGTTCACTTCTGGAAAGTAAAGTTTGATAATATTCTTACTTCTGACAAATCTTTTCTTGTTTTTTACCTATTGACAGATGAATACGCACTTCATTCCAGATTACTGTCATATTTCTGTAAGAAGTCAAACTGATGTTTGTTCACCAGATAGCCAGAATCATTGCAGACAAGACACGTTTAGATTTTAGATTTTATACTAATTCTACTATCAAAAAAATAATTATGGAAATATTAACCACTGCAAACCCTGAACTCAGCCCAATTTGTGCACACATTGGAGATCACGGAATCACAGAACTGTAGGGGTTGGAAGGGACATCTAGAGATCATCAAGTCCAACCCCCTGACAAAGCAGCTCCCTAGCCCAGGTTGCACAGGTAGGCGTCCAGGCAGGTCCTGAACGTCTCCAGAGAAGGAGACCACCACCTCTCTGTGCAGCCTGTGCCAGTGCCCNCTCTTCCTTTCCTTCCTTCCTTTCCTTTTTCCTTCCTTCCTTCCCTTCATTTTCCTTCCTCTCCTTCCTCTCCTTTCTTCCTTTCTTCCTTTCTTTTATTTAAATTCTCTAGGACTAAGGAACAGAGTTACACACGATATTCATTTTTATGTTTTTTTTTTTTTCTGGCTCAGTTGTGATGGCAGTGCTCAGAGCTTACCAAGCAATGTTCATTTAGTATGTTTTACATAGTTGTCCTTCCTGATTTATTCCTCTAAAATCCAACCTATTTTGCTATTGGTAGGACCAAAGACTCAAAATATTAAAAAATCCATGCATTGTTTGAGATAAGGGTATATATATTTAAAGACATTAAAATAAACCATAATTTGATTCAGCAGACTAACAGTCAGTAAAGGCTAAGTCCTATTTGCCTTACTTATGCAAGCTATTACATTGCAACAAGATTAGTCACCTAACATCAGTAGGAGTTGGTTCTGTAACAAATCTGCAAACACACACACACAAAAATTGAGTTAATACTGAAATAACATTTTTAGCTTGCTCTCTTGCCTTTTTAACATTACAGAGGTTTCCTAACAGTGACAATTTTGACCTTGCTTCTCTTGCTGTATGAGAGATGAAGTCAGATGGAATGTTTTTTCTCAGAGCTTAATATTCTCATCAGTTTTCCATGAAGCCAGGCTAAAAAAAAAATGTAATAACAATAACAATAAATTTGAGGAGAGCTGGTAAAAGAAAGCACTGCATTGAATCCGGATGGCTCCCAGCTGTCTTAATTGAACAAAGGGAAAGTTTCCAAATACACCTTCTGTACTGGCTGGCTGCCTTCAAAGTTCTCTCAAGCTAGAAAAAACGACCTTCCTCTAAAACAACAATAAATATTAAGATCTGTTGTATGAAGTTAGACCAGAAATATTGTAAAACATGTTGTTTCACTCCAAGCCAACATCCTAGTTAAGCTACACTATGTGCCTGTTTTGGTGTTTGAATAGATAGTAGTGTTCCAGTTTTCATCATTGTATAATTTCTCACAGGGATAAGAGGCTGACTTTTTTAAGAAGAAAGTCCTGTTCTTGTCAATTAAATCAGCAAAAGTACTGGAGCAATTCCTGGTGACGTGGAAGTCAGTCTGCAAAGTCTGGCCCCAGGCAAGAAGCGAGAGGCTGTGGGAACCTGGAAGCAATCACAGAGAGCCAACTTATGGCGTCAGAAGGATTGACTGCAGCTCGCACTGTTTTATCATCCAGAGAGAAGGTCAAATGGAAATACAGCACTCCATCAAGACACCATTGCTTTGAAACACAGCCCTGTGGTCTGTCACGGCCTCAGCTCTGCTCTGCCTGATTTCCCAGCAGCAGTGTGATGGAGATGCCACAAGGAGCAGCTGTTAGTAATACAATTCCCATGTTGGCATTGCCAGCTGCTGTCATCTCTGGGAGTGGGATGGGGTTTCTGCATTCCTGTACTGCTGGGGAATTGCCCCTGGTGACAGGGAGAGCCTTCCGGTCAGCTAAACAGTAGCATTCGGGATTTAGTAGGCAGAAATCAGTAGTAAAAGAATGCTAATGCTTTTAAAAAGAAGTTCAATGTCTTAGAAGTTAGGGAGTGCCAGAATTAGCAAAGCAACCTGCATGCAGCTCAGCTGGGAGCGCAGTTGGTGATGCCATGCCTGGTGGCACAGCCACATCTCCACAGCACTCCTACCCACTCTGCCTGGAGGACAGGAAGGCCTCATTCTTCAGCAAGCTCATCACATATTCCATGTTCAGTAGTCTCAAGCCTTACTTACACATTATTAGCGCAGTTGTTCAAATCCTCTATTGAATTATTAATCTCCTCATGAGATTTACCATGATGATCTCTTTACAATATTGTCACTGCTTACCAACATCAATTAATGTATCCCTACAGCTCTTTTTTGAAGTTACTATTCCATCAATATTATTCACAGGGACCTGAGACAGAGAGAACTGAAGAAGAGATGTTAAACTGACAATTATTAAGTATTGCCTAAATTAAGAGTGCCCAATTTTAGATGCTTAGAGCCTGATTTTTTTTTTTCACGTTCAAATTGCAGCTAACAATTTTAAGAGCAGCTGTGAATGCTCAGCCCTTTTCTAATTTAGACCCAGATGTCTCCTGTTGGGCCACAAGAAAATGAAAAATGACAGAGGCAGGGACAGACTCAATCTCTCCAGGGCATCATTCAATTGTCTGTGGTCCCCTGCCTCATTCACTGCACGTTTTGTAACTTCTGTAGTGTTACTGACAACAGCTCCACTGGCTACATGATGCTGAAACACTCCAATTACGTGACCACATATGATTTTTTCCACAGTTATTTCCATTTGTTCAGTGTGGAATAAGAATGATCTTATTACATAGGAACTTTCATTCTAGTATTTCCTTTTATCTTCTTCACTCTGTCTTCTACTGTCTTCACTCTGTCTTCCTGGGCCCCCTCTAGTACTTTGATGCACTATGACCCTGGGGACAAATCCAGCAACGAATATTTCTTAATCAGATGTGTGATTTTTTTTTTTTTTTTTCAAAGTTATGCTCTAGAGAAGAGCAGTGTTCTGGTGAGACCCCAAGGCAAAGAAATAGGATTTTCTTTTTCCAGAATCAGTTCCGCCATAGACCTTCTTAGTGACCTCGGGTACTCTTTATCCTTCCTGTCATTCCTTTTCATCATCTCAAGTTCAGGACTAGTACAACATCTGCTTCAGGGCATTTTTGTGGAGCTCGACTCATTGAGCTCAGTAAAGCATCATAACCTCAGGTAGAATGTGATAGCAAAGTGTGAAGTATTATGCAATCCTCTGTCTAAACAAGGAAGGTGTAGTCAGGGGAGGAAGAGAGGGCTGCAGCAGACCAAAAGCTAAACATGAGAACCAGAACTACACGTGGTATGCTTGGATGGGGTTGAAATAAGTGTAGGAAGGCTGTAGGTGAAGCTGATGAGATGGATATTGAAATACCACTCATAGTCTCTTGTAAAGAGTTCTAGATGACATTGGAGAATGGAAAAAAAAAAAAAAAAAGGAAAAGCAGCATGTTAAAGACAGAAGTGATAATTTCTGGCCAAAGGACAAAAAAAATTGTAGTAGCTGCTCGGAGTAGTTAAAAATACTGGATTTTTAAAAAGAAATTTAATTGGAGTGAATCAGAACTTCCTGGAGAAACATGATAGGTGGGACAAGTCGCTTTAATATGGGAAGGAAAACCTATTAAAAAAATCAGAGCCTGGAATTTCAAACTGGGCAAGATTAATAGGATAAAAGATAGGATTTTTTCTTAGTGGGATGGTAATTGATCATGCGAGCACATTGCTGCCAAGAATATTGGTGGATTTTCTGTCCCTTTGTATTCACAGCCATCTGGAGGAGAGGCAGTACTCTAACATAACACCAATGTCAGCGATACACACAACTATCTAATGATCCCTTTGGGCCTGATACTTGAGGAACTGAAGTTCAGGGGTGATCTGCCATTGATTTCAATGAAGGCAGGATTTTAGCTTCTGTTCCCAAGGCGTTAATAATGGAAAAGGTATTAATTACCTATGCTCAAAGAAGTGGAGGCAGAGTGATGCGCAGCCCATGAAGTAAAGCTGCCAACAGAAAGCAGCAATGAAGTAAATTGAAAACATTTCTCTTTCTAATATGAGTGCTCTCTGCTTTTCAGCTGCACAGTCTCTTGAAGTGCATCTGTGTGGTCAGTTCTAATAATAGAGCACTTCTGGGATGTAACCCCGGGTACAGCGTGAACCAGGGCTGCACCGCAGGCTTTGGAAAGCAGCAGATGAGGGGGGAGATCCTAGCGATCCAGATTTTGCCAAAATATCTGATGCAGTTGTGGTAACTGAAGGTGGGTGAAGTTGTCAGAGATGGGGTAAATTGAAGGTCATCTGTGTGAAGGGAAGCAGGATTAGCAGCAGTGGATAATTCTGGGCTTCAGAGATGGTTGCATCTCTGTCAATGAGCCAAGTGAAAAGATAGATTCTTCTGCTTCAGTGGGGTTGTCTATTGCTTCAACTTCAGAAACTGGCTTGTTTGTAAAGCTGCATTTAGATGCCTTGCCAGAAGTGAAGCTGCTGGCTATGTGCTACTTTTTTTTTTTTTAAATAAAGACATATTCAAATGTATAAATCTGCAAATGTTCCTTTCCTGCAGTGTACTCTGCTCACAAAAGAATGATCAGTCATTTATCTCATCTGTGTTTAAGAAAAGTTCAAACATTTGCTATGACGCTTACTATTCTGTGTTTAAAAGTCAAATGCAGCAAATCCTCTGATGAGACTACAGTTACTGAAAGAATACTTCTAATTTTCCTGTTTTCATTTAAATTTGCATTTTGAGGCACCTGATGGTGAAATGTGAGCAGTCCAGCCAAGGCACAAACATGATGTAAAAAAAACCCTGAAATCAGTCTGCACCCTCAGGCAAAACCACAAATGTATGATGGATCAGAAAATCCATGAAGTAAAGCACTCTGCAATGGTATTTTAAAATCAAGTATTTCAAACAATTGTGATAGCAAATAGGTATGATAAAGCCATTAGAATAATAACAATAACAATTAATTTTATATTTCAGTTGTATGAAAATACCAAGTCCTCCTCTAAGCACGGAGATAAAAAATATATATATGCATGAATGGGTTTCCAGATTACTCAGCCCTGTGTGGCATATGCTACTCTTATTCAGAAAATCCCTTACATCCCAAAGTGAGTTTGTAGCACCTAGATCCTGGAACAAATGTGAATACTCCTCTGTCTTAACCATCCAAACACAGAGCTTGGTCCCAGTGGTCTTTATAGGGAGACAGAAGCCCTCAGGAGATGGTCCACATCATCTAAGTTCGGCTTCTTTTAGGGGTCTGTCTAATGCAGCTGAGCAGAGTCAGAGTTTAAGACAAAACAGGTAGACATTTGAAAAACTTTATTTCCCCCTGTTATAATTTTCTTGCATGAAAAAGGCCAAAACGTGTAGGCTGCATTAAAAGCAATACCGTGAAAGTGTTGAAGTTATTATACCACTGTACAATCTACTGAGCCTCTCTCTACTGGGGCTACAGATCCCAAGGTGGACATCCTCATTCAAAACAGACAATTTGTAAACTCTTTTAGACCATTTCTGCCATGAATTCTGATCTAAAGGATTCGCTTAGTCTTGATGTCTCTTCAGTTCCTTATTCAAGTCAAAAACAGTTTTCCATCCCATTGAATTAAATGTACTTTTCAGTGCTCACAATTAGAGCCCTGTCATCTGGAGAAAATGAAACCCCTTGTTTCTGGATCCAGGTTTATGAGATTGACCATGATGTTTACTACCCTTTAAGTAACTGTGCTTCTGAAGCTTCAAACATTATTTCCTTGAGTATCACTGATTAGCTTGATTTTCTAAAACCAGAGGCCTCTTAAACCTTTTTTATAGGTCGTAACCAAACCAAAGACAATGCCAGCTACCCCGTAACACAGCCCCTTCAGGAAAAAAAATACATGCATTTTTTATGTTCTTTGCTCTTTTTTTCCCCTCTTTTTTTTTAATTTTTTTTTATTTTTATTTTCTGTCAGGTAGGAAGAAAATGAGACCATAATAGAGAGGTCTGTCTAGTCCACCTATACTTCTGCTTCCAGTTCAAACTGGAAAATAAGAGGATACTTCAGTAAAAGCTCTCTTCAGAAATTACTATGATTATTAAGATAATAGGGAATAGTTTTACTTCCACTGACAAAGGTCAGACACTCTTGATAGTGCCATATTCATTCTTGTTCCCTGTATTTTCTGTATCACAAAAGATATCAAAATTCTGTATGACTGTAATGTTTCATCTACTCGCTTTGTGCAGAAAAGGTCCCAGTACAACAGTATTTCTGTCATTTGACAGATTAATCACATTCAACTCTGTTTTTTAGTGGTCTTCCTCCCATTTTTAATATATTCACAGTTAGCTTTATTTCCTCTTTAATACTCTTTTAAATTTTGTACACCAAAGATACAAATGTCTCCATTTTTTTTGTTACTCCCCATCTCCATACATTGCTTTCTATTATTTCTATATCTTAAATAGCTTAGACAATTGGCATTGATCCATTACATTTGGTTCCAACAGATGCTGGAATTCATGGTAGCAATATATCTTTCTAGACATCATTTTCTAAACTCCAACAAAGAATTTTATGGCCAGCTAGTTGTGTAAACATCACAAATAGTGAATGGATTCCAAATTCTAAGCCTTCCAACTCCTATCATTAAAATTCTGACTCTTGTATATCCTATGGTAGCTTTATTGTCAATGTGAGAAAGCTGATACTAGTGAAATTATGGGAATGCACTTATGCATACCTTCATCACTCAAGCATTGTGCAAGAAATCTCCCTGAAGTCATCAGGAGATGCACGACATGAGTGGCACTAAAGATATGGATCTCTAGGCATTTTTATTGTCATTTGGCTGTTCATATATCCACTTAAAATATCTTTAAAATATTATTTTAAACTTAAAGCCCACAGCTTAAACTGACTAACTGGTATTGCAACTGCTAACAGTAGAAATTATTGGCATAGTATTATGGCTACTTGGAGGAAATTCTGAAGTCTGTTGTACACAGCGACCACACCAGATGGTCTTGTGTTGCCAGTAGCACTGAAAAGATAACAATACAGTCAGTGGGATTCAGTTCCAGATCAGCACACATGAATGCAAGAGTTTACCACTGCCCATGTGTTGGCATGTAAAGCCTTTTGAACTTCTATGTTATTTAAGTATCTACAGGGTAAGTGTCAAGAGGACAGAGCCATCCTCCTTTCAGTGGGGTACAGTGACAGAAAAAGGGGTAATGGGTACAAACTGGAACACAGGAGGTTCCTTCTGAACACAAGGAAAACCTTCTTTATTGTGAGGGTGACTGAGCACTGGAACAGGCTGCCCAGAGTGGGTGTGGAGTCTCCTTCTCTGGAGGTACTTGAAACCCATGTGGATGCCTACCTGTGTAACTTAATGTAAGGAGCCTGCATTTGCAGGGGGTTGGACTAGTTGATCCCTAGAGGTCCTTGTAACCCCTATGATTCTGTGATTTGATGATTTCTTGGATGTCCTGTCACGCCACCAGCTCCTGCTGCAGAAAGGTTTGGGTCTCCTGAAAATCCTGTAGGTGAGGATGTGTCAGATACAAGAGGATGTCTCTAATGGCACAGAGTGCCTACTGGTAGGCTCTGCATCCCACTCCTGCTATCTCTCAGTGGATGCTCATACGTAGACCGAGACATGCAGACACCTACAGACAGGTGTTTGAATCCTTCCCCAGATATCATCTAGGAGAGTCTCATTTCAAGAAGCTTGTTATGCTTACCCAAAATTGATCCTAGCCCTGGTGTACCCTAAGTTTCTCAAGTAATATTTTGTGAGACCTCACCACTGCCTGCAGACATGGAGTCAGATGGTGTGACTAAGCTGGAAAGGGGGAAAGAGGAGACACAGAGCATCATAGACCCTAGAAGCTCACTAGTGATGTCCAACTACTGGCAGTTATAGGTGATTACCACAGATGGAGATATATATATATGTAGATAGAGAGATAGATATAGATATATAGATACAGATAGATACAGATATAGATAGACAGACAGACAGATAGATAGATAGATGATTACCACAGATGTATTTATAAATACACTGAACATCAGCCTAGTTGATGATATCATTAAACACTTGCCTTCCTCAAACGATCCTAGCACGTGTGAATGAGTTTCAATATCTGGCCGTAGATGGCACCAAACAACCACAAGCAGAGTTTTATGCTACTGGAGCTGCCTGCCTGAGGATGCTGGCTTGCAGCTCCGGCAAACCCGCCGTCAGGTGCTAGAAATGTCACTGACCCTTCCAAGACATGATTCTGCATATCCACAAAAAAGCAGTCTCTCTGAGCTTCATAACTATTTTTTAACTCCTCACGATCCATCATTACTGATTATTTCTATTATTATCACTAATATGATAATAATAAAAGCAAAACATTAATAATGTAGTTATAAAAATAATAACTATACAGAAGCACAAATAAAAGCCTTGCTGTGGTCATGAATGCACTATGTTGATACTCTGAAAGAGCACAGGAAGAGACCATTGCTGCTTAGAAGAACTAGCACTCTAAATAGGCTGTTGTGCAGGAGTGATATAGATTTTTAGAGTCATGAAGCCTAATTTTTGCTTTTGCAAGCCATTATGTAAAGCCATTGTATTCATAAACTGATGAAGCTCCATCTTAAATTCTAATTACTGGGTTTTATTCCCATAGCAGCTGTTGGGAGACTGCTTTACTCCTATGCCTCTCTGAAGCTTTTAATTTCCAGCCTAGGCTCACCTGTAGGCATACATTCCCTTAACAACACTTTCGCTGCCTGTTATTTCCTTCTCAACAGGCCAATTAGGCTGAATGACTTTTGAGGAAGAGCGTGTGCTCTTACAGCCTTCATCTCACTGGTGGTATGCCCAGAGGTGCTCCCCTCTTGGCTCTTATCTTGGTTTTAGGCTCCTGAAATAAACAGTTGCCTTGTGTATTCTGTAGTACATTGTAGCTATGACATCAATAGTAATTATATAGGGACTTATGCCTCAGTAGAAATGGAACACAAAAAATGCAGAATTAGAATATAAGAACGGCTCAGCTCAACCCAATAATTCATAAAGGATCTTCATTGTATGAAAAAGCAGAGGGGTAGGGGAAACATAAATGGTTACTTTACGTACGCAGCTTCTACTTTCACATTCTGTTCTATTCAGCTTGTCTCAACACCCTAGTAAGCTGCACTTTGAAAAGCTGTGTCTTGTTAAATAAGCCAGTGTTGATATCTTTTTGAGCTTAGACATTTCAGACCCTTGACCCCCTCGGAATAATTTTCATACCAAAAAATAAAAAAAAAAAGGCAGAACAATTTCAGATTCTACTTGGAATTTATTTTTTACCTTCTCCTTCTGAGAAATAAATCCCAAAGCAGAGCACAAATTTATCTTCCTTCCTGCAGATCCCAGTATTGCTAAAATCAATCTGATGCTTTTTAGATAAACAAATGTTACTAGTTTTATAAAACAGCACCACTGGGGTTGAGCTCACATGACTACATGTGTAACCAAGTAGAAAGTTCCCAAGGTCCCCAGCTGCCTGGACTCATGGAAGATGAGCCCATTCAGTGCCAGAGGGATTTGGAGCACGTGCTGTTGGTGACATGTAGGGTGTTACATTTTTCTTGATTTTGAAGCCTTCAAGCATGAGATTTGATTATAATCACTGTCCTGTTGCAGAGCTGCATAATTTATGAGCATTAAGAATGCAGCAGTATAGTGTATGTGCAGGGTAGGCCCCAGATTTCAAACACACATACGCACATGTGCACGCACACTGAGATTTCTCTGCTGTACCCACAGGTGAGACGGAGACATAACTCACATAAACAGCCTCTACTCCTTTCATGGGTAAAGTTCTTGATCATTTTCTTCTTCTTGCTTCCCTTTCCCATTTCCTTCTTTTCTTCCTTTCCAGCATTTTCACTCAACTGGAAATGTAGAAAAATAACCCCTTCCCCCCCCTCCCCAGTAACTAGATGTTTCTGTAGATGTTAGAACCAATCCTTTGTTCTGACATTGTGTCATGGTTTTATGATTTTTTTTTAATCAGGTTTCCACATCATAACATCATGTGGTGTACTGGGAGTTAAAGAGTTAATGCTCCAGTCCCACGAATCATCAAAAGTTCTGGGTTTATCTGTCTCAGAAGAGAAGAGGAACTATATACCTTTGCATTACTTTGCATTTCTGTTTTCTGTTCAGAGGGAAAGATGAAACTGTTGGCAAGTCACAAGACATCCTCTCTTCTCCCTTCCTGCTCATCTGCAATGTGTGTGCACCCTAGCCATCTTGCCTTCAGAATTAGAATAGGACCTTCAGTTTTTGGATGCTCTCTCATTCTATTTATTAGCTTCAATTTTAATTATATTGTGTTATTTTGCATTCTAACAATTAGTTTTCCTCCTCAGATCATTGCCACTATTTTGTTTTTAGGCCAACCTCCCTGCTCTTTCCCCTTTCCCAGGGTGGGGGTCCATGGGCCCCTCCATTCCATTTTTTACAGAGCTGGGCTGAACTGGCCCATAAACCATTGACACATTATGGCCACGCACACAATTGACCCAGAGCATACCAATTCCTCATATATTTTACTGATGCGGTCTTTGGAGATTCAATTATTTTTTTTTTCTGGCAAAGACTGTGTGAATCATTCTGTGAATCATCCAAATAAACAGTGAATAGCCTGGGACGAGAGATGTGCTGAAGCAGAAGCAGCCCAGCTGGGAAAGCCCACCCAATCAGGCACTCCCTGGGGACTTCTGTCCTTACCTACCTCAAGAGCTGTCTGTCAATGCCTGCACTTCCCGCCCACCTTCTTAATTTCACCAGGTGAAAGCTTTCACATGTCAATAGCACACATATACGTACACTGCAGAAGCCCAAGAAGATTGTTGGCACATTTTGGCTGTTGCCCAAATCATCACTGAGTCAAAGATAATGAAAAAGGATCTGGTAAGATCTCCCTTGCATGGAGCCAATGGTGTGGAAAAGCATCAAGTGGAGGGTCAGGTTGAGGACTGAGAAAATGTTTGCCACCAGAGAGTGGTGGGCATGGAACAAGCTGCCCAGGGCAGTGGGCACAGTCCAGAGCTGCTGGAGTCGAAGAAGTGTCTGGACAACACTCTCAGGTATAGTGTCTAACATCTGGGTGGTCCTGTGAGGAGCCAGGACTTGGATTTGACCCTTGTAGGTCTCTGCCAATGCAGGATGTTCTATGAACTCTGACATTTATCAACAGTTTTTTAAATCTCTACCAGTTTCCTGTCTTACAGAACCCATTCCAGTGTTTTCCCTGTTGGGCTACCTTTCATATGTGTATGTATGTATTTCCCTCTTGAATTATTTTACTGCATTGAAATAGTAACATAAGTGATTACAAGATCTTTTGCCATATTTCATTTCTGCCCTTTAGTGTGAAACCTCCAGACCCATACGTTAAAAATTGTTTAAGTTTAGCATGTATCACTTTGCGTTCTTGTGTTACTTTTACAAGAAAAATGAAAAACGAAGTTTTACTCCAGCTGTTTTCATTTGTTTATGTCTTCTCTTTCAGCAAAGCAGAGCAAGCAGAGAACTTGTGCTTTGATATCTCCTAAGGCAATAGAGAACACCTGAGCCTCACATGAGGACTGCAGACTTTTGTCAAGTAACATCTCCATGACTGTGCCAGCCTTAGCTGCTGTCCACTGGTGAGTGCTATGCTCACTGCCACATACACACTCTCACACAATGCTATTTCCTCTTTAGCTTCCCCCTGAAAAGGGACTGTAAATTGAGTTCCCTTTTGGCAATGTGTTTTGTAGCTTTCTGTTTGTATCCTGATCAGATGCAATGTGAATCACCTGCCTCCTGATCAGATGCAGGTGGTTTTCTAAGCACTGATAGTGGTGGAGGAAGCAGCTCTGCTATTGTAATGCTGTAACCAGTGCTTAACAACACACTGCACTTTTCTTCCTTATCTGTTCTGCAGTGTTCTGCTCTCCAGCATTTCGTTCTGATCATCAGGGTGTATTTAAGCCCTACAAAATTTAGTAGATTGCAGAACATTTACTGAGCGTCTGAGCAGTAATTGCATTATTGGCCTCATTTTCTCCTACAGCTATTACTTATGATACCTACACCAGACCATCCCCCAGAGAGACTAACTGGTATCAGTGTTATTAATGGCTGTGGTTGGGAACTCTGCCTCTCTGTTGTGAAGAAGTATTTTGCTCACAGGCTGCACCAAATACTAATTATCATTTTTAATGTGTTGAATCTTAAACTGCATAAACGAGAAATGATAAAGGCAAATCATTTAAATAATCCTGAAGCAGACTTCCTACAGCTAGCTTACGTCCAGCACTGGAGTGGATTTAGGAGAGAAATCTCTCGTGGCTGTGTAGCCAGGGTGCTGCCCCTCACTGCTGATGCTCCCTTTGGTGAGGGCAATGCCACGATCTCCTGTCTGTTCTTAGGTAACTTGTATAGGAACCTAAACAACAGCTCCTTTAGCTGAATTATTAAATTCTAAGAGCACCTGCTGTCAGCTAGTTTTCTAAAACACGCCTGATGCTTTAACCAAGTTGTCCCCAGCAGCTAAGTAGGCAAATAAAATTGTGTCCAGCCAAAAGAAAGTAATGCTTGCAGATATTTAGATACTGCATTATATTATTTTGGATTAAAATTACTTTTTAATTTAACATACTTTTGTGTGAGTTAATTCATTTTTTACTGTGTTACAGTATCCACTTGTAATCCTTCCATCCTGTTACATGATCTCACATTCTGAAGGAAGTTAGATAATACTAATGGAAGAATTAAACATGAACCCCACCCACTTATTATAATAGCAGATAGAGTAATATAACCATGAACGTGTAAGTAGGGGTGAATTCTTTTTCCTAAAGGACCTTCAAGGAACTGCCAAACCTTGAGAGCCTCATTTCATGCATTGAGAGCAGCTTCTGTTTCTCCCTGCTGTTTCTCTTCCAGCTGAGCTTTATCAGAGTATCAAAGATGAACAAAATCAAAACAACCAAATGGTGCAACTGAGCTTCACTCTGCTTTTCATACATGGCAATTACAGGTTCCTTAAGCAAGCAGTGATTCTACAAATGCAATGAAAATCTGGGAAGGTATTTGCCTTGTGTGGAAACTCAACCACTCCTCCTGTGAGACAGAGAGAGGACAATGAAAATACCAAATGAAACACCTTGCCATTTGAGAAAAGAACGCGTATTTTCCCAGCTTCTGTTAAGAATGTTAGAATCATTAAGGTTGGAAAAGACCTCTAAGATCGCCTAGTCTGTCAGCCCACCCCTATCACACCCACTAACTGTGTTCCTCAGAGCCACATCCACACAGTTCTTGAACACTTCCAGGAACGGTGACTCCACTACTTCCCTGGGCAGCCTGTGCCAGGGCCTCACTGCTCTTTCAGAGAAGACATTTTTCCTAATATCCAACCTGATTCTCCTCTAGTGCAACATAAGGCCATTAACTGTCAATCTAAATGCAATTAGCTGTCAAAATCATCAGTTCCTTCCTTCTGTGGGCAGTGTGGAGAATGTCAACCTTTACAGTGATCAAAGAATCACAGGAGATGGCAAGTACCAGGGAGGTTTTGCTGTCAGATCTCTCCAGCAGCACATAGGAAACTCACAGCCTGTGCCACACCTCAAATAGAAATTAATGGGAACCCCCAAAGAACATGAATGAGAACCCCCCAAGAAGCCTGGGACAGGGTGTCAGCAACATCTGAAATGGAAGGCTGCTGCTTTCATTGAGCTGATGGAAGCATGGGAAGAATGATATCTTTTTAACAACTTTTCCCCAGGGGATAACCATGTAGGAATTATAGCTCTAATGTGGTACAAGTAATTTAAAGGACAGAGCTTTACTTAAAAGATACGAACCCATAATTCAGGAGTTATATCTTCACTGGTGGTTGGTTCTGAACTAATGATTTGGTGGTAGTAATTAAAAAAAAAAAATTTAAGAATTGAATCTCTAAAGTGACTAAGGTAGTAAAGCAGGAAAAGAGAGGAAGCATTAAAACACAGAGCATGCTAAACTGAAATATTATCCCTATAAAATTTTTTTAATCAAGTGCCCGCTGTAAGTAAAGCTGCATGAGAACATGCTGCATCGGCATTTTGTTGGCTTTCTGCATAACTGAGATGTTAAAAAGATATCTCTGACCTGAGACATAACAGAGCCACAGCTTTTGTTTTGTTGGACCCTGTGAGTTATGGTCCCCACAGATATTAATTGAGGGAGATATCACCACAGCTCTAAGAGCTACATTCTTTTCTTCTACCATATTGTCAGTTACAGGGTTTTGATTTTTCAAATTCCTTATGTCACTAGTTTGTATCATAATATAGATATGTAACACATACAATTGCACTTGTACAGCCAGCAATAAATAACTCTGATACTTCATTGCCTGTGACAAAAATGTGATTAAACACCTTGGGATAAATGCCTGTCAGGGACGCCCCAAACTGAATTTCTCAGGGTGTTGCTTTATTTTGTGCTGTTAGATCTAGCTGAAAGAAAACAGTCTTTGTTTCTTAAGACTTTGTTTCCTTCCACTATTTCTTTTCCCCTGCTGAACCACAGATTGTAATCCTGTTTGTCATCACAAGCTGTGTGGAAATTATGATATGATGCTGTTCTCACTGATGCCCTAACTTGTTTCGACGTAGGATCATAGGCAACCACTTTGTGTAATCTCTTTCCTCAGTTTATATGATACAGAGTTGACCCTAAGCTATCAAGTGGGTTAGAGTAAAACATTCAGTTCTCAAATACAGAAAAGTATCACAATGTTCCAGATATAAGAAATATAATCGGAAGAGTCAGCATCCATTACTTACTGAAAAACCCTTTTTTCACTGGACATGGTCAGAGTTGGAGTAGGAGAGGTTCTGGCACTGCTCATCCAAGCGTGGCTCATGGCAGTAGAACTCAGTGGCTGCCCAGGGTTAGCCCCGGTATAATCTGCTCTCATGTCAGTGTGTGACCCTGGCTTTGATATCCCTTCATCATGAAGAAGTCTTGATCATATTCAGTCCCAACCACTGCTTCCTTCCACTGCTCTTTTGTCTGATCAGTATTAGCAAAGGCAGTGAAATCTGGCTACTGAACATCTGTATCTAATCTTGATCCATTAAAGATTTGGAAAGAAAGAAATCAAAACCACTGAGTTTTTCTTAGAGAACATCTTATCACAAAGGAGAGGTTTTAAGAGAATTAAAATACAGGCTACCATCAGGTGCAACAAAATGATCTGCAGATTTCCCTCTGTTTTTATGCACCTGGAATAAGGAATGTACTTTCAGTCTATTTTCCTTTTACATTATGGAAATACACAGCCTAAGAATAATACTATACAAAATCTCCATGCATTATGAGAGAACATGATGCTCATCCTCTAAAAGATCCTCACCTTAGGGCTCCGCACAGATGCTGCCTAACACAAAGGCTGCCAGCCTCTGCACCAGCAAGTAATCCCACCTGAAAACTTGCTTACTTCTGTGCAGATGAAGGTTCAGGCAGCAATACTCAGTGAATTGCAGAGGTTATCAAAAACCTTGAGAGGTTCATAGTGAGGAACAGAAAATGAAAGGTTTCATGCTAGCAACAGAGATATTGAGGGGAGAGATGCAAGCAGCACACTCTCAGCTTCTTTTCCGTACTGATCTCTAGAGAAAAGACAGGTCATCTCTTTACTAGATAAATGCCATTAGTCAGAGCTTGAAATTGGAGATCAGAAATTGTGCAGAAAGAAACAGAATATGTAGAAGGTGAAAGAGTGGGAAAATCAGGTATAATCAGTGCCAGCTCACCAATGGCAGTATCGGTGAAAGGTTTCATGCTAGCAACAGAGATATTGAGGGGAGAGATGCAAGCAGCACACTCTCAGCTTCTTTTCCGTACTGATCTCTAGAGAAAAGACAGGTCATCTCTTTACTAGATAAATGCCATTAGTCAGAGCTTGAAATTGGAGATCAGAAATTGTGCAGAAAGAAACAGAATATGTAGAAGGTGAAAGAGTGGGAAAATCAGGTATAATCAGTGCCAGCTCACCAATGGCAGTATCGGTGAGGGAAATTCTCAAGGAAGAAAAAGAAGGCATTGGATAATGCTTCTGTAGAAGGAAGCCGATCAGGCAAAGAGAAAAGAGACACATGTATGACCTACAAAGTACATTTTAACAAAAGTGGTGGATGAGGACCTTGAGAACAACATGCCTTTCCTCCTCTCAGGACAGCCACACTAGTAGACATAAATCACACACATTTGACAACAGCCTCCTCATGAGGACAGCAGGCAGAATTCCTGTGTGGACAGGCAGTGAATGCCTTGCGACTGTGTCCTCTCCTGCCAGCCCTTCACCTCTTCTCTCTCCCTGGCCACACCTCCTCCAGGTTTTTCTGTGTGTCCCTCTCCTTACACCTTTTCCCCACCTGGCATATCTGATGCTGCTGAGAGGGTTTGGACTCCCACCATCCACTTGTCTACCTCTGCAGATTTGGAAGATGGGGAGGTACTTTTCTCTATCTTAGGCCAATGAGTCTCGAAATGCTTTCCTGGGTAGTAGAAACTGTACTTGGTTAGGGATCTTCTTCCTTCTCAGCAGGATGTCCTGTTGCCTCTCAATTACTCTATATTCTAGGGAGACTGAAGGCATACGTTTCACTTCTTTCAGCTCAAGATAACAGTCAGACAGATACTCCCGGGCCAGAGCTCATCTGAGATCTCCCAGCTGCTTTTCGAGCAACCCCTTCTAGCTGACAAAAAAATGCAGATAAAAGGGACAGGTCCCATGAGACTATGTGGTCCACTGTACAAAATCCCTAAAGTTAGCCTTCCAAACAAAGTGCTTTGTTTTTGTGCTCAGCTCAATGCACACAACTCCACAAACATGAATAGGAAGTTCCTGTTCATATTACATCTGAAGCGTTTATGACTATGGTATAGTTTTGGCTTTTAGGAAAGCTGGTAAGGCATGCAAATGTGAAAGGAACTGATCCTGATGATAGTGATAAGGAAAACCAAGTAACAAAAGCATGCTTGGTGTTTAGCTCGTGTTGCCTGAGAAGGAAACAAAAAAAAAGTGATGTATGAGAGTAGGACTCATAAGAGAAAACAAAACATAGCTGCAAACAAAGAAATGAAGTAATACCAACACTACAAAGCATGCAGGGCCTTCCGGCAGAAACTACATGGCATACCGTTCACATAGATCAAGAAAACTTGTTGGTGAATATAGACATATTTGTAAACAAGGTGCAGTCTGCAGTCAGTGAAAGAGTAAGGACTAAATGAACTTGACTAAGAGAAACATTAATTGGGTCGGCCAATCTTTGAACACACATAGAACTTCAAAGATTTATTTAAACAATATCCTTAATCTATATTTCAAAGGTTAACTAGTCACGGGTGCAAGCATTTCTCTCTTTTCAGGAAAATTACCTTTTAACATTGGTACAACCAACAAGCATAAAAACTTCATCACTGGACCTATTTTTGTTCTTGTTGCATTCACTACGAATGAAACAGAAGTAATGAGGAGTATCAAGGCAAGTAACCAGGCCTAAGCTTAATGTGTTTCAGTGCAAACGAGTAAAGATACTTTGGTTTCCTTTTACAGACAATTTAGAGACCCCTTCAGTTTTCTCTTTCTACACCACAATAAAAGGTTATTAATAAATAAATAAAGTCATAAAACAAATATATATATATATATATTTAATAAGATTTTTATTTTCTATTTTATCATAGCCTTATTCTGACAAGTTTAAATGTGGTTTAATTCATAAGTGAGATGAGATTAACTACTGATTTCACCAGAAACAGATAATCACAAGGCACTTCTACACTGTCATGGACAATTCATGATAGTTCTTCCATGCTCCCACCTGCCAACATCAAACAACATTCAGCAATGAAAAACAAACCAACAAAACAATCCAATAACAACAACAAATAGAAAATGAATTCCGAGTAGAGTGTTATACAGCCCTTTGGATAGGGAGAGAGTAACCAAGGGATTTGCCTGGTACATTGATGCGTTCATACAGCCACCCAAAATGTATGGGAAACACTGGAATGCCACTGTTGGCTCTTACTGATCCATGTACAAGCCCACGTGTAACCATGCAGGTGTCTTTGCACATGTGCCCTTTAGCTATATGCATAAAATATAGGTGCAAAGTTGGACAAAACTAATTCTGGCCCCTCCGCACTGTGCACTGCTAAAACCATAAGCTGATCTACTCCATATCATTGCAGAATATCTGCAGATTTAATTTCTAGTTATGTTTTTGGGGGGGAGGGGGATTCTTTTTTTTGTTTTATTAAAAAAATTCTAGCGTGATGATTTAGAGGCTTTCAGCACATTTCCTTCCCTTCCTCATACCAAATAAATCACTTCACATATCTATGCAAAAAACTCCACTGGTTGAAAGAACAGCAGAGGAAAATTATCTTCCCAAGTAAGAAGTGGGACTAACACTTGTTAGGAAACCTTTCAGGACCATTTGCAGAAATAGCTTAGGTTGTGTTGTTTGTGTTAGCACTCCGAACCGTTCCCAGGCTGAGACCAGATCTCTGTGTTTGCACAAGCGTGAGGGGAAGTGCTAATGTTTACTGAGCCAGAATGCTGTTGCTTAAGGAGCTTAATTACGTTTATCGTTCCTGGCTTATGGTGTTTCAGGACAAGGCACAGAACGCACTGAGCCGCCGGAAAAAGGCAGATAAGCACAGCACCATTTTCCACATTTTCTGAGTAATGACTGAGAAAAGAGAAAGCATTTGTCAGAAAACTTTTGCTGATAATGTATTTCTTACCAAATTCTTACCGTGAGAAAAGAATGTGTAAGTGGAAATAATTGACTTGTGCACTGAAAGGCATATACTGTACCTGAGTTAAATACAGGGAACTGCTGTTCTTCATGCAATTAAGAATCACCTGATATTCATGTTATTTTCCACTTACAAATGAATGCCCCTGGGATATGATAACTTAGCCAGAACTGTTCATCTTGAAATTAACTCTTGGAATCCAGGCCAGTAATCAAAGGTTAGTACCTGATTGGTAGCACTGGAGAAAATCTCCCCCTGGTTTTCCTTCCAGATCCTCGGTGCCTTTGATCAGAATACGAGGGCAGAGCCAAGCAGGCCAGTGACAGGGCCAGCCCTCTGCAGGATCAGAGAAGGGCTCTTGGGAACAGGGAAAGCACCATTCCTCATTCTGATTCCCCCAGTCAGACAGATCCCCATGTGATCCTTTTTAATACTCTCTGACATATCTGCCTTATCTCTGTCTGATCCTTCCAAACATCTCTATGCTTTTGGTCTCTCTGGCACTCTGTAGCAGCAAATTTCGCAGTTTAATTATATCTTATATAGAAAAGCATTTTCTGTTAATTTTAAACCTGCCTCGTGGCAATTTTATATGATGTTTCTAGCAATCAGATTATGAAAAATAGTTGTTTATTCTCTTTGTATCACTAACAATTTACTGATAGCTAATAGAACTATAGAATTCTATATGTCACTTCTTCTTCTAAACAGGAGACTGCTGCAATGTTTACTCCCCTCATCTAGATGCCATTTCCAGACTCTTAACGTAACTGTTGCCTTCCTGTGCCTTTTCTAGTTACACTGCATCCACCCTCATGACAATGGAACAACACTACATGCAATTCTCATCACAGTTTCACCACAGGTTCTTAATTCTCTTCACTTTAGTAAGTGGTTGACACCTTAAATGCCCAGTACATTAGCTAAGTGCCACTTCCACTTCCACATAAGCCATGCATACTTCCTCAAATCTAAATCATTTACCTTTACTTTATTATTTTATGATTCCTGCAATTTGATTTTGACCGGCTTCCTCATTTGTAAGCAGCTCCCTTCTTGAACTCAGATGTGAGGTAGTTATTTATCTGCAAGTGATCGAGTGTGGTTGTATGTTGGTGCCTTTTCCATCTTTGCAGGGATGCTGGATGTGAATGACATAGGCTCACCACTGCAGTTTTTCCTCCAGAGTCATATGTGGAAATAGCTCCTGCAGACTGCTCAGGACTACAGCTGGAGTGGCTTTGTTTCTTGTGAGATATCTGATTTGTTGGGTCAAGAAGTAGCCATTCATGGATGCCTCATCCCTGGAGGAGTTCAAGGCCAAGCTGAATGGGGCCCAGGGCAGCACGAGCTGGTGGGGGGCAGCCCTGCTCATGTCAGGGTGTGGAACTGTGTGTGCTTTAAGGTCCCTTTTAACTCAAACCATTCTATGATTCTATGATTTGAATCCATTCTCATATGCCCTATTTTATTTGCAATGTATGCACTGATCTTTGTTGATTCCTGTCTGGATTTTGTCATTTTCTCTAATGTATGCAGAGCATTTCTGCTGTAATCCTGTAGATGATGAGTCACTCCAGCTTGCGTGCTCTCCAGCACCTGTCATCTTTTCCTCAATCCTTCATTTAAAATCTCTCCTATGCTCTTTTTTTTAACCCCAAGTGCTATCAGACTCATCCCGCTCCACATTTTAAGCTGTGTTTTTCATCCATTCTGTGTTTGCCTTTACCTTGTTTGCTGGAATACTGGATTATGGAAGCAAAGACTCTTAAATTTCAATACTGGATATGTTCAGGGAAAATAAATCTTAAGTGGTGAATATGAATGCATGCAATGTCTTCATGGGAAGCTCAATCAGAAGTCCAACTCAGGAAGAGAACAGAGATGTGCACAGTCTGTTCACCTCACAGACAAACTGAGTGTTAAGTCAGGAGGGAGTGCAAGAACGGTTTGTGCATGGTTTATGAAAAATAGGGACATGATTTTAAGCAGACAAACAAAAAATCAGGTATTTCTCAGACTATAGACCTATTGTCAAAATAAGGAAACATGCACATGCATGCACAGAAATGAATCTTTTTAACTAAACAATTTACTGAAAATTCTGCTCCCTTCTCCACTGTTCAGTGAGTTGTGCTATTAAGTGGAGCTCATTTCTCATGTTTGCGCAATGAAGCCATTCCTCTCACCATCAAAGGGTGTGCATATGCAGCACAGAGGCTAAGGATCATGAGAGGCACAAGAACAAGCCATGCGTTCTCGTACCCCTGGGACTTTGTCCAGAAAGCTCACACCACCATTGCTGCCAGTCCTGATAGCCACAAAGGTTTCTCTTGCTATTTGTGAGAATCTCATGTCTATACAAAGTCCATGATAGCAACAAGGCTGGTCCTCCTTTGCTCTTTCTCCATCATCAACTACTACACAAGCTCACCACTAGCACGTAGAAAGGCTATGGAGGCTCTAGCCATTTTCTGCACCGTAGAATCATAGAATCACAGAATGACTTAGCTTAGGAGGGACCTCAAATAAGACCCAATTCCAACCCCCTGCCATGGGCAGGGCTGCTGCCCACCAGCTCAGGCTGCCCAGGGCCCCATCCAACCGGGCCCTGAGTACCTTCAGGGATGGGGCACCCACAGCTCTGGGCAACTGTACCAGTGCCTCACCATCCTCTGAGTAAAGAATTTCTGCCTAACACCTAACCTATATTTCCCTTCTTTTGGTTTAAAGCCATCCGCCCCTATCCTATCACTATTAGACTGTTTAAGAAGTCCATCCCCCTCCTTGTTTATAAGTTCCCTTCAAGTAATAAGAACTCAGTGAGGTCTCCCTGGAGACTTCTCCTCTCCATCCTAGTGCTGAGGTAAATCAGAGCAGCTGCTTTGTCAGAATGTTCCTGGAGTTCTCCCTCCCATTGCACTGCACCATGGGCACCTTGTATGAGAGGGAGGATGAAGCCCAGTCAAGACAATAGTCCAAAGGATTATTACCTCCCCCAAAATACATTTGGAATTCTCCAGCAGATTAAAGCTGTTAGTATTCTGTTAGTATTCATGACATGATTAATGAGAGAAGACTGTGTGGAACTCCCTGTACATGCATCCAGAACTCCCTGGGTATTTTATATATAAATGTTGATTACAATTATAGTGCTAGAACATCATTATCTGCCAAAGAGTCTGCCTTGCACCTGCTCTCCTATCATGGGAAGAGAGCAGTGAGTAAGAACAGAGACAAGAGCAGGAAAGGAAAAAGAAATAGCAAGCAGCACTTCAGAAAATGCTCCATCAGTTTTCTTCAAATAAATTATTTCTTGGCCTCATCGTGGGGAAAAACAAGCATGACTTCCCTCTGCTTCTCTACCTGTGGAAGCAAACAGTGTTGTGAAATGCATCTTGGCTCCTCAGCTCTCTGAAGAGGTTCAGGAGGAGCGTGGGACCTCAGAAGCTGGTGTTTCCTCTGCACAGATTGGGCAGTTCTAACACAAGCTCTTTCCCACCTGCTCATAGGAATGCTTTTTTTGGTGGTGGGGTGACAGCTGGAAGATCACACAATTCCTCTGGAGCTCAAAAGTAAAATCACTTCAGGTTTCAGAGGGAGCCAGGGCAGGCTTTAATACTGCTTTACCTTTTTGAGGCAATAAAATCCCCTTTAAATTGCCAGCTTGGTGTCAATCAGCATGAGATTTATTTATTTATTTATTTATTTATTTCTGATAAAAGCAGAAAAAGCACCAGGAAATGAAGCCTCCACCTACGCTGCAGTTGTTACATAGCCCTAGCTGTCAGTTGTGGCTAATATAGGTTAAAAATCAAATAAAACAACTGTTTCAATTGTGTGCTGGACAACATATATGTAAGAGTTGCTTTAACCCAGTTCACTCAATATTTGCACAAATTAGCCCAGCACTTCCTATTCATGTCATCTGAATCCTCTCTCAGGAAATCAGTGAATACATAAAACAGATGTCAAATATACATGCTTAAATGTATTTAAATTACGTCAGACAAACAGCTGTTTAATTGGTAGGCATTTCAAATTGGATTTTAGTTCAGCGTGTTTGCGTGATGCCAATGTCATCTACAATTTGAGTGATTTC
Organism: Odontophorus gujanensis; assembly: GCA_013399175.1. NCBI lineage: Eukaryota > Metazoa > Chordata > Aves > Galliformes > Odontophoridae > Odontophorus > Odontophorus gujanensis. The sequence continues at coordinate 359,067 of VXAB01012675.1, read as the reverse complement.
TTGCAGCGCTGAGATAATGAATGCCCAAGGTAATAATTTCCATGAGGAGATCTGCATTTTGGCAGGGAAGCATTCTGAAAATCCTTTGCATTTTTTTTTTCCTTAATAAGAAGAATATATTCATATATATACTGGTCAAAAACTTAGGTACTCAGAAAGAGATATCTGACAAGTTGTATTTTTATGTGTTGGTTTCCAACTAGGTCATATTTATTCAGGTAGAGGTGCATTTAAAATGTATTGCATATATATAGATATATAAGGTATGTGTGTATATACACTATGCGAGGTTAAGAAAAGTAACTGGTGAGACTTTACAATGTCTAGTACAGATGTGAAGTATTTCAACAGGAAAAAAAGATGGACAAAAGCTGTTATTTGGGGTAAAGGACTAGTTTAAGAAGACAGCAGGTAAAAGTAATGGAAAAGTTTCAGTCTTGTTCTACTTACATTGAAGTAAGGCTTGGAGGCCAGAGAGACACTTGACTGACTAACAGAATGATCACTGTTGGGAGTCTTCTGCTCCACAGAGCAAAGCCACCCCAGTAACTTGGCAAGAAGGATCTGTGGAACTTCTTACAGAGTACTCATGAAAAAAGTCTAACAGAAGAAAATTTAAAAGGTGAGACAAGAAAACTTACAACATCACAGTGATTTGCAATTCTGTATTTTGTATTATGAATGCTGGAATGTGCAAGAATGTGATGTGTGATAACAGACCATGACTACGTTTCAGAGAGTAAAGAAATCAATAAAAGGTTGAGCAGAGGAAGCTGATAAAAACATGGTGAATGCAGCTTTAAAAATTCTTCCATGATGATCATCAGGATGATGATTTAAAGACAACAAGTCTATGCCTATCAGAGAACATTTGCTACTATCTACTTTGCAATAATCTGAATGTGTGTGTTCCTATCAACACCAAACATTGTTCTTCATAGTTTAAAACTGGATATCAAGTATATTGAATATTGTGATGTACTTTATCTTGAATATGTTAATATCTTGAATATTAAGTCAGGGCATATAAATATATGCTCAGAAGCTTTTAAGAGAAATTGAAAAGGAGATCTTACACAAAATCTCCAGATAGGATGAAACACAGACACATGTTCACACTCCTAAGCAACTACGTGCCAAAAAAACATTAGCAAGACTGTGACAGCAAGCATCAGAAAGTTAGAAAAACGCCAGAATCATGGTTGCCTGCACAACTTAAATTCAGTTCATGTGTGTTTATGCATCATGGCAGTTTCAATAGCATCAACATATTCTGTTCTTCACAAGTCCCCTTCCTCTCAGTGTCCAGAGGAGGTGATGACAATTTGTTGAATTACTGTTCAATATATTGTTTGCTCTCTATAAAGTCTGCACACTCAGACATTTTTCTTGCACACCAAAAGCTTACAGATAGGATTTCAGAATTCTGCTCTGATGAACTTCCCTATGAATGTTCTGCATGCCAGTAACTGTAGTGGCTCTATGAACTAATGAACAGTCTTTCCCAGAGGTTTTAGGGACTGTTCAGTGTATTCCTAGCATTCCCATTTTACACATAGACAATTAAGGGCACACACTACTGTTAAAAAGGCTCTTTATGTCTCTCTGGTCAGTTTGAGATAGCTGTGATCTCACTTTTACATAGCTTTGCATACACTACATTTCAGGCGTGATTCTTATTCATTTCAGCAGCAGTCTTGAGCCTCACACCCATTGTGTCCAAGCTATTTAGGACACAAAAATTACAAGAAGGAATTTGCACTTACAAACCCAGGGGGACCTGCACTGAAGCATTTTTACAAATCACATTGCAAACTCCTGTCTCAGACACAAAAATACATCATTAGGATTTATACTACCTAGTCTGAGGCATCTAAAAGATATTTTCAAGCTCATTTAATCACTTTCAATCTAAACTAATCATTTTTTTTTTAAATCAGTCGAGAGACAGAGACTGTGCCAGAGAACTCATCAGCTTGCCTGCTCTGTGCATTTTAAACACCCTAGACATCTCCTCTCAGGATGAAATACGTTTAACACTGAAGGCAGCCTAAATAAATCATCGTCTTAGGCTTGGATGACCGGCTCTTGAACACTGAACTTAGATGAGACATGATTAACAAGTGAACCGCTAATAACTTTTCTTCGTTGAAAGTTTCAGGATTTTTGAATAATTGACTTTGCATCAGACAGTGCTATACAAGCATTTAGGTGCGAGAACTTTGGCTGCAAAACGCAGGTGGTAGTTATATTAGTAACTGTTAGTGATATCAACCTGCAGCCTCCCTAGAAGGCTTTGCCAGGGTAGGGACCTGCCCCTTCCCTCCCTCTTTGTTCCCATCTGTGCCCATCTGGGACTTGGACCCAGCCCCTATGCTCAGACATGACCTATCCCTACGCTACTCTCTTCTACTGGAGCTGATTCCTCCTGGATGCTTTCTCAGGACTTCAGCTCTGTGGTCAGCCAGCTGCAATGTCTCTCATGAACTCAAGTCTATCAAGCCCATTGCCCCAGGATCTGATTGCCCATCAGCAAATGGGACCGATGTTGATGTGAGCGGAAGTGAGATGGCCTTAAGTGCAAGCCCAGAAACTCTTTCCAAAACCTGTCTCTGAACTGGCTCTCCTGTTCAGTAATGCTACTGTGAGGGAGGCCGTGACATGAGAAACACTGTAGGAAGACTCATGCAGTCAGCAGGGCCACCATCACCAGAATGGCTGTGTTCTTCTGTGAGAGACAGGTCTGTCATGAAACCCCTGGGTGTGAGTTGCCATAGCAGGTGTGGAGGGGATCTCCATGATCACATGAGGCCTTTGGTGTTAGCACAGATTTCACAGGTTGAAATGTATTCAACCACATATGCCCATATTCTGGGATACCAGTCTGCCCAGGATACCAGGTCTTGTGTCCTCCAGCTTCTTCCATGCCTACTTAGGGCTGTGGTGGTTGGGGACCAATGTCTGTGGTGGTCTCCAGGCTGCTCTCTCCAGTAGAGACAGACATCTTTTCTCTTGCCAACAGAAATGAAGAAAAGAGAGCCTGCAGATCCTGTTGGTGTAATCATGGTCCTGGCATGCAGTCTCAGTTCCCATTTATCTTCTTTCCCAGTCTTCCACTGAGTTAATTAAAACTCTCTGCTGCTTCCCCTTTACATCATTTCTAGTGTTGGTTCTCAATAATCGACAAACCCCAGTGTTATCCGTACCTCTCAGTAACTGCCAGTCATCAAAGCACTTGCCCACTTCTCCCTTCTCCTCTCCTTCCTGCCACTCCCATCTTGCTGCAGCCTGTGTTTGAGTTATGTAAAAGAAGAGACAAAAGAAAAGAAAGAATCTCTGAATCTGGATAACTCAACCCCAAATGTATCCAGTCTCCAGCAACACAAAGCTGAGGCTGCAACAAGAGTCCTGGTCTGTTCAGGGTGGAACAAGTCTCAGACACATGCAATTCTTCAGAGAATTTAGTAATTAAATTCTTCAAACTGTTCATCGGGCAACTCAAACCATCACTTTATAGACTTGGAAACTGGCCATATTTCATTGTATTTTCAGACAAAATTTGAAAGTTCAAAATAGTGACTGTTAAACTAACACCTCCAAAAAAGGCACTAGATGTTTTTAATGTTGAAAGATGACATTTCAACCATTTCTCCTTCATTCTTGGGAATGGCTCAATGGTTTGAGCTGTCTTATTTTGATTGCAGTTTTCCCTCAAACTAAGCCTCAATAAACCTAGTGTGTAAAAAACATAGTTCAAATAAGACTTGAAAAGCTAGAAGCAACGGAAAACATGATTTTTAAGGGATCTGACAGTCTTAAAAGTGATACCAATATTTATTCTTCAGTACCTTTTCTGTTTATGTGCCTTTTAACTGGAATGGGCAGGCTACTGCCAGCCCACAGAGAGAGCCCTATATTCCCTGTTCAGTGCTACCAGTTAAGACTGTGAACGAGCAATTAAGAAATACAGAAATTATGCCATGATTTTCGGCCTCATGACACCACTTGCCAGAAACCACCCTTCCTGGTGGGGAAGAACCATGAGTCCATGTCAGGACTCATCTCCAGGCACCTGTGTGAAGACTCTGTCACCCACAGAGCAGCACAGGACACTGCATGTATTCCTCAGGGCTGGTACTGCTATCTTTAGGACTCACATTGCCTGTCATGGGTGCTTGTTTCTCAGAGGCATGGTTGTTTCATTCATTCCTTCCTGTCAGAGGATAAACGCTGACTTATCTCCATCCAAAATTTAGTGACATGCATCCTGTTTGAGGGCTGATGTTGTGCTGATGCCTTAGAGATACAGAGGAAATTGAAAAGCAACCTCTCTGTTTCCATGAATACCTTTGTAGCCAGGGAGGCAACAAATCTGAAGAAGCACTGAATTGAACGGTGCATTGTGAGAGGAGAGATGACACTGCCAGCGACTCTATTAACAGCCGGAGGAGTCAAACCAGGACATGCAATGGTTATCTAATTTCTCCTTCTTTTCTGTCAATAGCTGTTGGGCTAGAGTGACTGCATCTCATTTCTCTATAGAGGCGGGAGGACAAATCCTGCTGCTGCCACTCTGTAGCATGGAGAGCTCTGACTGCAGCAAGCACTGTGTCAGTGTACTGCATTGTGCTGAATGTGCCAGACACTTCTGCTGAGTACCAGCATTAGTGACGTATCAGTGTCTTATTAACTCCTTCTGTATTAAAGGAAGTGGCAACACTGATGCTCAGCACTCAGGCTTTCATTTCTTATCTGCACGGAATGCAAAGTGCTCATAACTCAACAGTAAACTATATTCATCCTTTAAAAAAGTTCCCTGTACTCAGTAGCCAAACCTGTTACACATTCTTAGCCCCTTAGTGTGTCACTTTCCCATATGGATTTATTATCCTTTACCATTTGGTAGCATGGGCTTGGGAGTGGAGTGCAGTGGGGGAGGGAAAGGAGGGAACCAACCTGCTGTGTGGGTCACACCTTGCCACATGTGTGGGGGCCCTCCAGTAGGTGTACGTGTGCTACAAACACAAACATGTTCCTTCTTCCCTAGCAGATACCAATGACCACCCCAACACTCGCATATGTGCACACTCCCACAGGCACACACCTTCCAGTCCAGCCACACAGAGGAAGGGGAAGAATCATTTTCTCCATGAAATAAAAGCACTTAATCCTAATGCATTCCAGTCCAAATACAGAGAGATGAGGAGAGGAGGGATGGATGTCTCCTTGAATGATGTCTCCTTGAATGATGTCTCCTTGAAAGAGGAGTTTGTTGTCTCTAACTAATCATGGTGAGAACAGAGAGGTTGGTAAATCCTCTCTCTGTTCTTTATAAACTAATGCTTTACTTTCAAATTACAGTAGAATAAATGGTATCAGTCAATAGAACAGGTGTAAATAAATGGCATACACATGTGTTATTTATCTATATGCAAACAGTAAGTATACATTTTGTTTTCAAAATCAGTTCTGAAGTTTTGTCAGAACTGGAAATATCAAGAAGCCAGGTTATTGAACCCTCAGGATCAAATGTCTGCTCATTACAGCTCCCTCAGCCCAGACTCAGCATGCAGGGGTTTGATCTTTCTCACTAAGCAAATTTCTAAGCAGATCAAGCCCACTTTCTCTATGTATGAACACATGCAATGCATGCCCATGATTTACTAATAAATGAGAGCTATCTCTGCCTTCAGGGTGGATGACATGAAGCCAGCTTAGTGTTCTCCATCCAAATATTCCCATGTCCAAGTGTGATTAGCACTGTCTTGTCAAATGTAGCTCTAAGCCATTTGTGAACACCCTCTTTGTTTGTAGTAGCACACTCAAATCTGCACAGGCCTCTATGTTTGCTCTTCCGTCTATCCTTTTAACAGTGCATCACATTTCAAGATGTCATACTGCAGAGAACCACAAAAGCACTTTTAATCAATTGTAAGCAGACCAAGATAATTACTTTTGCTCTGATTTCACACTCCTTGATATACCACCCGCAACATACACATTCTGAGAAAACTAAACTGTGTATTGAGTTCTTTTGTTGTAAATTCATAATTACTGTGTGAGACTTCTTTATACCACATTTGAAACTGTTCAACTGTGATTATACAATAATACCTATAATAATTAAACTGTGGCTAAATATAGTTGAACCCTGCAAGTTTTCCTACTTGGAAAGCATTAATAAAAAAATATCCATGATCTTGAGAGGTATTTTCAAGAAGCTGAGAACTGATGAGATGCCTGGTTATTTTTATTGCTGCATAAGAGAGTAAATAAAATCATACAATCATACATCATTTTTTTTCTGCTTTGATTCCTCTATAAAATTTACAGCACAGTGTACCATTTCCCAACTCACAGGTTTGCTTTACTACAGTCAATTTAGTTATACAGGTACAATCCAGAAAAACCCTCAGTTCAGCACTTGTACTTCTTTTGGAAGTTGAAATACAATTAAGTAAGAATTAAGACACAGGAAGGAGAACGCTCTTTTAATTGGAAGAAGCAAGAACGCATGGGGGAACTGCCTGCAGCAGACTGAATGTTCAATTCCCAATATGCTTTCTGATACTATATAGTATAAATATTTCAAGGCCTACATTTCAGGGCCAGTTGGAATTTGGCAAAACATTATGTTCTCCTTTTTCATGGTGTCAGTGATAGTAAGTTATTATTGCAAATACAAACGTTTGTATTTCTGTCAACAATCATGACTGCATTACTATCCTGTAAGGCCGAGGAGTCACGTAGTGCAAAAATATGCAGGGAGCAACAGCTGTTAGCCATTATTTTCTCCTTATCTACTCAACACCTCTGTGTCAGTTTGTTTTTAATGGGTAAATCACACTTTCTTCATGGGACATTTTCTCATTTGGGAGAAACACTTAAGAGAATGCTGCAACAATTAAGGGCCATTGGCCAAAGATATTTGCTCTTAGTTACTGTACACGTTGAAACTCACTTTTATGCTTTATCAAACAAATAGTGCTGATGTCAAGTTGTTAGTCCTTTGTTGCTACTAATATGATGATGCTTCTACATTTCTTCTTTAACAACGAACCCGGCTTCTGTTGTCCTCTTCTTTTACAGCCTGTGTTATATTTCTCAAGAGAGAAATACCAACTACAGAAATGACTCTCGCTTCATTTAGGCAAGAGAAGAATCTGCCATCAGACAGCTTTTAAACATCTGTTCTACACTTTACCGCATTTGACAAAGTTTCACATAAGCTGTTTGAAAGCTGAAGAAAAATAGATACAATCTTGCTTATGATCAAACTCACCTTACTGTGCTAGCTGGTTTGCTGTCATCTCAATTTCTGCAAATGGTAAAGTGAATATTTACTATCAGTCTGAGCCTTTTGCTCACTCTGGTTTTAATCAGTCCAACTCTAGGCCGCAGTGAAAATGTGATCGTAGAATCATAGAATGGTTTGGGTTGGACAGAACCTTTAAGATTATCTAGTTCAAACTCCGCTGCTATAGGTAGGGACACCTCCCTCTAAACCAGGTTGCTCAAAGCCCCACCCAGCCTGGCCTTGAATGCCTCCAGGGAGGGGGCACCCACAACCCCACTGGGCAATCTGTTCTAGTGTCTCACCAACCTCACGGTGAAGAATTTCTTCCTAACATGTAGTCTAGATTTATCCTTTTCCAGTTTAAAACCATATCCCCTCATCCTGTCACTATCCAACCTTATAAAAAGTCCCTCCCCAGTTTTTTTGTAGGCCCCCTCAGTTACTGGAAGGCTGACATAAGGTCTCCTCATTGCCTTCTCTTCTCCAAACTGAAAAGCTCCAGCTCTCTCAGCCTGTCCTCATAGGGGAGGTGCTGAAGTCCTCTGACCATCTTCAAGGCCCACGTCTGGACCCACTCCAAAAGCACCATGCCGTTCTTGTGTTGGGGGCCCACATGGACAGCCACAAAGTACAGCAAAACTGTTCTGTAAATTTTATTCGACATTTAGCTTATCTCTAGCATCCTACTAAGTTGAACTTTTTCCTTAATTACATCTGAAGTTGTAATCATTACCATGGATCTTCAGTGGGACAGTAAATGAACTGGGTCTGGGGCTCTCAGTCCAAATCTGGGGCAGTTTGATTCCCACAACCTCCCCAGGGCTGTTACTGCCTCTTATATACGACCCCTACTGCTGCTCACATGCATCAGTGATTGCAGTCTCAGAAAGAAAGAAAAAAAAAATGTGAAAATAAAAATAGAAAGAATAGAAAGCCCTATATGCTGAGGTGCGTGGTACGAATCTGGCATAATACTGCACACATGAAGCAGCTGATGCTGGCAGTGGGAGAAAGCACCAGGAGAGCGTGAAAAAGAATAAAAGAAGGCACCTTTCCTCGATAAAGATACCCTACCAAAAAGCTGCTATACTAGTGAAGACTTATGAGGGAGAAAAAGTCACGAGTGTAGTATCAGCAAGACTATGTCAGGGATCTATCGGAGAAAGATAGATGCTACTGTCACTGCCTCCATCACCCCGGGGGTGGAATTCCCCTCTCCGCGCCCAAGCTCCGTACTCAGGCACTCCCCGAGGACCTACGGAAGCCTTTCGGCAGCAAAAGACCGCTCCTGCAGAGGCGGTGCCGGGGCTGCCCGGTGCCCGCACCCCGTGTGCTGCACGCCGCTTCGCACCGAGCCGCCGCCGCATCTCCCCCCGGGCCATTTGCGCCATGCACGCGTCCGCACACCGTGTTGACACAGCGGCTCATTCCCGCGGAGCCTTTTTGTTGACAGCACCGGCAAATGAGCCGGGGGAGGTGGGCTCCTCCGCCGCCGGCACTGCGGGGTATAAAGCCGGCGGGCCCGGGGCGGGATGAGGTGCGGTCGCGGTGTAGCATGGAGGCTGGAAGGCTGCGCAGTGGCTGCCCGCACTCAAAGGCGCTGCCCCCGCGGAGCTGCGCCCGCGTCCCGCACGGCTCCGCGTCCTTCGCCTCTCCCTCCTCTTATTCCTCTCCCTCCTCTTCTTCCTCTCCCCGCGGCTCCGCGCTCTTCTGGAGGCCGTGGGCGCCCGGCCCCGCCACGGTGAGTGGGGCTGCGGGGCTGCGGGGCTGTCCGCCGTGCCGCGGGGTGACCTCTGCTCTCTTGTCCCCAGGCACGCAGTCCCTGCGGGCTGGCGGAGACCTCCCGAAAGCTGGAACAGTACACGCACCCTGTGAGGTAAGTGGGGACTGAAACAGCTCGGGGCTTGTTGGTGTGCCCGGGGTGAAAGCAGCGAGCAGAGGGACGGTCCCTGCTGGTGTCCTCCCAGTGCAGCACAGTCGTGGGAGCAAGTGGCAGGAGTAGGGTGTGAGCGCTGCCAGCTTGTGTAACTGCTGCTGGAATTAATGGTGAGGGCAGCGAAGCTATCTGCGTTGTCAGAGCTCAGAGAGAAATGAAACATCTCTTGTTGAATCCGTGGGAAAATCTGTCTTTGGAAGTGCTAGTTGTGAGATGCCAAATCTTATTGCACAAGGTGTTCTTCCAAGTAAGGTGCAGCTTTCTCCCTAACCTAGGCTCTGCTCTGTCAAATGCAGGTCAAACCATGTAAGCGGTTGCACTGGCTCACTATCCTGATGCTGTGCATGACTGAATGCTGCAGGGAGCGCTGGGAATGTGCTTTGTGCTGCAGAGGAGGCAGTGTTTTATCAAACCGTTGCCTAGAAAGCATTTTTGTGCTTGCTAGAAACCCCTCTAGTACTCTTCCTTAATGCACTTCTATTGTGAGCAGCCTGTAGTCAGCACTCAATTTGCGTTGTGTTAGTCCCTTAGCTTCTGGGATTTCCATTGTTTCTTGTAGCTACTTACAAATGGTATGCAAGAGGATATTAGTTGAAAAGGAGCAGAAATGGTTGTGGATATATTTATAGGGGTAACATCACTAGCTGATAGCTCTTGCTACACCATGCTGTCAGCAGTTTTCATGCTGATTCCTGGATACAACACTGACTGCTTTGGAATCCAGAGTTAGATGGCATCTTCTGTAACAAGTCAGTGGAGGATGCTACTTAGAAAGACAAGACTTTGGAGGAATATCAAAGCCTGATCCTCTGAGGCCATCATCATTCCTTTCACCTTTTCTCCTTTCAATGAGACTTGTCTCAGACCAACAACCGAGATCTACCCATCAATAATAGAACTACTGATTTAACCCAGGTATTTTGAGGATGCTGTCTGACACCCACTGTATCCCCAAGGAACTGTTTCACTCAGAGCAGTGCTATTTGGGTTAGGTCCAGAGGAATACTGATAATGGAGAACCAGTGGTAAGTTTCAGGCATGGATCCTGGGCTGTACAGCAGTTTCATTGCAGCACTGCACATAAAGCACTATTTTTTTCTCTCATTAGGTGGAGTTACAGAATCCAGAGAATATTCTTCTACTTAAATGTGGAGATTAGTTTAGTTATTGATCATGCAAGGGGAGTGCTGGAGGAAGCTTGTGTAACAGAAGGTCACTGTTCCTTAACTGTCATCCTTCAAGTAATATGTGTAATAACAATAAGGAAACTTATTCTATGCTTGTTTCAGACTATTTTGGCCCAAATCAAGGTGCTATGATTACTTATATCAGGAAGCTGAAGCACTTCTGAAAAACTTCCCCGTTCAAGCTACAATTTCCTTTTATGAAGATTCAGACAGTGAAGAGGACGAAAGTGAACTGGAACGAGATTCAAGAACAGAACCGCATTGCTGACGGCAAGAAAGGCCAATCGAGACTACTTCTATTAATATAAAAATGTATTATAGTATTTTTAAAAGATAATTTATTTGTATGTAAGTTATTCTTAATAAAACTGGAACGCTTTGTAATTTTACTTGAGCCTCTGTTCTAGTCCTGCCTTGCCTTCTGGGCAGGGAAAGTATCGATGAGTAATCTGTTATTTTTTTGGATTTTTTTCTCTGAAGTCCTCTAATTTGTAGGCTGTAAATATCGGTTTTAGGAGCAGCCCCTTGTGTTGGGCTTACATGGCAAGGGAGCTGGGCGAGCAGGTAGAAGGAAGGGGAAATCTGTGCGGGTATGTGAGAGAACGGCTCCTCAGGCACCGCGGTGAGGGCAGGAGGAGCGCCAAGCGCGTAACGGCNCGCTCGCAGCCGGGCACGGCGCGGCCCTGTGGGGCTGGCGGCGGTCCGCGGCCGGGAGCGGGGCCGGAGCTGCGTCGTTACCGGATAACCGTACTTCTGCTTTCAGTCTCTGCATTTCTGCGCCGTCTGCACTGTTTGGAGACCGCAGTTCTTGAATTCACTGTGTTGTCCTCTGTCAGTATTTGGATCAAAGGGGCTCCCACTCCATCGTGCATTTGGAAAGAAAGGACGGAAGGTGCTGGAAGTCTGTGAGACCTATTTGTGACCTTACCCTGTGAGCCAGTAGGTCACTCTCCCAGCTTTCCCTGGGTGAGACCTCCTGTTGCCATGGCGTTTGCAAACAGTCTTCATGAATGTCTGAGAATCCTTTTGGTTGGGTCACAGAGTAGGAAGCTTTACTACTGGGTAGGGCTCCCAAATGACAGTGAAGAATATGAGTTATTTCTTCTTTTGCCCCAGTCCTCCTTGGGAACTTAGAAAACATTTTGAATGGCTCTTTCTCCCCTTAGAGTTTAATAACAGTCATACGTTTGTTATTTTCCAGGTTCCTTTAAAACCAGGAAGGAGTCTTATGGATTGGATTCGATTAACTAAAAGTGGAAAGGACCTGACAGGTTTGAAAGGGAGGCTAACTGAAGTGACTGAAGATGAGCTTGCTAAACACAACAAGAAGGAGGACTGCTGGATATGTATAAGAGGTTGGTTTCTGTGATGTTGCTTCTGCATATTTTGCCTAGCTTCCTTTCTGTACCTGAAACATAACAAAACAACAAGCTACCACCACCAAATTTCCTCACCCCAAAACACTGTAGTGTGTCATCTGTGTTTAGACCAGGGGTAATGGTGATGCACTAAGACACAACTTTGTCCAAGTTGGCAGTTTTATGTAAAGCTGTTCTTTGCTTTCAAACTTTTCTCAAGCAGTTTTCAAAGTTGATGTGCCTAACACTTATTTTATGTGAAAATAATAAAACACAAGAATGTAGTTAATGCTCCTCACAACGGCTGAGCAAAAATAAGGCATTAAAAATGCCGTCAGGCTTAGAGTGTGTATTATTAACAGCTGAAGATTTTCACTGATTGCTTTAAAGCATCTAGAGTCATAAAAATGTAAAGATGTTATTTAGATCTGCGGGGCAGTCTCTGGAAAAGGTATAAGCCCATGTACTGCTTCATAACATTCAGAAAGATGAATGATAATTGCCATATAGATAAATTTCTGCCTATATCTACCATAGCATCTGTGTTAACTGACTTGTACTGTTTGTTTGTTATTACTTTTATGAAATTTAAACTTAAGTTGTAATTATTATATATTGTAAGAAGACAGTGTGCTAAAGGTAGTTTGAAGCAGTAGCCCTTGCTAGATGAGTGTTTTCAGTGCAGAAGATGAAGTTTGTAGTCTTACAGAAAGTAGCAAAATGCTTGCTCTACTGTTTAATAGTTTAGAGACTAAAATTTATTAATATCACTTCAAGTTTGTTATGAGATAATCTATTCTCGTGGAAGTGTTGTTAAGAAGATCAGAGTGGCTAACTTAACCTGTTATAGGAAGAATGCTTTGTTTAATGTTAACTTCAGGAATTTAACAAAATGTCATTGCAGAATTACAGCAAAATTAAGAAGTTCTTGATGGGGATGACTGCTTTTGTTGGGTCAATAAGGAGAATGTGAATGAGCTTTTGGAGCAGAATAGTGGGATTGGTAATGCTCTATGTACTGCTGGTGCAGATACTAGCAGAACTATAATGAAAGGAGCGAGAAAAGCAGATCTCCACTGTGAATAATTTTTCTACGTACCTTTCCAAAAAGCACATCTGCTGCTGTAGGCAGAATCACTGCTTGTAAGTGTTTCTTTCTAATCCCCCTAGACTGCCTTTCTGTGGCTTCCTTTTACAGGTACTCAGTCATACTGTTTCTGTATCAGTCTTTAATTTTTCACTTCTCTGCCTCCTTGTTCAAGAACTACTNAGGGGGCGTCCCCCGCCGCTCGTGACGGGCTGAGCCCGCCCATCGGGCCGCGCCTGCGCGTTGTGGCGGAGCGCTGCGCCCGCCCGCCGGGTGCAGGCCGGGCCGGCAGGATGCTGAACGTGCCGCCGCAGGCCTTCCCCGCGCCCGGCTCGCAGNAGAATGCTGCTAGATTATCTGTAGGGCTGATATGCAAACAAGTAGTAAAATAGTTTAGATTTTCCACAGAGCTGTTCTTTGAGTTAGTGTAGTTAGACTACAACTCTGTAGTAAAAAGAAAAATTGAGGGGAGTGTGAAGCAGATAATCAGGAGCTAACTTTTCAAAAGCTGATGATTGAAGAGAGTTTTCACATAGGGCACAAGTATATAAAATAGGATGGCAGAGGGTTAAAGAACAGCACATTAGATGGAAAACTGAATGTTTAGTTGACATTCAGGAGTTCTGAACTGTTCAGATTTTCCCTAGTGCGTTTTCTTATGGGCAGTAACCAATCCTGTACACAAGATGGCGCAGTGGATACATCCCTCAGGAGATCATGCTAGTAAAGTGCACAAAAAATTTTCATNAAAACACTGTAGTGTGTCATCTGTGTTTAGACCAGGGGTAATGGTGATGCACTAAGACACAACTTTGTCCAAGTTGGCAGTTTTATGTAAAGCTGTTCTTTGCTTTCAAACTTTTCTCAAGCAGTTTTCAAAGTTGATGTGCCTAACACTTATTTTATGTGAAAATAATAAAACACAAGAATGTAGTTAATGCTCCTCACAACGGCTGAGCAAAAATAAGGCATTAAAAATGCCGTCAGGCTTAGAGTGTGTATTATTAACAGCTGAAGATTTTCACTGATTGCTTTAAAGCATCTAGAGTCATAAAAATGTAAAGATGTTATTTAGATCTGCGGGGCAGTCTCTGGAAAAGGTATAAGCCCATGTACTGCTTCATAACATTCAGAAAGATGAATGATAATTGCCATATAGATAAATTTCTGCCTATATCTACCATAGCATCTGTGTTAACTGACTTGTACTGTTTGTTTGTTATTACTTTTATGAAATTTAAACTTAAGTTGTAATTATTATATATTGTAAGAAGACAGTGTGCTAAAGGTAGTTTGAAGCAGTAGCCCTTGCTAGATGAGTGTTTTCAGTGCAGAAGATGAAGTTTGTAGTCTTACAGAAAGTAGCAAAATGCTTGCTCTACTGTTTAATAGTTTAGAGACTAAAATTTATTAATATCACTTCAAGTTTGTTATGAGATAATCTATTCTCGTGGAAGTGTTGTTAAGAAGATCAGAGTGGCTAACTTAACCTGTTATAGGAAGAATGCTTTGTTTAATGTTAACTTCAGGAATTTAACAAAATGTCATTGCAGAATTACAGCAAAATTAAGAAGTTCTTGATGGGGATGACTGCTTTTGTTGGGTCAATAAGGAGAATGTGAATGAGCTTTTGGAGCAGAATAGTGGGATTGGTAATGCTCTATGTACTGCTGGTGCAGATACTAGCAGAACTATAATGAAAGGAGCGAGAAAAGCAGATCTCCACTGTGAATAATTTTTCTACGTACCTTTCCAAAAAGCACATCTGCTGCTGTAGGCAGAATCACTGCTTGTAAGTGTTTCTTTCTAATCCCCCTAGACTGCCTTTCTGTGGCTTCCTTTTACAGGTACTCAGTCATACTGTTTCTGTATCAGTCTTTAATTTTTCACTTCTCTGCCTCCTTGTTCAAGAACTACTAAAGAAAAAAAAAAAGTGTAATTGAGAATGCTGCTAGATTATCTGTAGGGCTGATATGCAAACAAGTAGTAAAATAGTTTAGATTTTCCACAGAGCTGTTCTTTGAGTTAGTGTAGTTAGACTACAACTCTGTAGTAAAAAGAAAAATTGAGGGGAATGTGAAGCAGATAATCAGGAGCTAACTTTTCAAAAGCTGATGATTGAAGAGAGTTTTCACATAGGGCACAAGTATATAAAATAGGATGGCAGAGGGTTAAAGAACAGCACATTAGATGGAAAACTGAATGTTTAGTTGACATTCAGGAGTTCTGAACTGTTCAGATTTTCCCTAGTGCGTTTTCTTATGGGCAGTAACCAATCCTGTACACAAGATGGCGCAGTGGATACATCCCTCAGGAGATCATGCTAGTAAAGTGCACAAAAAATTTTCATATCTGGGTGGATTGTTCTTACTAATTAGGATTGTCCCGAGGATGTGTCTTCCCTCACCCAGTGCTGAATGCCTACCTTTCTGGGGTAATGTACACTTTTTAAATGGACACTGTGCTTTCAGCTGACACAGTTCCCCTTCAGTAACTTCTTGTTTTGATAATGTTTAGTGTCTTGAAATATTTATTAGTTGGACCTGCAGTAGTCCTGTCAGAAGAAACTTGTCTGTGGTTATATCTGTTTATAGCTGCATTCTCCAAACTCTGATTGCTCTGTTGGTGTTGTGGTAATTGGACTTCATAATTCTAGGCCAAATAAGGCATTGTTTTTTAAATCTCACTAGAAATACAGAGTAGTGCTTGTGTAAAACAAATCCTTTTATTGAGACTAATTTGTCATCAGTGTTATCGGCCTTTAATGAACAGAGAGTAAGTCTAGATTTTTTATATTGCTGCATCTATAGAGGCAAAGTTTTCTGCTGATGGTAGCAGTTTTTATTTTTGGAAGGCAGTTTCTTCCTATAGTCATTTTATTCCATAGGTGATGAGTGATAGGGAAACAACTCCAGCAGCACTTCACCAATGACTTAATTCAAAGGGACAGTGAAAACAACTCACTGCACTAACTGGCTCAATTTTGTGTCTCTATTTAACTGGCCTCTGGCTCTCATATACATTAACTAAGCTATGATACATTCATCTTCAGGTATTTATTTTTCATTACGAGTCTTAAACCTGCTGTTTTTTTCCAGATGTCAATCCTGCAGTACCACATCACTCGTCCTACTCAACAACTCTGTGTAATATGTCTTGGGTTCTGTATGACTGTGTGACTTGTGTGACTTCTATTGAGACATTCAAGACCCACCTGGATGCCTACCTGTGCAACCTGATCTAGGGAGCTGCTTTGGCAGGGGGATTGGACTCAATGATCTCTGGAGGTCCCTTCCAACCCCTACAATTCTGTGTTTCTGTGACTTCTGTTTCTAATTTTGGAAAATCATACTGCTTGCTATTACACTGTGTACTCAGCTTTCCACTGTTTCTGGGGATAGTTAAATAGTTTAGTGGTTGTGAAAAAAAATGTTACTCACACGATCTTGTGTTCCATTTTCTGCAGGATTCGTATACAATGTCACACCGTACATGGAATACCATCCTGGTGGTGAGGATGAACTAATGAAAGCAGCTGGAAGTGATGGTACAGATCTTTTTGACCAGGTGAGAACAACTGGCAGTGAATGACACTTGCCCACTAAAAGAAAAAACAAACAAACATGTTTTTTATTTTAGGTCATTCCAGTGGAAATGATTTGCTGTTGTTTAAAAACCATTTTCTTCTTGGAGGGCATTAACTTGGGTACTGCATTATCAGTGAACCATGTATTAAGGAGAAGGTGCTGAGACTGCTATTAACTTGTGAACAAATCAGAAGATGGCCGTTGGTCTCTTCTTTGTTTACCATTTCTTTAAGGCTGAAAAGTCTGCAGTCTTCCTGTAAGACCTGGTTTTCTAGAAGGTCATTCTCTGAGTTGGTCTTTTTGAAAGCAGACATTCTTTCCCTCTCCTTGTCTCACAGGGATTTCCTGGGAAATTGGGGAAGAGCAGGAAGGGAACTTTCCTCTGAAAGGAATTCTGCCATTTATTGACAGTTCTTACATCACAGTATGTTGTGTCTTTAATTGCAAGATATATTTGAGATTGAATGTAAATACGGAGAGATGTGATGATGTTTTAGCTTTTTGTTGTCTTTGGTTAATCTCTTGACAGATGAAGTGCCTGAGCACAGGATTTGGGTATATTTCTCTGTTGGTCACAAGGCTGTTCGAGTCGCTGAAAATTTGTGCAGTGTCAAGTTGTGGCCTGAAAGTCTCTAGCTAGATCACTGTCAAGTACCTGTGATATGGGAATCCGGGCAGCAGAGATGTTTCCAGAAGCCCAACAAATAGCATCTAAACTTTGTAACATGCTTGATACATTTTTGTTAGTTTGTTTTGTCATAGGAGTGGAAAACCACCTTTAGGTTTTTAATTGTGGCTGATGGCTTTCCTGTTCTGGAGGCTTTTCTGTTGCCTGTGCGTTCTGTACCTGTGAGATACTGATGAGTTTGGATACTGGTGTTTCTTAGATTTCTGAAAAACAAAGCTATCACTCAAAATTTTTCTTTCTACTACATCTGTAAAATATAACTACAACTTGTGGGTGAGACTTCCTTATCTCATTTGCTTAGCTTGTCCAATTGAAAGTTTTTATTTTTAAATCTCTTTGTACCATTCAAATTTGCCATGCTGTGCTCCGTTACCTTTACTTTTCTTGAGGTGTTATCCTGGATGCCCTATAAGAGTTGGCTTTTTTGCTATCTATTCCCTACGAAAGTTCTTCAGTTCTGGTCTGTAAACCACTGCTCTCTCATCACTTTATTTGGCTTTCTAAATTAGATTATTTCCCAACAATTCAGTGATTGTCAGACAGAAACAAACAGAAATGCACCAACTCCATGGGAGATGTTGATGTGTCTAAACTATCATGCTCTGTTCTGTTTTCTTCATCAGTCCCTTTCCCCATATTTGTTTCTAAACAAGGTTAATTTCCTTTGTGCTAAGGACAAATTGAATGATTCATGTAGTAAATGTCATAAAAACACTATTCTGATTTTTTTTTTTCTGTGGTTCAAGGTTGTGTTCAGGTACTGCAAAATGTGTAATGGGTAAATTAAACTACTGTCACATACTCAGGGTCTTTTTTTGTTTGTTCAAATACCTGTTGCCTGTAAAAGAAGTAGAAATAAGTACTGAAAAATGTGAACAGTTGGTGTCTGGGTTAAAAACAGAACACTGAGAAATGAATTAAATTCGATGTTACACAAAAATGGTATTTATATCTTTGTGTGTAGAGCAACAACACAGTTAAAATTACAAAAGTTGTGAAAACCAATTTTGTTAATATAGGTTCATCGTTGGGTCAATTATGAATCGATGCTGAAGGAATGTCTTGTTGGGAGAATGGCTTTCAAGCCTATTGCTGCTCCAAAAGGTGAGGGATTTTAGAATGAAATAATTTCTGATAATGCTTTATTCCAAAGTTGTCTAGAGGTTGCAAGAAATCATCATATTTACAAGGAGTGTCTGTACTTTGATAATAATTACAAGGAGTGTCTGTGTTTTGATACAGAAGTGGAGGTGTTGCACATACATAGTCTTTTTGGTATTATATACCTGAAGAAGAAATTATTTTGTAAGTGAAGGCATTTATAAATAATGTCCTGCTATTTTTTTATTTTGCTGTCAATCATCAGAAAAGAGTATGTGTTTATAGAAATAAATGCATGCTTTTTCCCAAGGGCTGCTCTTTCTTCATGTCCCTCCAGGCAAACTCTCATAGACAGCCCTCTGGTGTGATGTAGAGCATCTTAAGTCAGTTTTTTCACTTTGGTGATTTCAGCAGCAGATGTAGGCCTTGAACATTACATATGAAATGAGATCTATGAACAGAGCTTATGGACAGTTATTGTTTTTAGAGAACACCTTACTGGGTCTGATAACGTTTGAATTTATTTGGAGAAAATGTTCCTGTTTCAGCAGACTCATCAGAGCCACAACAGCGAGAGGAAGTAGTGTATTGTATTCAGATGCTGGCAGTGGTTTCCAAAGACTTTGCTCTTCAGTATTCATTTTGGTTTGTAGGCCGCAGTGAAAAGCACCAATATCTTGCAACCAGATGATATTACTGAACAGTGACTTTTAGCAAAACTCCTGTGAAGGCATGATGGAATTAATGTTTGCAGCTATTTTTCACCTTCTGTGGCATCATGTAGGCCACAACTTAAGTTACGTCTTGCAACTCTTCAACTTCTGACAAGGGGACATGGCATAGTTGCTCAGCACTTAGATCACTTGGTCAGTTAAGTTTAATTTGTTCTGTATGCAAAGGGGCATAGGACTTTACATCTGTGTTGCTAGGTAGCTAATTCCCTTGTAGAGTTCTTAAGGTGAGTGCTGCAGTGCAAAGAGATACGTTGACAGCATGACTGCTTATGGAGTTGTTATGGACAAGTTACTGCCACTTTGTCATCTGAGTCACAAATATAAAAAGTAAACCTGACTTTTACTAATTTCATTAGTGTAACTTCTCTGTAACTGGAAGGAATTCTCTTGACAATACATCAGTAAAAAAAATCAACATATCTTTGCTCTTGCCAGCTATGACAGCCCATTTTCTGCTGTTTGTTTTCACTGCTTTATTCTGTAGCAGGACTGCTCTTATCCATTTTGCTGTGATAAAATTTGCAGGGTTAAGCTTATGTGATGTATGAAAGTAGTTTGGTTGCCTGTGTCTCTTCTGACCATTTCAGGCTTGAAAATTTATTTCATTAAAGAATAAAGCTGATGAGGCCATACTTACTGATTTTTTTGTTTTGTTTTGTTACAAAATTCTCATATTTACTGGGCTTCATACTGCTTTTTTTTGTCATTTTCTTTTGAATATGGAATTATCAAGCTTGTGATTGAAAAGCTTCACTATCAGGCAGCGATACTTGTGTTTTCTCCTTCCAGAAGACTGCCTTTGACAAAGCTTGGATCTGAAACCAGAAGGGCAAAATACAGATAGAGTATGAATGGTATATAGGAAGGACTATGAATTACAGTATAAATTGCTTTCTTTTCATGGCAGTGGGTGAGCGTTTGACAGTGGGGCAAGCATTTGTATGTTCTGTTTGGTACTCCATAGTGTGCAGTGTAGCTTTGTTGGGGCATTGCTGATAGATTTGTGATCACTTAGTTTTGTTTCCTGTGTTTTGGAAGATAGAATGGTTGAATAAATAATAAATTTGTTTTATATCACTGATATTATGCTGAAAGAGGTCCAAGGAAGAGAGAGGAAGGGTCATGTCTACAAAATGCTTCTAAACAAATGTCCTTGAATCTGCAGTGCCAATTTCAGTGCTGCGTGTTAAAGTGCAGTGAAAAGAGAGTATATTTTTGAGCTCAAGCATTTCCCTTTTAATGACAAATGAGACTTTGTGTCTGACTTGCCTATCCTGGGAGATAACTTGTAGTAGTGTATAGCAGAATATACAGAGAAAAACAGCCTGAAACAGCAGTTTTGGAAGAACTGTCCCATTCATCCTGTGGAGTGTTTTCACCTCCATGTGAAAGTCTATGATGAGGGCAATCCCTTGTTCAATTTTGAAGTCCTTTTACAACACCACTGCTTGGTGGATTGTTCCAGGAACCTTTCCTTCATTGCTATCAGGCTGGCATTTTTTCTCTATTCCTGACTACTATGATGGAGAGTTCAGAAGCCCATAATAAGGAGAGAAACGGTCATCTTTTTGCTTTCTTGAAAGGGAGCAGGAAGAACAAATTCAATTCTCCTGCTTCCCTCTGACCAGTCTCTTAATAAAGGTGAATACAGAAGAGGTCTTTGTACCGGTACATATTGGGATGTGTGTGTAGAGCAGATGGAAAGGATTTGAGGGGGAAGAAGAAGGGTATATGACCTAGAGATGCTATGACTTTGTCCTCAATTTGAGCACTATGTATACAAATGGACACTATGCATTCTTCTACCTGTGGTTTTCTTTTTCTGCTTTTTCTACTGCTTTGTTTTGTTTTGTTGTTGTTTGGAGGTAGTTGCAGCGTACTGGAGATTTAATGAAAAGTTGTGATGATAACTTGTCAAATTAAGTTTAATCTCTCAAGTAGTTTAAAGGAAGTTTTCTTTTTCCCATGTTTCTGCAAGATGGTTTAGGTAGAGGTTGGTTGGATTCAGTGTCCACTATACGTTGTCTTGATAGTGTCTTTCCAAGTCTGACAGGCTTGGCTTCTTGGCTATGAAGCTTCTTGTTGCACAAGGAAATGTGTGCTCTTTGTTTCTGAGAGCCAGATAAGTTCTTCTTTCCTACCCTTTAGTGTTGTGCAACTTTTCACATTGGGTAGTATAGGGCTTTATTTGTTATTCCACGTAATCTTTTGGAATGGTATCAGTGCTACTGCATTTAATTGTGACTTACTGATGCCTGAAGCATCCTGGTCAATCTGTTACTGTTGAGGAAGGTTTGTTTGGTGAGCTTTACTTTGGCTTATTTCTTTCATACGGTGCATACAAATACTGTGCTGCAAGTTCTTACTGTCGTGCTCATTTTTCTTAATGCTTGTAGACATTTCTTCTACCTTGCCTGAAGAGAAGAAACAACTTAATGGTAAGTATTCTTCTGAAGGAAGGTGGGAAGTGAATCTTAAACTTACCTGAATATTTTTTAATGCACGGTGCTTAGATAAGCTTTCTACTAGAGAAGGTAAATCAGAAATAAAAATACCATATTGAAATCTACCATTGCAAGAGTGACAAGCTTTTTGATCCTTCTTTGTGTCAGAAAAACTTAGGTGGCTGTGGGAATGGAATTGCAGAGATGAGACAGAAAGTCGGATGATGCATTGAATGAAGTTGATCTCTGGAAAACGAGTTGAAATAGAAGTATATTACTTGAGCATAGCATGGCTGAACTACCTGAGGTGTAACCGTGGGAATAACTGGGCTGTAAATTCATGTACTGTAAGAGGAGCAAATATTCTGTCCTGTGAAGTGTGAGGTTGATGATAGTCCATGTAGAGATAGGGAAGCAGTCAAGCTTTGTGCAAACCTTCGCAGATCTCTCCTTGAGTACCTGGAATAGCTGTATGATTTGAAATACATAGTTCAAGAACTATATGTTTGATTTTGATCTTTTTATGAAAAGTTACGGTGTGATTAGTCATCTTAGTACACACTAAGGGTCTTGCTAAAATAATATTATTTATGAAGTCCAATCAAATAAGGTGAACTGGGGTTTGCTGGTGAAGGAAATATAATTACCTGTAAAGGGAAGTAGAACAGTTGGAGCTGAAGGCTGACTTCTAGGCATAAAAGGGTACTTTTATTGTATTGGTATTTAACTTTGTTCTGTTCTTACTGTCTTTCTTGCCATCTTGTGTTCTGTGAACATTGTTGTATTTGATTTGTAAAAGGCAGTTTACCTTGTAGTATGCAGAAGCATTGTAGTACACAAAAATACTTATGAGTAAATACACAGCATGTAAAAGCAAAACACTTTTTTTTTGTTCCTGTTTTTCTATATATACTTTTACAGTGCTAAGCTAGATTTTGTCACAGGGTCTGTGGCCTGACTTCATCAACAAACATGTTGGAGCATATTCATCTAGCTTTGAAAGGCAGGAAGAACTGGAACTCAAACTTAACGTTATTATATTGGAATTATCACTAGGCAGCAGTTATTAGTCATTAAATGTACCTCAAGTATTTTGATTTAAGCAGTAAGTTAATTGTACCATCTGTTTTCATGTTCGTCTCTTCTTGGTTAAGAGGGTTCATGAAATAACTTGTCTAGAATGTGTGACTCCTCAGGAAATAGGAAGTAATTCTGATTGTGGTTTCCAGTGGAATTGTCAAAATGCTAATGCTTGTTTCTTGTGTTCAGTTTACCTGCTTGGTAAGACTTTCAGAAGCAGGAAATACTTGTGCTGTTGTGGATGTACTTGGATTACCTTCTAAGACGTTTTTCTTTATCGGTTGTTGTCTCAACTTTCTAGCTCTTGTAAATTTAAGTCAAAATTAGTCTAGAAATAAGCAGCGCTGCCTGAAAGTTAGAAAGAGAAAAGTGTGGGCTCTGATTTTTCTTTTTTTTTATCTAGGAAGTTGTTGGTATGGAGAAGACATTTTGTTGTATTGATCCAAAACTTGTGAATAATAATTGTATTACATAGTGTGCTCATATCTGTTAACTTAAATGTATCCTTGATTTTGATGAAAATCAATTGCCTGTAGTGTAAGGGACAATGAAAGCTGAAGTTTTGAGGACATCTTGCTCATTTCAAGTCTTAAAGTCAGATATGTTTCTGGACATCTCTTCTTGTTTGAGTTTCAAACAAAAGATGTAAAAATTTCTACAGGCCAACATGTCCAAGGCATACTTGAAAATTTCGTACTTGTTTGAAAGCGAGTAAGTATCAAAGATGTACTTGCACATTCAAGCTAAACTGAATTTCTTGTGTACCTAAACTATTGAGGTGAACATTTCCGTAATATTAAAAAAAATGTATTCGGCAGTTCCACTGTCTGAAAACAAATTGGTATTTGAGTATAAACACAAGAGAAATTAAAAATACATATGACATGGAAAAGGGTGGTGGGAGGAGAGCTTGAGTTAGGACTTCAAGTACAGAAAACTGAATGTTGTGGTTCAAGCAGCTAAGATTCTTTAGTGTGAGTAATGTGTGCATTCTTATTTTTCTTAGTAATACTTAGAGTATATAAATATGGATTGAGGTTGTTGTGGGCCTTCAGAGAACAGAGAAAATAATAGATACAGAAAGTTTTCACAGAATCTTAAAATAGGTTTTGGTTGGAACAAACATGTGGAACATGTTTTGCCCAGTCTCCTCATGTCAGGATGAGCTTGGATGTTAGCTCAGACTACTATGAACAACACCTCCATCATAGAAAGAGAAGCGTTTGTGGTGGCATTTCTTCTTGTTGTTTGAGTGTGTTTCTTTGTTTTTATTCGTATAAGGAGATTTTTTTTCTCCATGCTACTTGTCTATTGCCTTCAGCTGTTCCTTCTGAGAAGAGTCCTGCTATTTTGTCCATACTTCCATCCTCCCCAACCCTCTTTCTGTTGGGTAGTTGAAGGTTGCACTTTAACTTCCCCCGTTGTCATTTATTCTGCAGATGGAGCAAGCCCAGTTCCAGCCTCCTTTCAAGCATTCTGTGCTCTAGCTGCTGACCAACTTGGTGGCCCTTTGCTGAACTTACATCAGTGTTTGCCCTGCACTGGAGAGCCATAACTAGACACAGTACTTCAGATGTAGTCTTACAAATGCTAAGTAGAGGGGAAGAAGTGCTTTCCTCAAGCTGATAAGCTATGTTTTTGTTCAGGTTGCGTTTGGCTTCTGTCGCCACCATGTTGTAACGTAGTATGTGCCCTAGCTTGTCCATGTGTGTTTACTGTGTCCCAAGAAAGTTTTCTGCAAAGCTGCTTTCTATCCAGGCAGGCTCCCCAGCCCATTTTATTGTAAAATTATGCATTTACTTTTGAGTTTCATGCAGTTTTCGTCAGCCTACTTCTTTAGTCTGTCAGGTTTCTTTGAACAGTATCCATAACTTTTAACGTTTCATCTGCTTCCTCTCATTTGTTACTGTCTGCAGCAGGAATGCCAGCTGTAAATAGCCAGCAGTTGTACTTTACATGTGGAGTTGATCCTTTGCACCTAGCAGTCCTGCTGATTTTCTATACAGATTTGAATTCATCTGTCAAACTCATCTCTTTCGGGTGTGGCAGTGGGGATAATACAAGAGGCTATCTATCAATCAGTCATCTCTCTATCTGATCTCCCATGAGATTTTGCCAGCCAATTCCTGAACAAACTGAAGTTTGCTCTTCAGAGGTGAAGTTGTAGTTCTGCTCATCACCTTGCTTGTTTCTCTCAATAACTTAAACTCCATCATTTCATAGTTGCCATCAGCCTTTGGATTCACTGCCAGTTCTTCTGTATGACCATCATGTGCAGCAGAGCGCTAACCTTAATTGGTTCATTCATCACCTGAATAATTGTCTTTTTAATGCACTGTGACTTCTTATTTTCAAATAACACTTTACAGCACTTCAGAATAACACACAAATAACTTAGTTTGCTAGAATGTTCTTATTCTGGCAGTTGTATCTTTCTTTTGCCTTGCAAAAGCAAATAGTGTGTGTGATCACACTGTTATCCAGAGACCAGCCCAAGCATAAATTTTATGTCTCTGTTATGGTTTTGACACCAGTAAACCCCATTTCCCGTATGGATGATCTGTAGTTTGGGCAGGTTGGATTAAAACTGAATGGCACTCTTTGTTTTATTTACTTTCTGTGTACTAAAGACATGCAGTTCTCACAGTTAAAGTTCTAGTCAAACTACCAAACTGAATTGGCATGTGGAAGATAATTTGTGCATGTGAATTCTCACCTACCTAAATCATTATTTATATGCATAGTAGTTTCTAGTTTGCGAGGTTTGCTTTGAATGGACTTGGAATCCTTTCCACTTGTCTGGCATTTACCAGCTGTTGGCTTAGACCTCTGCCTAACCATTGTCTGGTGGAACTGCTGCTATTCATGCAGTGTTACAAATCATGTTATATTTCAGTCTGTCCAGCTCGTTCCATCATGTTTCTCCTTAGCTTCCCTGTATTGAAATTGAAGAAGGTTTGCAATTGCTTTTATCTGTTATCTCTGTTCAGTGTTTTCCAAATTCCTAGCAAAGTCCAAAGTAGAGAGATGTAGGCTGAAATCAGGGCTGAACAAATAGTTCTGTTGAAGCCATTAAGATGTTTTATCCCTGCTTCACTGTCAGAAGGTATGAAAGGACAAGTTAATACCTGATGAAACGGAGACCAGCTTACACATACCAGGAAACTCGCTTGCAGGGATTCTGTGGGATATGAGGCTCTTAATTTCTGACATGGAGCTTCATGTTCTAGAAACCTGCTGTCCTAGAGTGAGTGCTGAATAAAACCAAAATAAAAAAGCAAATGAATGCTTTCCTGTGAAAAGAAAACCACCATATATCAAGAGGGGATATTTAGCATATAAAATAGAAAAAAGTCGTACTGTGATTTCTAATATATGAGTATCACAGCATGTGTTTTGACAACTCTCTGCCCTTTGTAGGTATGCTCTCTGAGAGGAAAGTACTGGGTGGTTCTGCAAGAGATACAACTCCAAGGTAAACTTGTGGCTTTCATTCTGTTGGACATTCTGTTTAATAACTCTGTACAGTATTTAGTAAATGCAGGCAACCTTTTCCATATTTAGATCTTGATGTTTCAGCTGTATGAGAATGCCATTACCATCACTTTATAAGTAGGAAAGCTGAGGTTCAGATTTAAACAGCTTGCCAAAGCTCTAGTTGACCTTACAGGTAAAAGATGGAGCATATTTCTTGACTTGGTCTCTTGGCTTCTAATGCTCTTACTGCCCTGCATTGCATACAGCTCTGTGGTTTATTTTCACTGGCTCCTCAACCTTTTACTTCTTAAGAAAACTTCTGGGAAGTGATTCCAAATGGGCTGATAAGTTTTTGGTTTTTTTTTGGTTGGTTGGTTTTTTTTTGAGTTATTTGTCAGTCATAGTTGGCATGCCTTGGAAACGTACCTCATTTCAGGTTGGAATGTTTTAAGATAAGATAGAGCTATTCAGGTTTCTGCAGTTTGAAAATGTGAAATAAAGCAGGCCTTAAAAGCACAGTGAAATACCTGCTGTTGTCTCTGAAGTATCATTCTACTGCATGATTCCTTGAATCCCTGGGGTTTACTTTTTGATTTTGCATAATGTGAATACACAATCTCTGGGCTAGTTACGTGCAGCCATGTAAAATGAGGCTTATGAACAACTGTAACATGACTTATGTTCTGGAGCTGTTCCCCAGACTTGCTTCCTTTTCACTCACGTGTGTCTGGCATGTCCAGCTGTCTGATGGGAAGGGGTTACCTTATTGTGGAGGTAGAGTTGACTTTCACTTACTTGAAGGGTTGCAGCCTTAATGATGCTGGAGTTTGGTCAGAACTACAGGTGCTGCATGTTTCAGAGCCAAGTGTGAGGTGCAGTCAGATGTATAGGCCCCATGAAAAGGGGAGGAGGAAGGAAAAGCTTTTCTGGGCTTGGGTAGTTAAGTTACTGTGCTGAAGAGGTCTTGGAAACCCTGGCAAGTATATGGTAATTGAAGCAATAAGAAATATACAGCATGTCCTTCAAATGCTTACCTTGCCCTGTAGTTAGTACAAGGTTTGGGTAGCTTGGGAGTCGTGAGAACATAAAGCCTGGGCAGAGGAAGGAAACTGTGGTTTTGTGGTATGTAGGTGAAACCTGTAACTCTTGGAACATGCTCTGGCAACTTAATAACTTTGCTTGAAGCCAAGGACTGGGACCACCTTTTTTGGAGGATTCACATGCTGCAAATCTGGTGCATGTGCTCTGTAACAAAAACCACTGCGTATGACTTTAACTTCTGTGTGCCATCAGGATGGATAATGAGAGTGCTTTTATTTTAATCCTCTTTTCAAAATTATAGTCTCTGATCTTACCTCTTGAAAACAGAGTAAATAATGTATTTGGCTGGAATCTGTGAAAGAAGTTCTGCTTGAATACTGCTGATTAAATATATTTTGGTATGCTGAACAAAAGTGTATATATATATGTATATGTTTTCTTCCTGTACTTCTGTTTTACAGTTATGACTGGTTTCAAACAGATGATTTGATCACTGTTGTCATATATACTAAGCAGAAGGTAAATGTATTTTATGAAAGAGATGATTACAGGATCTTGTTGTGATCCAGCTTGAATTCATGGAGAACTTCATTAAAATGCTCTTATTCCTTGTCTGTGAAAGGATATGAATGCAGAATTGGTGATAGTTGACTGTCAAGACAAAAGATTAAGGGGAGAGATCATCCTGGATGACCATTCATATCTCGTGGAAGTTGGTAGGTCCTGTATTTTTACATCTTAAAATACTGAATTTTCATTCTACTTTATTAGAACATTCACATCAGGACATGTATGTTTTGCATATACCAATTAAATTCTGTTCCTCTTTATTGAAAATGATTACGTTATCAACTCATGTCTTCATCTGGTTAGTATGTATATATGTTTTAATCTGTTTCTTATTAGATGTCCTAAGCCACAAGGAATAAAGAGTAGTAAGAAACTGATGTTGAAGTTATGCAAAGACTGAAAGACTAGTGAAGTTCTTTATTTCTCTTTATTTCAGACTTGGATCATGAAGTTCAAGATGACTTTACTGGTAAGTTGTCTCTTGTAGCTCTTCTATATTTCTTCTATCACGGGAATGTAGAATTTTCATTTATTTTTCACACTTATCAGGTACTTTACAGCTTTTCTTACCATCTCAGGTTCTGACACAGCCAACCAAATCAAACATTACTATTCTCTTTTTTTTGACACTTGAGCTTGTAAAAATAATAACATGTTGATGATGCTCTGGTCCTTCGGAGTGTCACTAAATGCTAAAATAATTAAAAGTGAATTCTGTTGTGTATGTGTAAACTGTTCTTTACACTGAATGGGATTTTCATTAACTTATTTATTCATTCAAATGGCCATTTGTAAGGGGAAGTCCATGGTAGCAATTAACTATTTCCAGAAAACGAAGATTCCGAATTTGTGAGTGTTATTTCTGACCAGATGGAGTGTGAATCTTTTCACAATGTATTTATTAAATTTATTAAGTATAGTACATTAATTATGTGTACTAAGTCAAACCTTGTGCTTCTAAATGCACTGTAAAACATTAGAGATTACTGGAAGTATTTTTTATTTTAATGTAATGCATTAATTCTGTGCTTCTTCAAAAATGACTAATCTTTCTAGAGTTTAGTAAAGTTATATTGTTCTATGAACTGTAACTAAAAGTAACAGTAGGAAACTATTTTCTCTTGTAGTAAATATTGCTGGAAAAGTTGGAAAGGTAGAGATAATTTTAAAGAAGAAGGATCATTTTCAGTGGAAAGTGCTGGGATTGCCATTGGAGAGTCATAATACGCTGATGAAGCGCATGGAAAGAGGTAAACACGGCGACGTTAGCAGTTCTTTTAAGACTTCAGGGCATCTTAAATATACTTGCTTCTTCCCAGGATTGGTCATAGAAAAGAGAATAGTTTGTTTGTTTTTTTTAAGACTTTTTTTCTGGTATTCTTGAAAACTGCTCAGATACTCTCCTTGAATAAATTTACAGTAGAAGGTTTTTTTGTTTCTTTCCTCCTGGTTTGATTTTTGTTTTGTTTTTCAGTTGAAAAAGTTTTTCAGTCTTTGAGGTTTGCAGAAAGATTAGGAGAATGTAGTGGGGGAATATGAAAACTGCTTGAGAGTTGTTGCATCTCATGGCTGCCTGTGTGCTTGATAGCCCTTCTGTCTGTGTGGAAACTTCAGTAGACCTTTCCTTTATGGCAAAGGATGTAGGAGTAGCTAGAGAAGAAACAAAAGCCTCAATGTCCTACTGTTAGGACAAATTCATCCCTTTTCAGTGCTGTAATGTTCTTCCAGCAATCTCTAACCTGAGCTATGCATAAATGAGGCAAAGTCAACTCTATTTAGAGTTGCTTATTTAAGCTGCTGCATCTGCAGGGGGCAGTAGATGTTATATATGAGTTCATTTTGTGGTAAGGGAATAGTAATGATCTGTGGTAGTGCTCAAGTTTTTTACACTGATCACTGTGCTTCGCTTGTTTTTTTTCCAACTAAACTAGAAATTTCTGTAGCATAACATAAAATGGTATGAAGATTTTTCTCATATTATTATGACTGTCCTGTTTCTCAGAAGCACTCTTGACCCTCTGCCTGTTTACGCTCAAAAGCTGACTGAATTTAGATTGCCTTATGTGTGAGAGCAAAATTAGGAACTAATTAAGCATTCTTAACTATGCTGTATACCTCTAACTGGCTCTTAGTAATGGTAATTAGGCCATGAAAATTGAGAGATTATTGTGGTTCAAAAAGGAAGATTGTGTGTACAAAAGCACATCTCTTTTGCTACACTTAGGTTGTGTAGAGTGTAGTTTTGCTTATGCAGTTTTCAGAACCTTTTGAATCAGGGCTTGCTGAGCTTCAGTTCCTCAGTTACAAAGGTGAGAAAATACAACAAATGTACTGATATCTCTAGCCTTTTAAACCATCATCCAGAATTTTTTATTCAGGCATTTACTAATAAAGAAATAAAATTGAACACACTGAAAGATTTATGGAAGAGGAATGTTCAGTGCTAAATGTCTTTTCTTTATTTGTAGCTCTCTGCTTTCAGCATGGCAATATCTACACACTGGAGGCTTCTGTTTGTGTAGTGTAGACTTTATTAGCCTCACTGAGTTTGTGCTTAGAATTGTGCCTCCTGCCTCTAAATTGTACATGTTTCAATTCTGCTCCTCTAGAAAAAAATACTTCTAACTGTGAGAAACCTGCATCTCTTATACTAAGAGCACAGAAATAGTAATCTATAGCTCCGTTGTTTTTCCTGTCTTTACTGGATGTGAAATTGGTTTTGTGTACAAAACAAACTTTTATGAAGCATAGTAATTATGTTCTGGAAGGAAATAATCATGACTTCCAGCCTGGTAAAGTAATACTGACTTCATAGGTAAATCGTTGCATTTTTGTATGTGAGGTTAAGCAAGTCTTTGAAGAAAATATTACATTTCTTTAATAAACTGTAGAAACCGTTAGTATGAAGTGTGTTGCAAACACAGTGGCTCTCCTTGACACAATTTACAGTTCAGTGTAGTGTATTTTGTATTATGGAGCAGTAATTTTATCAAGATTGGATGGATGGGGTTTGACTGTTCACCTGTGCTAATGCTAGGAGCACTTTTAACACAGGCAGAACATAGTGTCAAGTGGAAGAGTAATCCCTGCAGAAAGGTAGCATGAATGTGTATGCTGCTGGCCGGGGTGATCTCCTGTAGATACATGGCTTTGTATGCTACTCTAGTGTGTAGATGTGAGATAACTAGGAAAGATCTGTGAGAACCCTTACAGTAGTAGAGGAAGAACTTACTGGTTTTGTAAATAGCTGTGCTTACGTGACATATCAGTTGCAATAAGATAGTAAAAAAAAAAGAAAAAAAGTGTCTTTGGTGTATATGAAGTAACTTTACCCCTGTTTCATCGAGAAGCGAAGTTCCCCAAATGTTACCATGTCCGAGAAGAGCATGTAGATCAACTGATACAAGGTGCATTGTGACTTGTGTACCTGCACCAAGCTCTTCAAATCAGTGCCTCTTCTAGGTGGGCAGGCAACAGCAGGAGCAGTACCAGTGCTGAAGGAGAGCCTTGAGAGCTGCTTTTCTTCCATGACCTGAGCTATTTTATAGCTTTACATCTGGCATTTTTAGGCCACATTACGTGTAGGCTATCACAGATGAATTGCCTTGAGTTCTGATTATTCTCACTCGTTGTTAGTTTTGTGTTATGGCAAGTGTAAGCATTTAAATGCTGATATTGTGTCCCTAAAACAATGTGCAAATGTGTTGTTGAATGCTGATAGACCATTAAGCTTGTCTGTCTAAAAGTGAAAAAGCTCCATATGAATGTGGAAGTTTTAATTTGGAAACTATTATCACTAACTAAGTTCCTGCTGTACCTTGTTTGGTATTTTGAATAATGGGGTAGAAATTCCTGTGGGCAAACACAAGGTGTTCTGATACAGCATAGCAGTAACAATGCTGTAACTGTAGGTGTGGACTCTGCTAGGGTAGTATTTGATGAAAGGTTGCCAGAGCATACACTTTGGCCAACACATACCATCTTTCTGCAAGAGCTGTTTTAAGTATCATTCCCTGTGCACAGCCCTATCAGAAATATTTGCTGTGTTAGTAGCAGTGAAACAGGAACAATGCAGAGTGATCAGCTGAACAAATACCCAGGGTGCTGGGTGTGTTTAGGCAGTGTGGTACTCTGCCTCACTTACTTTTCATTTCCATTACCCAAGCCGTTTTAATCTACAGATGTGTATTCATGCTGAAGTTCTATGGTGACTTTAGTACAGGTAGAATGTGGTACAGATGGTTCTGCTTTCTGAAAGAACTACTGGATTTATTTTCTGCTTCTTCATAGGCCAGTGCTAACTAATAAAATAGATTGTCTGGTAAAAGCCTAATGTAAGTCTGAAAATTAGCTCTAAATTAGAAAAACAACTTTAATTATACAAAAGCATCTATTAGTAGTATTTTTATAAAGCATTTTTATGTTGCAATATATTGTGGTTTTTTTTCTCATTGAAAGATATGTAAGTAACAGGTAATCAATGCTTTTAGGATTGTTCTACAGGACATGCAAGCTGGTTTCTAAGACAGAAGTTACCCATGACACCAAGCTCTTCTGCTTTATGCTGCCTAAGAGCACTCATCTCCAGGTTCCCACTGGACAACATGTTTACCTCAAACAAATCATTGCAGGTAGGAAAAACTGAGAATATGACCATAGGTATTTTAACAGATTGGTTAATGAATATATCTCCATTTTGAGCCTCTGCTGTTTGCAGATAACTTATTGTATGCACTTCTCCTATTTGTTCAGCTACCTTTTTCTCTTCTTTAGGGACAGAAGTAGTAAAACCATACACACCTTTATTGCCTTTTTTGCCACTGGATTTCAAAGAGCTGTCTCGCCAGGATGGTGCACATATATATTTAATGATCAAAATTTACTCCTGTGGATTGTTCACACAGGCACTTGACCACCTACAAATAGGTAAATATGTGGCTTGGGGTGTTTTGTTTAGTTCTGCAGCAGTTGGCTTTATCTTTTCACATATGTCAGCTGGATCAAGCAGTTACGTACTTGTATGTGATTGCGTGTGTATGTATATATTTTAAAAAATATATACATATATATATATACACTTTTAAAAATCAGTGCATCCGCTTGTTTTCATCTCACTAAGGATTACCATTCTGTTTTGATTTTATAGGAGATGATATTTCTGTCAGTAATCCTGAAGGTGACTTCAGGACGTCACAAGTTCAAGGTGTAGAAGACCTCTTTTTATTGGCAGCAGGCACAGGCTTCACACCAATGGTTAAGCTGCTGAATTTAGCTCTGACTAAAGCTGATTGTCTCCGGTATGTACCCTAATAATGATTTAACCTCAAGCTAAGGTAATCCATAGGAGCAATGAGATGCAGTATGATCAGCTATCCTCTGTATTAGTAACATGATTTCAAAACAAAGAGCATGAAAGCATTTTTCTTCAGTTTATTTCAGAGATACTGACACAGAGCAGCTCTTCTTTTAACAGTATCTGTGCTCAAGTTTTCTCACTCTTTCTTTTACCCTTTAGTTTTCTACATGCCACTTGATTATGCTTTGCTAACGTAACTATACACATTATAATTTTCCCCCTATTTTCAGCAGGGAACTAATTTCGTTTGCCTTAAACTGTGTCACTGCAGGATTGTAAATAACAGCTCAATTTTTGAATAGTTATGGCATTTGTTTTACCAATTGTAACCTTGAGATT
Organism: Odontophorus gujanensis; assembly: GCA_013399175.1. Taxonomy (NCBI): domain Eukaryota; kingdom Metazoa; phylum Chordata; class Aves; order Galliformes; family Odontophoridae; genus Odontophorus; species Odontophorus gujanensis. The sequence continues at coordinate 325,785 of VXAB01012675.1, read as the reverse complement.
TCCCCAGCTTTCCAAGTCCCTGGCCATAGCTGTCTCAATCCACTTCTTAGTAAATAGTAAGACTGTGTTTTAGTCTCATAGTAAACTGTGATTTGATGTGAGACATGAGTGCTTTTCATTAGAGTTCAGCTGTTTCTTCAGTATCTCTTAGAAAAATCTTTTTTGTTGAGAGGAGAAGAATGTGACTAGGAGCTCAAATTAAAATTACTTCAGATTTAGTCAGTTAATGTTCTGTTGTTGCTGTTTTGTTTTTGAGTTTGACCATGCCGCTGTCTTAAAATATGGATTTCAGTTGTGTTCAGGCAGAGCATATAGGAGATTTTTGCTTGTCTTGGATCCTGTTCTCTTGCAAAGGGCTGAGCAGTGTGGATCACTACAAGAATCCTTTGTCATGTGTATCTTTGTTTAAGCTGTGATGTAGACTACAATGGTAAAATTCATAACTGAAGAGAGTTCAGGTAAATTTGGTAACATGATAGCTCAACTTCAAAAGGAAATGCAAGGCATGACTGGGGGGCATATTTTGAAAGAGGTATGAGGTATTTTTGTCTTGCTTTTAGCAACGGTTTGCTTCCAGCATCATGCTTAGTGGCATTTCTTAATAGATTGTTTTTGTCAGTGTGGACTGTTACAACTTGGGTGAGCACAGAGCATGCCTGGCCTTTGTTTTCCTAAAAGCTGTTGCAGAGGATAGTTTTACAAACTTGATACTGTTTTCCCGTATCTTTGAATTCAGACTTTTGTAAGGGTTATTAATTTGTATTACTGGGTTTTATTCTATACAGGCACAGGATGTTTTGGCTCATTATGTCTTCATAAAGCACATTTTGAAAGAGGATAAAGGATTTAAATTGAAGACCAGTTTTCATAATAAAGCTAAAAAGGATTACGTGTAGACTGCAATAATCTGTTTCTAGAAAAGAATCTAAAAGTGTACATTATTCTTGTATTGTATATTGTCCAGCACAAATGATACTCTTTTGTGAGGACACTGCATAGGTACTGTTTGAGGCCAAGGCTTTTCTGAAGGATCATACATTGTCAGATAAAAATAGCACAGAGCAGTCTTGCATTGTGAAATAGATTTATCTTCTGACAAAATACTTGGGAAACACTACTAACTGAATTTGATTTCTTTTTTCCTTCTTCAGTGGAAAACTAGTACATGTAAGGTAAGGATAAAGTATAAAATCAAGGAGAGTAAAACCAATAGTAAAAGGTGCAAATCTTAACATGTTGTCCATAATCAGAATAAACATAGTAGGTAATGTGTGTGAAAGGCTGCTGCTGCACAGCTGGTGCTTGTGTCTACTCTGTCCTTGAAAGATCATAGAATCATAGAGTGGCCTGGGTTGAAAAGGACCTCAAAGATCATCTAGTTTCAACCCCCCTGCCATTGGACAGGTCACCAACCACAAGACCAGGCTGCCCAGAGCCACATCCAGCCTTGCCTTGAATGCCTCCAGGGATGGGGCATCCACAACCTCTCTGGGCAACCTGTTCCAGTGTCACCACCCTCTGAGTAAAAACTTCCTCCTAACATCTAACCTAAATCTCCCCTGTCTTTGTTTAAAACCATTCCCCCTTGTCCTATCACTATCAACCCATGTAAACAGTTGTTCCCCCTCCTGTTTATATGCTCAAGATGACCAGAAGCGTTCATTGTAACTCTCTTCAGCATGGTTTCTTATGGGAGNTTTTCTTCAGTTTATTTCAGAGATACTGACACAGAGCAGCTCTTCTTTTAACAGTATCTGTGCTCAAGTTTTCTCACTCTTTCTTTTACCCTTTAGTTTTCTACATGCCACTTGATTATGCTTTGCTAACGTAACTATACACATTATAATTTTCCCCCTATTTTCAGCAGGGAACTAATTTCGTTTGCCTTAAACTGTGTCACTGCAGGATTGTAAATAACAGCTCAATTTTTGAATAGTTATGGCATTTGTTTTACCAATTGTAACCTTGAGATTTCCCCAGCTTTCCAAGTCCCTGGCCATAGCTGTCTCAATCCACTTCTTAGTAAATAGTAAGACTGTGTTTTAGTCTCATAGTAAACTGTGATTTGATGTGAGACATGAGTGCTTTTCATTAGAGTTCAGCTGTTTCTTCAGTATCTCTTAGAAAAATCTTTTTTGTTGAGAGGAGAAGAATGTGACTAGGAGCTCAAATTAAAATTACTTCAGATTTAGTCAGTTAATGTTCTGTTGTTGCTGTTTTGTTTTTGAGTTTGACCATGCCGCTGTCTTAAAATATGGATTTCAGTTGTGTTCAGGCAGAGCATATAGGAGATTTTTGCTTGTCTTGGATCCTGTTCTCTTGCAAAGGGCTGAGCAGTGTGGATCACTACAAGAATCCTTTGTCATGTGTATCTTTGTTTAAGCTGTGATGTAGACTACAATGGTAAAATTCATAACTGAAGAGAGTTCAGGTAAATTTGGTAACATGATAGCTCAACTTCAAAAGGAAATGCAAGGCATGACTGGGGGGCATATTTTGAAAGAGGTATGAGGTATTTTTGTCTTGCTTTTAGCAACGGTTTGCTTCCAGCATCATGCTTAGTGGCATTTCTTAATAGATTGTTTTTGTCAGTGTGGACTGTTACAACTTGGGTAAGCACAGAGCATGCCTGGCCTTTGTTTTCCTAAAAGCTGTTGCAGAGGATAGTTTTACAAACTTGATACTGTTTTCCCGTATCTTTGAATTCAGACTTTTGTAAGGGTTATTAATTTGTATTACTGGGTTTTATTCTATACAGGCACAGGATGTTTTGGCTCATTATGTCTTCATAAAGCACATTTTGAAAGAGGATAAAGGATTTAAATTGAAGACCAGTTTTCATAATAAAGCTAAAAAGGATTACGTGTAGACTGCAATAATCTGTTTCTAGAAAAGAATCTAAAAGTGTACATTATTCTTGTATTGTATATTGTCCAGCACAAATAATACTCTTTTGTGAGGACACTGCATAGGTACTGTTTGAGGCCAAGGCTTTTCTGAAGGATCATACATTGTCAGATAAAAATAGCACAGAGCAGTCTTGCATTGTGAAATAGATTTATCTTCTGACAAAATACTTGGGAAACACTACTAACTGAATTTGATTTCTTTTTTCCTTCTTCAGTGGAAAACTAGTACATGTAAGGTAAGGATAAAGTATAAAATCAAGGAGAGTAAAACCAATAGTAAAAGGTGCAAATCTTAACATGTTGTCCATAATCAGAATAAACATAGTAGGTAATGTGTGTGAAAGGCTGCTGCTGCACAGCTGGTGCTTGTGTCTACTCTGTCCTTGAAAGATCATAGAATCATAGAGTGGCCTGGGTTGAAAAGGACCTCAAAGATCATCTAGTTTCAACCCCCCTGCCATTGGACAGGTCACCAACCACAAGACCAGGCTGCCCAGAGCCACATCCAGCCTTGCCTTGAATGCCTCCAGGGATGGGGCATCCACAACCTCTCTGGGCAACCTGTTCCAGTGTCACCACCCTCTGAGTAAAAACTTCCTCCTAACATCTAACCTAAATCTCCCCTGTCTTTGTTTAAAACCATTCCCCCTTGTCCTATCACTATCAATCCATGTAAACAGTTGTTCCCCCTCCTGTTTATATGCTCAAGATGACCAGAAGCGTTCATTGTAACTCTCTTCAGCATGGTTTCTTATGGGAGCTCAGTACTAGCAATTAGTTCAAGCCGCATCAGCATGGATTTTCTTACTAGTTAAAGTAAATGACATTTTTTCAGCTTGCCATGGAGGCTCATTAAGTACTAGAACATCTTGATCCAGTACAGGTACAGAGCTTTGTGTTTCTGACTACTCTAGGCATCTTCTTCCCTTCCTTATTTTCACTACTTACCCTTAACTTTTTTTCCAACTTTTTTCTTTTTTTTTTCAAGCAGATGTTGACAAACTATCTTTCACATGTGTATACATTTATTTATATATTTAGATACATGTGAGTATAATATATATAAAAAATATGAATGTTATGTTCTTTATCTTATTGTGAAAAGTAACAGAATCACAGAATTGTAGGGGCTGGAAGGGACCTCTAGAGATCATTGAGTCCAACCCCCGCCAAAGCAGCTCCCTAGCCCAGGTTGCACAGATTGGCCACGGATGTGGATCACGTGCACTAGAACACAAATTACAGAGAGAATGCCAAGGAAGGATCTGTTTGACTTTATGATCACGTCACCTACAGAAGCAGCTTCTGTCTACTTCTAGGCAAGTGCTGACAACCTCTGAGGTAGTGCTGCTATCACTGGGGGACCTGCAGGTTCTCTGCATAGTGTTTTCCTTGGCATTACTATCTTGGATCATTGAATTTCCATTCATGTTACGTAGCTTGTCTCCTTATTTTATTTATTTTTTTAGTTCTGTTATTTCCTGTCTCCAGTAAATGTGGAATGCAATTTCTTCTCTTCCTGTCTGCAATATCCTTTTGTATATGAAGCCACAATGATTTTAGTTCAGTCTTGTTTCATCTCTTACTGGCCAGATTGTATCAGGACTCAGTATTCCTTTCAAAAGAATATTTGTGCAATTTTCTTCCTTTTTGAGGTTTTTGTTTCTTTTTACTTGTGGTGTATTGGTGCAATCAGGTGGATGCATTTCATGAATAAGGCTGAAGCATAGAGGCATTAAACTCTAGGCAGAGGTATAACTTCACTAGAACAGCCTGTTCTTCATTCTTTGATAGTTGTATTGTTTTGTCCCTAGGTTTTCATTCCTAAACTACCACATCAATTTTATATTCATTCTTAATACACTGTTCCACTTTTGTCAGCATTCTTTTCTGGTTTTGTAGCTGATTTTACAACGTTCTGTACCTCTTCTTCCTCTGAGTTCATGTAAGGATCATTTTTGTTCCTCTGTCTAGCACCTTTCTTTAAGACCTTTTGTAGCAATTTCCTGAGTTTATTGAAATCTGTATCCCTTGAAGTTTGCACTGATTGACTCTCTCATCTCCTTTCAAAGAACTGGCAGTTCCTCATTTTTCTAATTTAAAGTTCTGTCATTGTTCTCTCAAATATCTCTTCTGTAGCAATGGGAATCATATCTAAATCTCTACATCTTCCTTTTAGCCACTTTCTCCCTCTTTTGTAGCAGCACTCCTACCAGTTCATTCCAAGTTTCGGGGATATTTATTTTTATAGCATGTTCTGAGCAGCACTGCACCAAATAAATGTACGTACAATGAGTACGGAGTATCAGTAAGAGCATCCAGACTTGTTTCTCACACATCCCAATTCCAACCTTTGTGTCCAATTAATAAATTCTGTGTCTTTCCCGTGCATGTTTTTGTTGACTCTTTTCCCCTGAGCAGTACTTGATGCTGTGGAGCATCATGCTAGCTCTGACAGCATTACTTTCTTGAAGTAAGCTTTATTTTGTGTTTTCAGGGCAGTGGGCCCTGGAAAAGCATGTAAAGAGCCCTGATCTTTTGCATGTGGTAGCTTATGATAATGTTAACTTTAGTATTTAAAGATGCAACATCGCTGATTTAGAAAGGATTTGCTCTACAGCACGGAAGTTTTCTACAGCTTATATGTTGCAAAATATTAAGTTGTACTGTATCTTCTCTTAGTAACTGTTGATGATTGGTGTTACACATAACTGTCATACCTCAGTGTTGTAGTTTTGACAGCTGAAAGTATGTGTTCTCTTAAGGAGAAGATGATCTTTGGCATCTGCTATAGCTTGTGGGAGATTTGCTGATATCTTGAAGTGTAACCAAGATACCAGGAGGTATCTTGGAGACAGGTTAGAAGACAGAAAATCATGATGTCTTCACAGTGGGAGAACACGGGCTTTTAAATTGCAGTTAAGGAACAGTTGGAGACCATGAACTCTCCACAGAAGTTGTGGCATATGTGACATCCATGATGGCTCTGCGTAGCACACAGGTGGAGGAGAGGGGAACTAATAGCTTCGGTGAAGCTTCATGTAGCTTCATATGTCTGTTGCTAGTCTCTTAAAAGCAGAGTTGTCTCTATCTAGGAGAGTATTGGTGCAGTGAACCAATTAATGAAGTATGAATAAGATAACCAGGTACGTAGCTGTAGTTTTCCCTTCAAGTTGATGAACTAGGTTTCTTCTACTCCAGTATGTTTGGATTCTCTCTTCAGGAATTTAATATTGACGTGAGCTTCTTGAAATTCCACTTACATCTTTACAAGCTGGAATATATAATCCAGAAAAGATCGTTAGAATTTGTAAATGACGTATTAACTACAGCAGTAGTGCTCAAAACAATACTGAGAAACCCCTGGATAAATCTGGGCAAGTAAGTGTACTGTATTCTCAGTCAGGCCTTTGTAACTTTAAGATACTTTATTTTTCTTAAAACAGTGGTTCCTGAAGGATAGGTTGCAACCATAGGCAAGGTTAGTGCGTTCAGAGGAGGGCATCACAACTCTAACAGATTTGAAGTACAGCAAGAAAGATATTACAGTGGATTAGAGGCAAAAAGATTTGAGAAGAGAATTGAAGGGGGTGGAGGCTTTTTTTTTGTTTTTTGTTTTTTTAATTTAAAAAGCTCCTCTATAATCCAGTAAGTTCTGATTCATTAAAGTGTTTCAAATACAGAAACAACCTGCAGTTAAATTCTGTCTGTTTGTTTTTAAGGACAGTGAAGTTGATCTTCTTCAACAAAAAAGAAGGTGACATACTTTGGAGAAACCAGCTAGAGCAATTAGCTCTTAGAGATGAAAGGTATTTGCAACTCTTGTGAAGAGCAATTTGTATCATCCCAGTGTATAGCAGAACACACCCTGAGGCATACAAGTAACTGTACAACTGTGGCACAAGGGCAGATCCTGCTTCTGGAAACTTTTAGCTAGAATTTAATGACACATAGAGGGTGGAAGGTGATTCAGTTATATAGGTCACAGGTGTATATCAGCAGGGTATATCATGTTCTGGGAAGCTGAGAGTTTGATGGGACAGTGTTTAAGAGGTATTTGCTGGAGATGGAATGTTAGATGCAGTGGTAGCTAAGGCTGGCAGAGAAGCTTTCTGAAGGTGAAGAAAATTAGATTTAGTGATAGGAAGCATAGATATGCAAAGAGAATGAAATCATAGACTAGGATAGTGCACTCTTTGGACAATGTTCTAAATTTACTAAAGAGTCCGGAAAAGCCTCTTTAGTGTCACTTGTGGCCAAAATTCTTAGCTTGAAATTCAGAGTTCAAATTAAGCCCTACTTGAATTTTTACTTACTGTTTATTCACTGTTATTTTTCACAGTTACAATCTAATTTTGGGTTAAAACACATTATAAACTGGAAATACAGAAAAAAAAACAGTAGTGCACATGTAATATTAACTTCATTTAGGTCATACTTCTGTTAGGAGACGTAGGAATATCAGGTTGCCTTTTAATTTCAATATCCCTGCTTTTAGCACTGGTTAAATTATAAATGCTTGAGTTTTTGGTGAAGCAAGGATGTTTTGCTTATGCTTATGTAATTCCTTGTTGAAATTGTATGAACAAATTAATTTCATCTGTTCCTTCATAGCACTGATGTGAAAAATCAATGTTATTTCATAACATAGCAATGTCTGGCACCTTCAAAGCTTCCTAGTCTAGAGATTGTGTAAATTTACAGCAAAATCCCTTTCTCCCTTTCAGTAGCAGCCTCAGATACACAAGTGCTTGTTTTTCACTCGCTAGCTGCTGTTAGTGGGTTTTAGAAACAAGTTGGAACATTTTCTCATTAATTAAATTGTGCTGATATTTTCAAAGGTTTGGCTAAGCATTCTTATTTCCATGCTTTTGGGTTGAGCTACGCTAACATTTGGATAAGTCAATAATGGAAAAATAAAATGAGTGCTTTAGTATGTAGATTGGTACCTGCTGCTTTTTATTTCTTTATTTTAAGGTGAAATACACAGCTACCATTCTTAACATTTAAAGATTACGCTAAATAATTGAACACCCAATTTTGGAGGCTGTTTGATTGCCTTGGTGCTAGGAACAGCTAAATGTCTGTTAGAATTGACATTGTACACTAGGGGTAGAGCAGATCAACAAAGTAATCACAGCAATGGCAGTAGCATATTGTACAGCAGTTTTCTAATCAAAGACAGTCATTCTGGAATATTCTTCTGCTTTCCAGGTTTGAGGTTCAGTTCATTCTTTCAGAGCCAGCAGAAGACTGGGTCGGGAAACGGGGAAAGATTTCTTCATCTCTTCTCTCTGAGTGTATGAAAAGAAGTAAAAAAGACTCCAAAGTGCTTATCTGCATCTGTGGTCCGACACCTTTTACAGAACAGGGAGTACAGTGAGTGTTTTAAGTCGTGAGTTACAGAACAAGGAGTTTGTTAAATGAGCTGTCAAGGGTGATCAGTATTGTTTGTGACTCAAAAGTCTTTCAAAAATGGCTTTATTTTGTGCCTTACTACAGAACTTTTGTATGGAAACTGTTGAATCATGGCCTGAACCACTGATTGATCAGCTGAGGTGAGCACAGGTGAAGGCAATTCACCTGTGTGACTGGAAGGAGTGGAGTCTGGCTCCACCCCTCCCAGAACCCATTTAAGGGCTGACCACCACTGAGGAAGGATCTCCTGTTGGAGATCCCTCCTTTGGGGTGTTCCAGGCGAGCCTTGACCTTCAGTGACAGATGAGCCCGTCCCAATTGATTGGGTGTCTTTATACCATCTGAATAATCCGTCCAAAAATATACTGTCCATCTGCGTTATATTGAGTGGGTACTATTCTTTCAGGGTATTCACCCTACAACTTAAATTTAAGAGTGAATGCATTTTAGAAAGTGTCATTTACAATTTGTGAGTTTCACTAGTGCTAGTAACTTGTCAAAACTTTCTAAGAGCATCTCTTTAATTTTTTTTCAAGTTCTGCTTTAAATTCATTACTTAGAGAAAAGTTGATGTTGTAGGAAATAAGCTTACTGTGTAGGAGTTACTAAATTTGTCAAGCTAAAAGTGAAAATCAAGGCTGCTGTTCTATTGCAAGGAATTCTCTGGGTTATTACTAATGTATTTACTTACATCTGTACCAAATACTTTCATTATATGGTGTATATTTAAAAATGAAGGGCTCTCTTTTCTGTGGCACTACTGAGGACAGCTGCACAGATTCAATTGAATGGTGGAGATGACCAGTAATTGTTATCTTCTAATAAAGCAGATATCCATCAAATGATAGCTCTATTTATTTTTAGGTATTGTGTTGGTATCCTAACATGTCATATATGGTCATGAAGTGTTTTCTAAATGCATGTACTGAGGTAAATGAAGGTAGACTTTGCTGTTCGTGTCTTAATAAAAACAAGGTAGAGGTGCTGAAATTGTGCTTCTTCACCTGTGTCTGTGCTGAATTTTGGGTCCTGAATATTGATGTTAAAACTTGATTTATCTTTCAGATATCTGAAGGATCTTGGCTACTCCCACGAAGAGATGCACGCTTTTACTGCATAAAGCTGTATGAAGATATCAATATCTGTTTGTTCAGTACAATCTCATTTATTTACCTCTGTGAATTTAAATAAGTGAGAAGCGATTTTATAAGACTTGAAATTTCACACTTGGTACCAAACTGTTTCTTGAAAGAAATGCATCTTTGGAAGAAGAAATTTTATACTGTGTTTTATCTTGTTTTTGTAAATATTTTTTTCTAATACTCCAGTCATCATGTGTATTAATTTATTGTAGAGGGAAGCAGAAGTGTATGATATATGTTATGTAAGGTATTTCTTGGGTTTAGTTCATGAAAGTTCTTTTTATTGCAAGCACTGATACAAGTTTTCAACTGAAAGTCTTATTTCTTACTGTAAAATGTCTGAAGAGCAATACTGTCTGAATTTAAACATGGCACTGTAACTCAGGTAACCAGTCACTGAAAAACGTTCTTTTTCATCTGAAGTCTCTGTTTGACTTGCAAGTGATCCAATTATGTCTTTTGGCTTTGTAAAGAAAAAATACAAGTACCTTTGGTAAAATATAAAAATTACCTCGGATAATAATAATAAAAGATTTTACATTACTTAATGTATTTTTATCAGTTTTTTTTTAATGAATTGCTAGTTTATAATGTGTTACAGAAGGGTTCCCAGTAGCTGTGGATGCTGAGAGCTCATAACAAAGGCAGTGTCTTGGTCTGCCATGAAACTTTCTATATAAAACCACTGACTTATACATCCCTTCTCTTTAGCTGCACTGAGTGTAAAAACATGACAGCCTGTTGCCTGCAGATTGCATGGGAAGGACCATGTAAGTACCTAAAAATACCTGATGAATTGTAGTGTTATGGATGTATGAGAATCTGTGGGTTTTTTCTCTCACAATCACAAGATTATTGTGGTGACTTTAGAAGTTATGTTTTACTGTTAACAAATAAAGCTTACATCTTCTGTTGGGATGCTGAGGAGTTACTAGTGTTCCAGTCACTCAGGATCTGATGGATTGCTGTGTTAAAGGATGCTGTTCTGTCTCCTGTGATAAAGGACTCCATTAATTTCCTCCCTGTCAGGCTTTTTGCTTCTAACGTGTTGCTTTTTCAGCGGCGTGCCTTTTCTGCTATAATTCTCCTTATTTCCAATAACCCAAAAGGACAAAAGATGTTGTTTTGGATAAGTAGCTGCTGTGGCACAGTACCTCAGTTATTTTTATCTTTTGAACTTAAGATCTAGGCTGTATTTGTCAACAAGTTGTGACTTCCCAGAGGCTCTGTGCAGTCCCAAGATAGATGATCAGCTTATGGCATAGTTTTATGTGCTTGTATTTTATGTGCATCTCCAGGAAAGCAACATGTTAATTACCTGAAAGGTGGATTTTAATTTTTTTTTTTCAGTACTTTAACACTATTTTGATTATTTGGTTTTACCTTTGACCTTCCCATGATTATTTGGTTGGTTAAATAGACTTCTACACTTGGTGATCCAGAAAATAACAGTACCCAGCTGCTGTTGAAGCTTGCTTGCAGATTCTTAAGACTTGAAATGGAAGATGATGTCAGAAAGAATATTTTCCTCTACTGCTATTTATCCTGGTTAATTATTACCTAATTAATTAATTAGGTTTCAGAGACAGTCTCTGAAGTTGATGCTGCTCTGTGCCATCTCTGAATGGTAGTTTGCCAAAAAAACAAACCTGCATCTGTTTACCAAAAGGAGCTTCAAAACATTTACCAGAACATATGGACTTAATTACTGTGTTTCAGGCTCAGATGGGGAAAATTCTGTGGGAAATCTTTTATGGGGAGAAAAGGACATCTGCAACCTCTCTTTCATTGGAATATGTTCTTGGATAGACCCATTGTGTAATTCTTGTTATGTTTACAGCTGTATATTTATATGTGGTGTGATTAGAACAGGAGCTTGAAGAAGTAAATGCTCTAGTGCAGTGTATTAACAGTGTCTGCCAAGAGACTGTTCATAAAATATCTGCTTGTCCACACAAGAAATATGAAAAGTACAGTAGTTAATATTATACAGTGTATAAGGTTTATATCGTACTTTGTCATCAAAGATATTTGGATTGAAATCCTAATTATACACTGTAATCCACTGCTGTTTTATGGTTAGCTGCTGTGGACTACTGATAGCAAAAAGGAATGACAAATTGTAATTTGTTTGTTGCCCTTGGTGCATGTGAAGAAAACCATTTAAAAAAATAATAATGATTAATCCATAATAAAACCAAACAGTAAATATGAGGAATTTGGCAATGAAGACCTACTGAATGGCTGAATTTAACAACAACAAAATTAAATGATAATCACAATGTTTTGCTTATTGCAGTGCATCGGTAATTCTAGGTGTTCTGGAGGAGGTTTGGTAAGGCAGAAAGATTTGCAGTGTTGTATTTTTTCTGAGCAAAGTTGAGTTTTAGGGAGAGCCCCAGAAAAGCACTGTGTGGATGGATCTTTTATTAACCTTTAGGTGTTTCTCTAGAAAATTCCCTGTGTTAGAAAGCTGTGCCACACCCACCTTATTTTAAAAGATAGTCATATACTTTATAGTTGCATCAGTGACTTCCACATTGGTGGTTTACTCTACATGCTCCTGAAATAAAGAGTTTGTTACCCTCCTACTCAAGGAGGTGTATTAGTGACATCCTGGAAATACATCTTCTGCCTTTTGTGTCAGACTGCCACCTCCTGGTTTTGCAGTTTTAGCCACCGACCAAGTACTGTGCATATTTGTGGAGGTTACAACCATAAAGTCTGGGCACTAAATCAGAGTTTGAGTGGGAATTCTCAGGAACTTTTCCTTATGAGAGAGGTGAGGTGTTGGAACAGGCTCCCCAGAGAGGCTGTGGATGCTCCATCTATGGATGTGTTCAAGACCAGGTTGGATTGGACCCTGGGCAACCAGGTCTAGTACCAAATGTAGTCTAGTACAGTATTCCTGTGCCTTATAAAGGGTGACATCCCAATGGTGATGGTAGCCCTTCTAGACTACAGTAAGGGAACTTCTTTAAGCATGGTGATCTGCATTCCCAATTTGGTAAACACTTATTTAAGCATCTTTTTTCAGCTGTTGAAATCCAGATCAGGGCCAACCACATAACGAGGAACAGTCATAATTTCACACCTTCACTGATATTAGTTGAAGGGGCACTGGTTTGTAAGTGGACTTAGATGAGCAGAGTTGTTCTTTTCTCCCATGAAGGGCACTCGAAACTTCAGGCACTTTGAGGACTTCTACAACATAATTTCAGATGAATTGTCACAGTTCTAAAAGCCTCTGATTTCCTTTGTAGTTTTGAGTAGGGCTGATACTACTCATAACCTGCTTTGCACAGAGTAGCCTAGCAACAAATGGCAACTTGATGTTATTTCAGATTTCTAATGTAGATATGCTGCTGTGTTGAAAGTGGCCAAAGTTTAACTTCGAGTTTTACTTTTATTGTTCAAATACTTGAACGACTTGTTGCAGATTTCAAACTTTATAATAAAATCCTGAAGTGGTGAACGTTGGTCTGAATGTCTGAAAGGGAGATTGATTGGTGTTAACAGTTGAAGGCAGTGAAGCTCATGGTTTCCCTGTTTGTAGCTAAGTGGTGGTGCAGCTTATTTTTTGCCTTTTGAAATGGTGCTGTGACAGGCTGGTTCACTTCTTTATTTTTACCTTCCTTATTGCTGATACTGTGGTCAAACAGCTGCCTTCCTGCAACCATTCCGCTTTATTGTGCGGGCTCATGTGTAGAAATATTTACTTTTTCTTTCTTTTAATTGTTCACAATTCAGGTCATTTTCTCTCTATTGAAAGTAATAGAACGTAGATGTGGTTATGTATGCATGAAAACTACAAAATACTGCTGAAAGGATTTTACAAAAGGAAATCCTAATAGACCAGAACGGAGTGATGAGAGATTATAGAGGAAAGCTGCAGAGGCAGTAGTAAACAAATGGAAAGAAATGTGTTGCTTTATTTGAAAACGTGTATTGGAAATAAGGGGGGAAAAGCCTTATTAGCAAAGCCATTGGCCTCGACGGAATGGTTTTCCTTTACAGAGCAGTGGAGGGCAATGGTGTGTGCATTTAATGAGGTCAAAACCAAGGTGGTCGTTAGTAGGAACCCATTGCAGTTTGCTGTGGTAGCTGAATGCATGTGTTTAGTGCAGGGCCTGAGCTGGGAGCTGAGGGGTGCTGCTGCCCATCTGCATGCTGGCTGGGTGCTGGCACAAGTCCTTGTGCCATTGGGACCCTGGAACGTGGTTCTGCTCACCTCTTGTAGTCCAGCTGGCCTGTGGTCCCATGTGAGTGCTTTACAACACGATACGTTGCCACTTAATGTTTTCACTACATACAGAACATCTCTTACATACGACTGTGTGGAGAATATTGTTCCTCGGTCGCTGTTTCTGCGGGAACAATTTCTATTAGCTGTTGACAGATGTCTCACCTATGTACCATTCATCAATTCTGCAGCAGGGACCACCCTGGGTGTTAATCAATGCCCTGCTCTGCTGCAAAAACCCACGTGCAGCTCTGCAGTGAGAGCTCCAAATCAATGCAGCCTGTGCAACCCAGAGCTGTGGCTCAGCCGAGCATCTGCTGGCTGTGGGATTTAGCATGACCCAGGCTATGCACAGGGTGGGCAAATGCAGGGCAGCTGGAAGACCTTCATCTTCAGTCTAGAGTGGCAGCTGGAGGCCAGGAAGGCATTTTGGGTGCCCACAAAGGCACTGAGCCACTGTGCCTGCTGCTGTGCATGCAGAATGAAGTGGGTTGCTCTGTGGGTGACGGTAGGAGTGCTGACACCTGAACATCAGTGACTTATGTTGGAGCTGACTCAGTGTACTGCCAGGCTCAGAGTTAATCCAATACGGGATACTCTTGCTGGAGGTGTGGGAGGTTTGTGATCTTTTTTCTTTTTTCTTCAGTACATGCCTGCCAAGCAATGTTTTCTACACATCTGAAGCACAGTTGGCTACCTTGGAGATCTTTATTTTCCTCCGAATGCACATAAAAGCCCTTTTGTGTGGGGAATGCAGTTTTCAGAGATGTAATGCAATGCAGTGATGCAGAACTTGTGAATAACTATGATTGCTGATCTGAGCTAACCAACCCTTAATTCCACAGATTTTTAGGCTAACATGAGCGGTCCTGGCCCATGGGTTGACTTTGATTTGATTTGCATTTTGTCTTCGGTAGAATCGAGCACCAGTGAGGGAGGGGTGTGTTTGAGATGGAGTGAACCATCAGCTTTCCCACCATAATAGGCTGTCTTTGACAGAAGAACTTTTCAAAGCTATCCATAACCTGGTGCTGAACCTCTAAACAAGTGGGCATATGGCCATACCCCATGCGTGTGGCAGGGAAAGTTCCAGTATATGTCACTAAAAACCCTGACTCACTATTTAAAGCAGAGATTGCTCTAATTTGTAGCTGTAGTCTGGATGCATCTCCTTGGTGTTGTTTTGTTGTTTGTTTGGTTTTTTTTACAACATTTACAATTACTGTCTGCAAGACATTTATTTTATTTTTTTTTTGTGCAACTACATATATATATAAATGAACATGCTACTAAAAGATGGACACTTTTGTAATGCTCTTGATCTTATGGGATGGTCTTATTAACAGAAAATTTCACAAACTCAAAAGCAAGAATAATCTTGCTTCGTTTTATTCCTTTCTAAGGTTTTAAAATCTACTTTGTGGCTATGTGATTTTCCTATGTTGGTTGGAGAAATTCAAATTTAAAAAGAAAGATCTCTCCTTAATCCAGTCCTACATCTCAGCTTCTCAATTGGATATTGCAACTGTTTAATTTATTGCTAACTGGGAGACAAAAAAACCCCACATCTCAGTTAGATTTTAATAGAGCTGCCTTAGTGTGTGTGGTCAGTGACTTACCATTCTCGATAAGCCAAATTTACTTAATCTTGGGCCAGCAGAGTAGATGTTCCTGGATTGTCAGTACAACAACAACATCATATACATTTGTAATACAGATTCTCCTCTCTGTTAACAGTCTGTCTTTCATTCTTTGATTTTCCTTTCACTGGCAAAATTTCATGTTTCAACAAGCAGAAGTTTCAAGGCAGGCCTGGCTGCTTTGTTCCTATGGAAACAGAAGACTGTCTTCAAACAAATTGAGTTGCTGTGGCAACGCAGGTGGGTACAGAGGTGTGCTGAGGCAGTGTGGGGCCATCCTCTTACATCTAGTGGGAGCCAGTGCTGGATGCCCCAGGAGGGAGAGAAGGGTTCCCTGTGAGCAGACTGAAGGCTGTTTAGCCTCGTGAAGAGGAGGCTAAGGAGAGACTTTATTGCTCTCTTCAAATACCTGAAACACGACTGCAGTGAGAGTGGGTTTGGTCTTTTCTCGCTGGTGACAGGTGAAAGGACAAGGGGAAGTGGCCTCAAGTTGCACCAGGGGAGGTTTAGGTTGGATATCAGGAAGAGCTTCTTTACAGAAAGGGTTGTTAAGCATTGGAATAGGCTCCCCAGGGAGGTGGTTGAGTCACCATCTCTGAATATGTTTAAAAACCATCTGGATGTGGTGCTCAGGGGCATGGATTAGCAGTGGGTTGTTAGAGTTAGGGTAGTATGGTTTGGTTGCAGTTGGACTCGATCTTAAAGGTCTTTTCCAACCTGAGCAATTCTATGATTCTATGGCACCGAACCCTAAAAAGGACAAACGTACCTCCAAGCCCCAGCTTGCATCTCCTTATGCTTTTAGCCATGAAGAGCTCTATTCCGTCATGTTTTGTCACTTCTTGAGTAGATTTATTGAATCTGTTGCTGAGGAATGGTCTTGAAGAAGTTAAAGAGGAGTTCTTAATTTATCTTTCAGTCAGTTTGCAAATATTTCTAATCAAAACATATGTGATGGCAGTTTTGGATGAGTTGAGATCTGGAGTTTCTGGTTGACAGCAAGTTGAACGTGAGCCAGCAGTGTGCCCTGGCAGTCCAGAGGGCCAACCATGTCATGGGGTGCACCAGGCAGGGGGAGGGGTTGTCCTGATCTGCTCCACACTGTGCAGCCCCACCTCCTGTACTGGGTGCAGGTTGGGTGCCACAGCACGGAAAGGACATGAAACCATTAGGGAGCATCCAAAGGAGGGCTGCAAAGATGGGGAAGGATCCAAGAGCAAAATGTATGTGGAGCATCAGATTGTGGATTAGAAAAAGGTTCTTCGCCAAGAAGGTTGTCAGGCACAGCCCTGAGCTGCTGGGGTTTCAGGAAGCATTTGTACAATGCTCTCAGACATAGGGTTCGAATTTTAGATGGTCCTATATGGAGCTAGGAGTTGGAATCAAGCAGCCAATCCTTCTGTGTCCCTCCTGACTTGGGATGGTCTGTGATTCTGTGACAGTTCTGGATGTATCTGCAGGCAGAAAACAAGGTCCTGTTGAAAGTAGTTTCTTCTTTTTGAGGTAAAGAAACCATATTTTATATGTGGAGATGATGCGGGGAAGATGTAATCATGGTAAAAGGAACAGCAAGTAAAAGAAGTTTGGCTCAGTTGTGATAATGTGCAGAGAGATGTATATGCCTACCTGGAAGGAAATGTCAGGGAGGGCTGTAGAAGAGCAGCATCTGCGTGCTGTGTGAGCTGACGGGGCTGTTAGTCATGCAAGGGGAGCTTTTTGGCATGCATATTTTAAACCAGGTACATTTCTTGAAGCACTGTATGATGAAAATGTCTTCCTCGTGGAGTCAGAAGAAATGCCTGCCACTGTCCCTTGAAAGTTGAAAAAGCTGGGAAGTGGCTGAGCAGCTCTGGGCTGGTAGAAGGAGGGAGCATCCTGCTGCCCCTTCATGCCTCACTGACCTCTGCTTGTAGCCCTTTTCTTCTTGGCCAAGGCTCGGGCAGCACAAATACAAAACTTAAGGTAACAGCTCCAATAGGAGCAGGGTCAAACCACTTTAGAAAGGGAATCATCTGCTTCAGTTAAAGTTATGATAAGTGCACCCTGGATGGTGACCACTGCAAGGAAATGTGGGCAGGAAAGGCCACACCAGTGCTGCCCAGGTGCGTGCTCTGAGGTGCCATAAGGTGTGTAGGAGTAACAGCTCTAAATGTGAGGCGTTTGGGAGATGAAAAAAAAAAAATTATGATCAGGAAGGTTGTACTTTAGGGACTTAGATGAACTTGGAAATGGAAGAAGCCTTTATTGAACGGTTTATGCTGTGAATGATTAAAGCCACAGATACCTTAGAACTCTGGGAGGAGAGAGTGTGGACAGTATGTAAAATTTAACTGTACTTTATATTTCTGGGACAAGACTCCTAAAAAATAGCAACCTTTGAGAAGGTGTCTGAGTGTGGAGGGTTGGAAAGCCAACTTTAAGAGGGACAAAAATCAGCTGAGTGCCACAGTGCCCATCAGATGAGTAATTGCAATTTGTGCCTAAGGGAACAGCCATGTCCTACATCTGTTAAGGGCTGAGCTGACTCAGAAGTGTATCTGGTAGATCAGACTGAAGGAGGGGGGTTTGCTCCTAATGTCACAGCCACTGGGAGTTTTATGTAAGGCAGTCTTTCCCCACCCACCAGCTTAGGTCTTTCAGCAAGATGGATGAGTAAAAGCAGAATAGGTTCTATATGGCAGCATGCTTAAATCCAAAAATGTATTCAAATAACTATTTTCAATCTATTTATAATCCTGTCAAGATTCTGTGCCATTCCTCCTAGGACAAACATGCCTAATAACAGGACTTTTCTCATTGCTAAATGAACAGCATTCTTGAGTTCAGACTATCCCGTGAAATTATTTTCCTGTAGAGAATATAAAAAACCTGAAGTCTTGGATAATATACTTCTGGAGTGGAAGGGCTTCTATGCAGATATCCCACTACATGTTATTAAAGCAGAGAAACAAGCTTAATAATTGTCTTTCCTATTTTTATCCTCACAAACCATACACAACTTGCCATCAGTGCTCTGATTTGCATGGTGAGCTACTGTGGGGTCCTCTTTTTGCAGGGCACCAGTGCTATGTGGGAAGCAAGATGTTCTCTGAGTTATAGCTTGGGTTGAATTCATTTCTTATATTTGAGATATCATCTCTCTAAATACTCCCCTTAGCAGGATGTTTGGTCAGGCAGTCACGACTGTGTCCTGCAGAACCACCAAAGGTCAATGAACAGGGAAATGCTGTATCGAATAACATTCCAGTTACTGCCTAAGCAGTGTGTTTTGGTGGCTTATACACCACTTTGTCCAGTGAGACTGATTGCTGGTTTAGTTTACCTCATCTGTGCTGTCATCCCTAGACGTATTTCTCCATGCACTCCGTTCAGTTTAAAGACTCTAGCCACCTACTGTATGCAGACATAGCATCTCCCAGCAATCCATGCCTTAATAAGTAAGAATTAAAAAATAAGCCAACCCGTTATTGCATGTTGAGAACATGATGTCTTGCCTGTGTAAGGAAGAGATTTGCCAATCTCTCTTGATAATGCCTTGTAATGAAAATGTAACTTGTCTTGGTAAGTACCTGAATTCCTTGCATTCTGAGAGAAAAATAAGAGTAAGAAAGTAATAAAATGTCAGTATGTACCTAGGGCTACTGAAGAGCTTTTCCCAGCATTAGGTTGTTGCTGTAGAAAATCATTTCTCGAACTTTCGTGATTAATGAAGATCTGATAGGAAAGCTGACAGGTAGAGATCAAATTTTTACGTAGTCTATTTCTGATTATCATTATGACTAGTTCAAAGTAACTGCAAAGAAGAATTTGGCGTGTCTCCCTTTTCGTTGTCAGAAGTGAAGAGAACCCACAGATCCTGCATGAAACTGCTTCTTTTTCAATTAGAAAAATCTTCTATTGCGAAGGTGCCTTGGGGCACCTTGGGAGAGAATACAGCTGGGACATGCCACAGCTGGTCTGCTCATCATCTAGAATGACTCTTGTTTTAGATACTCCTCACTGGGAATCAAGTCAACAGAAAAATGTGCTGGATGAAATGGGATGCTGACAGGACCAGAGTATGTCTCTGGTGGGTGAACTCCTACAGAAAGAGCACATAATGCAGTTTTTGTCTCTATCCTATGTGCAGTCAGACTGCTAATGACACACAGTGCTCTTGGCACTCCAGGCAGCTTCCCAAGTGTGAGTGTGCTTGCTTTTATTTCCTCTTCCACTGACGGATGTTGTGGCAGAGTTTGCAAATAAACTCTGCTTACTTGAGGGAGTATGAGGGCGAGATATGTTCAGAATTTGTATTCTTCTAATCTAAGCTGTGTGCAGTGAAACCTGAAGAGTGAAATTTTAATCAATAAATAATGATTGCATAACTTCTTTTTTAATGCAGTGGGATCTCTTCTTTGCAAAGCCAATAAAGCTAAACTAATTTGAAGCACGGTGACAATACTTAGGAACTGTGCAGAGAGACATGCACGCAGCCTGAATGGTAGAAGAGGAGCTGACAGAACTAGGTCCAGAAAGTAAGGGTTACCTGGGGGTGTCTGTTGGCATGTGCTGCTTGGTAGGTGAGCATGTGCCTCATGAAGGATGAATCCATCACTCAGGACAGGAGTATCTCGTCTGTAGCTACACGTTGGAGGTGCCTGATCTGCAGCTGTAGAAAGTCCCCTCCTGATTCAGGCCAAACTCAGTGCACACTCAGATCAGTGCACACTGAGGTAGTAGAACCGTGCTTACCTTGCTCTGCTGGGGCTGTCCCACTCCATTGTTCTGCAAAGGCACAAGTGACACCGCTGCCACGACATTCCTCTGTCACCCTCAGGCCTGACCTCCTATGTATATCTCTGTTTTCAATGCTAGATTGAGAGCTCTGTTTAATGAAGCTGCCTTGGTATCCACATGCTTGCCTCATCAATCCAGCTACTGCTTCCTCACAGAGTGGAAAACTGTGCAGTAGGTCCTGGAGCACCGCGCTGGGATACCACCAGTAAGTTGGCCCTTTGACAGAATAGGACCTACTATCCTGTCAGTGAACTTGCACTGACACCTCTGGGAGCAGGCCCCGAGCAAAGATAGTTGGAAAGAGAAAGGTTGGTCTCTTGGGAAGAGGGCCCTCAAAAACATTCCTAGGGTCCTGATGCTTTCCAAGATTCTTTCTGTTGGTCCAAAGAAGACTGCAGTTGCTGTTGCTCAGTGAAGCTGATAGTTCAGTTTGAGCTTGAAATGAGTGCTAAGCAAGACTCCTCTAAGGCAGCTGTTGAACTCATTACTCAATACGTGGCTGGCTCACACCTCTTTGGTGGTGTTTTTTCAGTGTTTTCAGATCCTGGTCATATGTGGCTTCAGCCTGTATTTCTTGTACCTCAGCAGAGGTTTTGTTCTTGTGCTCTTGGAAAAGCAAACTGAGGGTAATCGGCTTAGTTCTATGTCCACTAGTCATCTATCTGTCTGGAACTGAACGTGGTGCTTCTGACTGTAAGGTTCAGTAAGTAAGCACATTAATTTTGGTGAGTCCTTTTCAGAGAAACACTGTTGACTCATTATATGTTTGTACTGGCACTGCATGTACTTTCCAACCTGTCTGGCAGATAGCCTGATACAACACAGATTGCTGCAGTGCGCTTATCTAAGGTTGACATAGGTTCTTCAGTATCTGTCACTTACAAGTGTTACTGGTTTGGGGTAATTTCATGTGCTGGATGGGGGCAAAAACTGCTGCATTTCTCCTTCTCCTCCATCTCAACCTTCACTGAAGTGAATGAGTGACAGCATAACAAGGACTAAAGAGACCGAGGAAAACATGGACTTGATACAAATGGCAGTTTCAGAGTGCCTCAGAGCATTTCTTGAGAAAATGCCAAGCTCAAAAACAAGAGAAAAGAGCTGAGATAAACGTAAATGCTTTGACCAGTGGGTGTTACTTTGCTGACATGTACACAAGGGTGTTTAAAGGCAGGAATATGATGCACTTAAAAGTGTTTTTAAAATAAAATGGTATTGGCTTGTAGTTCTGGGATGTGCCTGAATGAATCAAGGAGTGGTGCTAAACTTCAGCTCCTTCAGTTCCCATAAGTCTGAGTTCAACCTCAAATGCGTAATCTGTTGTTGTCATCTGGACCTGAAAAGGAATGATTTGGGAAACCAATAAACATGTCTTCTCTCTTACCTCTCGCCATTGGGGAAAATCAATTTTGGCACGACAGAACTCATTCAAATATCAAATGTGTTTGAAATTTTCCTTGTTTCTTTTTTAAGAGTGGTATATTTTCTAGCCTAGGTTGTTCTTGAAAACAAATATTAAAGTGGGATATAATAAACAATTACCTTGTCTGTGAAAATAATTTGTCCTGTGTAACTACTGCAGATGCTGGCAGAATGGTACAATTTAAGTAATTTGTTTGTTTGTTTTTTAACTGGAAGAAGCTAATAATTATAAACATTCCAATTATTTAGGAAGTATGTACTTACTACTCAAAATGAATTCAGCTCTTCGATTACAAGTGATTTCTCTCACCCCAAGGAGTGTTTCAGTGCATCCACACAATCATCTGCATGAACCCCGGGAGGAGAAGGTATGGGACCCTCCTTTCAGCTGTGGTGCAGGTAGGTGGAAGGATCTGAGTTCTGTATGCAGTATCTGCAGAAAACAGTCCTCATAGAATGGCTTAGGTAGGAAGGGACCTTAAATGTCATCTATCATCATCTAAAACGGAGCCTTGGAGTGCTCTGAGATGATAGTAAACTCTGTTCAGATGGAGAAGAGTCACTCAGCAGTCCAGAGCCACAGCCCCTGCCTGGTTAGGTGCAGTTAGGCAGAGATGAAACATTTCTTCCTCTAGAATGTTCTACATTACTGTACCTTTAAATCAGTCCTTCAACGTTCTGGTTTATTTCTTCTGCTAAGAAACTTACATCTATTAAAAGTTCAGGAAGTTTAAGGTGAGTACTTTGTATGTCCTTTCTGCCTACCTTGTTTTTTTATCACTTTAATTGCATCTGTACTTCTGCAGGAGGCAAGATTCCAGGTGTCTTTACTCTGCAGTGCAGTCACAGCTCCCAGAAAGCTGTCTTATGTTTATTCCCACTACTCTGCATCATCGACTGTTACATTCCTTTCTCTCAGTAAGATATTCAACAGTTCAAATGTGTTAAGCCTGTGATAATGTTCCTCTCCACTTCCTTCTATAGCCTACTGCCACAGCTCTATCAGACTTCCTGAAACATCTGCTTTATAAAAGTATTTGGCTGGCATTGGTGTGTTTCCTGTTGAAAGACCAGCTTGACATTTGTATTTAAATTGCTCCATTCAACAAGCAGATGAGGGGACAGCTGCTGCTTGTTGTTAAATTCAGTGGAAGGTCCTTGCGTGTGAAGCTAGCAGGTCAAAAGCCAAAAATGTAAAATTTAAGTATCTGAGTTGAATTTGTCTATGGTGGGTAGGCAAATAGGGTGGTTTGCTCTTAACAAAGCAAAAATCTGACAGAACTGCAGCTTCTTTTTATGTCTTAAGAAAAAAATTACCCCATATTGGAAGGGGGAAATTGTAGATTGTGCAACATTCCCTTGTACTTAGTAAGTGTTAATGATATTCCTAACAGCATTACTCTTCCCTTCTGGGAAGAAAGATTGGAAGAATCCTAGAATGTTTTGGGTTGGAAGCGTCCTCAAAGTCCATCCAACTCCCAGCACTTCTTCATCAGCTGCCTAGCAATGTATTCTGCTTGCTAGCACAAGATGTGCGTGAACATGAGTTCTTCAGATTAAGACATTGGAACAAAACCCCCAGTTAAGCATGAGGTAGGAAAGGGAATTTCCCACATCCCTGTGCTTGTGCTTTTTTGGGGGAGGTAGATAGTATTGTTGATCTGCAACACACAGAGCAGATGCTGGGGTATGGCAATAGAGGCTGGACTTCCTGCCAGTGTTCTGTTCTGTTTTGTTGCTGTATGACAGATGGCAGCAGAGGGACAATTTGACAAAATGGCATCTGATGTGGAAATGCATATGAAACAACGTTGCAAAATTCAGTTCCTCCATGTGGAAAAAAATTGCACCTACTGACACACGTTAATGCTTGTGAGTATGGTACATTTTTGCAATGACACCATCATAGCAGCTGTGAAAAAGTAGGTCAGCTCTGCTTGTGCAGATGCTTATGAGCACGGCATGCAGACTCTTGTTCAATGGTGGCAAAAATGCAGTTAATGGTGGTGACTATGTTGAAAAATAGTGTTTAGTAGCTGAAATTTTGCTCAATCAAATAGTGTTATTGTGCTGTTGGTTGTAATTTCCATGGAAATAAATGAGGGCATTACTTTCAGAGCAACTGGGGTATCAGTGAACATGAGTTGGTATCTGTAAGGAAGTATGTATACATACCTTAAGTGATTAGCTCACTTGCAGTCTGCAGGATGACATTTAGCATGGATTGAGTGTGACATATTTATCAGTTACAAGACCCAGAAGCAAGTCTAGGCATTTGTTTGCAAAAAAGAGACTTCTCACAGTTCTTGAGACACCTTCTGTAGTCAGCAAGGATACGAGTTACAAAATCCCCTGAAATATTCTTGCACTGGGACATCATTTGAACTTATTCTCCTTTCCCTTGTTTGCATCTTTTGAGTTAATATTTGGGAACAATGTCTTCAAAACTTGCATTTGGTGTCATAAAAGAAACAAATGCAGTGGCTGAAAGTGGCAGCTCTTGGCTGAGAATCCAGTGAGTTATGGTGGCTCCTCAGTATTTCTATCCAGTTTAGCACTCAAAGGTTTCCAACACTGGTGGATGACACCAGGAAAAAAATATGAAATGAAAGCTATTCATAATCAGAATACTGGACAACAGCCAAGAAGGAAGGATAAAAGGTTGCTGAAGCTGTGAAGTATAATGTGTGCTAAGCACTAAATACTTGGAGAGTGAAGAGAGAAAGCAAGTTGGAAAATAAATGTGTGGTAGGTGGAGCCATAAATAAATTTAATCAGACAGACAGTGAAAGCTATAACAAATTTAAAAGAAGATAGAAATGGATGAAATGAAAGTGCCAAGAGGCTGGAAATGAAATACAGAGAAACTGATGGATTAAAATTGCCTTCATGTAAAAATGAAGCCACAGTGGAATGAAATTATCATTGTATTTGGGGAAAAAAGAAAGATAGAGATCTCTCTATATTCCCTAATTCAGCATGCTGTTCGAGTAAGTCAGCTTCTAAGCACAAAAGAAAATTATCTGTAGTTACAATGTCTGTGGTTATTTGAGCCTTACATTAAACTTTCCTGTGGAACTCTCCCACTGCCATGGCAGTGGAGCAGATACGGTGCCAAGGAACAGATTTTAATTGTCTCGCTCAAGAAGCCTGTGGCTGAGCCAAAACCAAAAGGCCGTTCTTTCTCTCTCCTGCATGACTCTGGCCTACATATTGGTGTTACTGGTCTGGCCATCCCAAAGCAGTTAGCACTAGAAGATCAGGGCTTTTAGAGCTAATGATCACACATCACATCATCTTCTAGCTGTAGGTGTCCCTGTTTATTGCAGGGAGTAGGACTAGATGATCTTTAAAGATCCCTTTCATCACGAACAATTCTATGAATCTACGATCATTAGCTTACAGTTGTGGGTGGAGCCCAGAGCTTAGGCATATGTGCCCATGCCCTTTGTTTTCTGTGACTTTTATTAATGGCAGATGTTTTGTACCATCTTTGTAATGGCAAGAACCAATCCTATAGAAATTGATTGTCTTAACTGGTGTGGTTTTTGTTTTATTATTTATGCATTTTAGAGATCAGTATAGTATCAGATGTTGCAGAGTTCATTGGCTGTTACTTGTGAAATGAGTTACTTCTGGGACAGGAAAGTCTTACAGCCATGTTGGTATGGCTCTGTGTCAGGAATAATGAACCTTGTAAGAGATGTGGCTAATGAAGCAGCTTCGATGCCTCACAGACACAACTTTGGGGAGACAAACTAGCCCTGTGTGTAATTACCAATGTAAGAGGTGCTAGCTGAAACATGCTCATAGTAGGTACTGCAAACATGGTGATTGAGGGCTTATAGCTCAGGATCAACACTGTTAGCTTCTGTATTCTTTCTAGTTATTTCACTTATCAGGCATGTACAACTAGAGCTTAAAACTCACACAGCTTGACTTGAAGAGAAAGCTGCTATTTCCACATAGTCATGTTGACAGTGAAATTTCAAGTGAGCATTTGACAGGCTAGCCGAAGTTTTCATAGTCCAAAAAGATTCTTAAGGGAACTTGAGGCAATCCTTTAGATGTGGAGAATAAATGTCTGTGACCTCAAACCTAAGGTAACTAGATTTCTTGAAACATCAGGCTTGGCGTGCAGCAAGGGCAGTTATGTGTGCCAGCATTTGGATGAGGGAGAGTGAAAGAATAGTTTGTCTGCCTCCAAAATCTGAGAGGTATTCTTGATCATAAGACAGTGTTGGTTTCTTCAGCTTTATGTCTTGTGTTCATGCTTTTGCATCAAATCTTATGCTAAAAACAAAACAAAGCAACCGAGGAAATGAAGAACACAATCTCCTCAACTTTATTTGGAGTTCCTTAGCTCTCTGTTCTTGGATGTCAAGGTTTTTACTTGATGTTGTACTCTACAAGCTCAGAGAACACAGACACTTCTCATTATCTGTAGCAGACTTGTTAGAAGATAATTACTTATTACTGGGAACATGAGTTGTAAGAACAATTTAAGAATTCTATCCATTTCATTTTCAGTCCCTCTCACATGATCCAAAGCCTATTCTTCCTGAAAGATACATGGAAGGTGGAAGAAGTTAGTAATAAGCTCTTGCTGGAGAGAAGCACCTCCACAATAATTGTGTCTTTCAAGAGGAGACTTCAGGCATATAGTTTCCACCCTCTCTGATCACTAAACCAGCACTGTGAATTGTTTCATAGTTGTATCCCTGTCAGGGTGATGCCACTGATGTTCTTTTAACTACAAAAATATGATTTTCTTTTGATGAATACAGATAAGGTCTGTTAGCTTTATCATGAGGTGTGTAGTATAATTCTGTAAAGCTTTTCATTATTTATGTTGTTTGAATTGTTTGAACTTCCGTCCCTTTTCACAAACCAGCTCAGCACAAGAATTAGCCTATCATGCATATCACTGGGGAGTATTTCATGTCTCACAGCTTACATGTACACAGCTTAAATGTACTTTGATTCTATTCATAGCTTAGTATTCTAATGTCTCCTTCTCTGGAGATGTTCAGTACCTGCCTAGATGCCTACCTGTGCAACCTGGGCTAGGGAGCTGCTTTGGCGGGGGGGNTAATTCTGTAAAGCTTTTCATTATTTATGTTGTTTGAATTGTTTGAACTTCCGTCCCTTTTCACAAACCAGCTCAGCACAAGAATTAGCCTATCATGCATATCACTGGGGAGTATTTCATGTCTCACAGCTTACATGCACACAGCTTAAATGTACTTGGATTCTATTCATAGCTTAGTACTCTAATGTCTCCTTCTCTGGAGATGTTCAGTACCTGCCTAGATGCCTACATGTGCAACCTGGGCTAGGGAGCTGCTTTGGCGGGGGGTTGGACTCGGTGATCTCTGAAGGTCCCTTCCAACCCCTACAGTTCTGTGTCTATAGTGTGTCCTTGTGGTGCTGGATGTTGTGTTACTTCTCCTTGGGAATAGCTGTGAATGTGTTTGTCTGAAATATAGAGGGTTGAATTGTTCTTGAACGTTGTGGCATCTCCCTCTACCCATTCTTTTCCACTCTGTTAAATTCCAATTTAGAACAAGTTGAGCACCTCAGAAACAGGCAGTGACTTAGAAATACAGACGTGGTGCTTTTTTAGCTCTGGCAAAATCAGTGAACTATGTCTTTGACCTAAGTGAGCTGAACAGAAGTGGTTTTTCCCTATCAAAGAAAGATCAGGGAAGGATACAAAATTTTCTTATTGGACTTATAGATTTCATACTTGCGTAGGCCGCCAGTAACAAGATACTTTAACTGAAATTAGGCTGCTTGCTGTCTCTTGCATAGGAAGTTTTCAATCCTTTTGGGCAAACTTTTCTACACTGTGAAATATTTGTACAGTTGGAGATTGCAGAGTCTAACCTTCAGAGGAGAAAGGCCTGCAGGTTAGCAAGTTAGCCCCATGATGGGAGCTGCCTTTTTCAAAGGAGCAGGAATGAATACCCCTCACTTGTTTACAGGTTAAAAGTTCTGACTTTCTGCTCTTGTGCTGACCAGTAGGATTCTTACATTGTCCATCCCTATTCTCCATGCTCTCCTTTTGACAAGATTACTTGGCCCTTGGTGCACTCTGGTTTTCATCATGAGGAAGATAAAACATTGTAGTCCTCTCTCTGGCACTGTAGGCAGCTTAAAAATATTCTGCTGTACTCAACAGTCAGATCTAAACCTGTCCAAAAATCTGAAGCCTTCAGGCTTCAGCATGCACTTAAATATTAAAAACTGTTTCTGAGAACTGTCCTAGTCCAAGCTGAAAGATTATTTCTTTGAAGAAATATGACTCACAAGGATTAGAGGCTAAAACCCCTATCATTGTAGAAGAATATCAAAAGTTTTGTGAAAGAAAACTTCTAAAAGCTGAAGGTGGCTAGAAGTCAAAATGTTACATTCAGAATGCAGTGAGTTATGGTATTATATCAGCTGAGGATTTAAAATTATAATTTTTTTTAATGCAGCAAAGCTGTTAGAAAGCAAGATTTTTCATTGGAGGTGAAATGAGATACAAGTTCCAAAGTTATGTTTGGTATTTTAAATGCCTAAAGTAAATGAAAACTGTTAGCATTATAGGAGTCCCTATCAATCACCTTGAGGCAGCGAGGCAATTTCTTCCCCTCAAGGATTGTTTCTTTCTTTATAGATGATTCACTTTGATTGCATATTTTTTCCATGACCTGCCAATAGAGTCCTGGATCACAACTGCACATAAACAGAGTTTGTTTTGGTAATGCAGAAAATGGTATTTGAAGGGGTTTCCCCAAAATGTGGTACATTTCCTTCATAAATGAACGTAATCTTTGCAGTGATTGTTCGTAGTGTCTGTAGTGGTTGTATTGGCAAATTGCTGTTTTTGTAGATGTGGTTGTATATGAATGTGTATGAATTCTGAGGAAACCAAATTGCCACTGTGCAGTCAGAACAGAACAAATACCTGCTTATTGTCATACTGTCAAGGTTTCCACAAAGTGCTCCTGTCACTTCCCTCATGACCTTTGAGGTATTTACTGTAATCAGATGAGTCTGGGAAGTGTAGTTTATAACTGTGCTGTGTGCTGAAAACCACAGACTGAAAAGAACATTGGTTTTGTGGCATATTATTGTTTCTGTCTGCTTCTTGCCCTGCTTTATCCCGTAGAGGTCTACAAAAGATGAACCACTACTTGGTGGTTGTTTTGGGGGATTTTATTTTATTTTTTTAGCTACCAACCTTATAACCTCATCCCTTTCTATTATCAGTCCTTACTTCACAAATCTTTACTTCACCTTTTCTTCCAAACTGTTTAGCAGATTCACAGCAATCAAGGTAAAATCTCGTTCAACTTAAACTTATCTTTGAGGATATATCTTCTATTTCAGACCACAAGTAGTGCTTTGTGCCTGTTCTGATGATATCCGTTTATCTAAAAAAATAAATATTCTCATGCAGCTAATAATACCTCACAGGAAGTACTGTCATGATTTTTATGGTGAATCTTGTAGTGGTTTAGCTATTTCTCAGGATGCAGTTTCTGTGGCAGTGAACAGGTTACAGTGAATCTGCTACGACCAAACACATTTCTGGCAGAGTGAGACCTGCTGTAGGTTATGTGCTCCTCTCTGCTAAGGAGGAGTCAATGGCAATAGTCAACAAGAAGGGAAATATTCTAGATACTAGGCTTGACTGAAGCCTCACGAAGTGCTTCTACTAAGGGGAGATCAGATGATAACAGCTGTTTTAGAGTGCCATCAAATGAATGAATGAACATCATCTCTCTCATGCCTAAGAGACTGAAGAAACATTTTCGTCTCCTGTTTTTGCAGTGATCCATCTGTCTGAGCACATTCCTATTTATCCCCCAGGGAGAGAACGTACCACCCTCAGGCCTGCCTGAACTGTGATTTCAGCTGCAAGAGGCAGAACAAGAACTGAACAGGGAACCAGGTGAAATAAAGTCAGTCTAAACTTGTGGGTTAATACCTGCAAGCCATGCCAGTATTGATTTGCCAGACAGCCCTTTCCATCAAAGTGGATCTGTGAAAGAAGTACAGAGAGCTGCAGAAAAATCTGTGCTCAGAAACCTGGTGATGCTTCCAGTGGAAAGATTTCCATCCTCCATCTACAGCACAGACAGATTCAGGGACACCTGCATTTCAGTGGTGGGTTCTGTGAACACTTGTAAGCTTGAGCTGATGTCTGAAGGCAGAACTGAAGTTAGGGTTCCTGAAACCTTTCCATTAGGGAATTCTGAATCTGAAAGATACAGTGGCTTCAGATTCTACTGCAGAACAGATTCAGTGGAAAGTAAATTACAGCAAGGTTTATCTGATTCTCAGTCTGTAAAATAAAGCATACATAACCTAGAAGAGCTATTGCTTAAGGCAGTAAGCCATACTTGTGACTTCTATTGGTTACTATTGTGTATCAAACACAGAGGGTGAACATGACATTCTGATAAGGCTTTGAACTATATGCTGTAGCTTATAAACTTCGATGCCATGGAGCGCAATTTTGTGCTGTTGTGTACTGATGCAGTGCTACGCAGGCATCACAGATTATTTTGCTGAAGTATAACAGAATTGTAAAAAAACCCTAGTATGTAGCCTTTGATTCACAAATAATCTTTCTGAAATAAAGCTGCTTCATATCCAACACAATATTTAGAAAACATGCCTAGGACTTCTTAGAATTAAATCTTCTTGCCATCCTTTCCCTGTTTTACATGAAAGAATAAATGGGAAACCTTTATGGTTTCTTTTTTCCTCTGCTCATCCAATAAAAAAGAACTGCAGCTGGAGCAAGGAAAGATGCTCCAAAAATCAGGGTGAAACATGCCAGATAAAGATTTTATTCTGTAACCAGTGTGCCAGGGAAGAGCAGTGTTGTGTTAGCAAATTAAGAAGAGGGCTGAATGAGATAATGTAGGCTAGACAGCTTGCCACAGCTGAGCAAAAGATCATGAAGGCTGCCACAGAACTAACCTGGCACAATATTATAGCGCTGAGTGTAAGTGCTGTGGGTAATTTGTTTTTACTTTTCAGAATTTAAAATTGACTGAGAGGCAACTGCAAGTGTTGGAAGTGGGACTGCCGCTCAAGAATTCGGTTATGGATGTCTTCTGGCTGTCAAAGAGAGCTGTATGCTTCAACTGCTGACGGTAAAAAGAGACATTAGTTTATTCCAAGCTTAAGCATCGCTTGAAGCATTTTTAAGGGAATTAGGGCAAATCAAACAACTGTAAGTGATTCTTAAAATGAGATTGCAATTTTGGTGCTTAAATATACCTATAAATTACATGTAGTGCCTGCACTGTGTTCATATAAGAAAATTAATCACATTAAGATACCAATAATCATTTAGACAGGGTCAGAGCTGGTTCAAATTTTAGACAGCTCTGAGTGGTAAACTGGTCATGGCCTTACTCGATTATCTTTTTAATTACTAAAAGCTCGTTCAGAACATTCAGTTTGTAGAGCGAGCACAGAATGAAGGTCACACAAAGTAAAAAGGAATGCATGCTGGAAATTCATAAATCTGAATAAACTATGGAGCTTGAGGTACTTTGAGAGAAAAATGAGTGATTTTTTTGTTGAGCTTGGAGCCTTAGATTTTATTAAAATCTATGTTTGGTCATCAACATGGCTCATCAACATGACCATCAACATGGTCATCAAGTATGTTTGGCCATCAACAACACTGGGAAGCTCACTAAGGCAGCCTTCTCACAGATCTGCATCTTTGAGAAGCTTTTTGAGTGCAGTACAGAAAAGAACAGTAAATATGTTTAAGTTTGCTTCTTTATAACTTTTTTACAAACATAGAAATGCATCCAAACAACTTCATTCTTGCAACATAATACTAATTGTAAATGATCCCAGCAAGTCCCACTGCTGCCTTTCATTTAAACTATCACCTGAGAGATGAAAGAGCTGCAAGGCTCTTTTTCAAGACTGCTTCATTTATTTATTTTGAAGTGGTAATGTTGAGTCTGATAAAGTTCCAATATATACATACATATATATTTTTCTTTTTTTCTTTGCAGTTGCTTTTTAGATGGCTGCTAAAACTCAGGCAGCCACTGGCTACGTGAATCTAAAAATCTGGCAAACAAGAAGGGCTGGTTGGCAGAATCTCTCTGGAATTTGTGCTTTAATTGTAAATATGGGCTCTAGTTGTATATACTAAACCCTGGATGATGCCACAGTTGCTGAGCCAGAAGAGAGTAGAAGCTGCAGATGAAGCTTCATCCTCATTCTTGTCAGCCACAGTCTGAATGCATGCAGCTTTTCACTTTCTCTCAGCAGAATTCCTTTACCTTTTAGAAAACTCCACTGATTAATCTTCACTCAAAAGTTTGTGCCTCCAGAGTTCCACATCTCATCCAGAAAGAGCACATTCATTTTGCTGCTCTTATGGAATAATCATGAATTCTGCATTTTCACCAATAGCAAGTGACACTGACAGTAAGAACACAAGAAAATACTACAGTTCTAACTCATTAAACTAGCTGTGTTTCAGTTTCTTTAGCTGCTTTTGGTGCCGAAGCCTCTAACTTTCCCTGGAGGTCCAAAGGAAAGGAGACAAAGGTGGAAGTGCGGTATTGTCTACATGGATCTTCCTTCTTGGGGAGGGAATCGGAGTGCTGAATTGTTTTTTGTCCGAAGAAATATAAACAGAATCCTGAGTCATGCTGCCTTTTAAATGTCACTGCAATTAATAGAAAGGAGGTTCCATTGTGTTTATTCAGTTCTGACAGTGGTGATGCGTAAGCATCGGTTTTATATTTCTGAGATGTTCTGAGATGAAGGTGGCAGCGTTGAGAGCTTTTTTTGGAGAGAGGCAGCTCCATCTGAGACCACGACTCTGCCTGGAGAGAAGATGAGATGAAAACCTGTGGTTTCACACGTGTCCTTACTTGCAGATGACCTGCAGCCAAGTGCGAGAAGGCAAATAGATATGAACTATATCCATAGAGAGAGGCTGGTGCTGAAGAGTAAATGTCCAAAGCTCTAGCAAGGGCTTGCTTTGAAGCTGGAGGGTAAGTGCCACAGCAGGGTGAGGGCTCTGTTGGACAAGACCACTTAGTGGCTGTGAAGAAGATTCTATGCCACATAGATGGATTATATGCCACAGAGATGAAGAAGACACTGGAGCAGCTGCTGTACGAGGGAGGCTGCTTAACCTGGAGAACCTACTGAGGGTCCTCACTGATGAGGAGCAGGTGGAGGAAGGTGGAGCCAGATTCTTCCCCGTGGTCCCTAGTGACAGGACGTGAGCATCAGGCCTCCCCTCCTTCCCCCGGCACCACAGCTCTCGCTGCGCCGGCTGCCCGCGGCCGCCCACGCGCCGCAGCGAGCACCTAGGACAGCTCCCGCCCGCGCCTCCCATTGGTCCCGGCGCGTCACGTGCCCGTGCCATGCCGCCGGGGGGCCGCGCAGCTGCTGATTCATTGGCTGTGGCGGGGCGCGGCTCGGCTCGGCTGGTGCGGCGTTGCAGCTACTGCCACCGCCGCGGGGCGGCGCCACAGCAGGTAGGGCGGCGGCGGCGGGAAGCGCTGTGAGGGGCGGCGGCTCGGGGAGCCCCCGGCGTGGGGGGCGTGAGAGGAGCCCTTGGGGGTACTCCGTCCGACAGAAGGCTCGGGGCTGCGGAAGGGCTGTGCTGCGTCTCTCGCTCCCGAGCCCTCGTACTTTGGGAGAGGGAAAGCACCCCACTGGAAACGCGCCGCTTCCTTAGGGGGGAGCTTGGGCGGAGGAGAAAGTTTTGTCCCTTGCAGTGCTGAGCGTGCGGACGAACTTCAGAATCTAACCTGCGACGTTTGCAAGAAAGAAAAGGGGAAATAAATAAACAAATCGATAAATAAAAGTTTTATGGGCCAGCAGTGGCAGTGCCGTCAGAGAGGAGTGGCTGTTTTTCCTCCTCTGAGCTCTCAGAGATGGAGATCTTCATTAAAAAATGGAAATAAATGGACGTTTTGCCCAGCGAGGCTGTGGATGCCTGCTCCCTGGAGGCAATCGAGGCCAGGCTGCATGGGGCTGTGAGCATCCTGCTCCAGAGGCAGGTGTCCCTGCCTGTAGCAGGGGGTTGACACTACATGGTCTTACAGGTCCCTTCCAACCCAAACCATTCTAGGATTCAGGTTCCTAATCAGGGCGTTAAGACAGATTTCTGCCGCAGGAGCCAACCCCTGGAGGGGGTTAGATCTCTGTTGTGCGCTCTCACTGCAGTGGGCCTTGGCTGTGCGGTTGTTCGTGCTGTTCCCTTGGGCTCTGGTTGCTTGTTTGTAGCCTGGTGCACCTGTGGGATGAGATGGGGAGTAGGATGAGGGTGTTCAGATGTGTGCTTGGGAGTATTTACCTGAAATTCGTATTTGAGGCACTACAGTATGTTGTTTTCCTCTACCGCAGCACCAGAGCGAAGAGTTAGATCTAAGGGCAGGTAAAAACAGTTCTGGCTTGGAAGAAGCTCCAAGCCAGTCTGCCCTCTGGAAACATTCAATTTCAGTTTCACATTCAATTACTGGCAGTGGACGTGAAGTGCAGGAGTTCAGAACACATTCCACGTCCCATTGTGGAAGTTTACAAGAGAAGCTGTGTTATTTATTTTGTTTTATCCTTGAGGAAACGTGGTACCTCAGTGACTTCAAACTGAAAAGCTCAAGCACTGTTTTGCATCCCAGAGTTGATGGCTTTACAGATCCGCTCTGCTTTTCTGCTCTGGTGCTTCATTGATCTTTCTCACTGATGCAAAACCAAGACAGAGCTCTGAGCTGAGGACAAAAATAAGCATTTGTTAGGAGGAAAAACAAAGACTTCTTTGCTGAGTGAGCTCAGTTTTGAAAACTGAGGAAAATAATGCTGCCCCAAAACAGTGCATTCAGGGCAGCTTTCCTGCATGGCTCACTCACTGCTCCTTGTTGGACATGCTGGAGTTTGCTTGCTTGAGGTTTTTCTGTAACAGCTCAGCCCAAGACCTGTATCTGCAATGTTTACTGGAAGGTTAAAGCCAAACTAGTTGCAGTACAGGGGGTTAAAAACGAGCAGAATTCTAAACAGCTGAGGGACCAGTGAGCCATCTTTTTGGGGGAGGTGCTGAGTGCCTATACCTCTCTGCTAGCGTTTGTAATGATGTAGGAATGAAAAGATGTCAGTGGTTTATGGCTCTGTGGGAGGGCTTTTTCTAATCTGGCTAGTGTGGAGGGAGCTTGGATTGTGGAGCTGCCATACCTGCAGGACTGTGATGGGGAAACAGGTGGACCTGGAGCTCTCCTCTAGCCTCAGCTGTGCTGTGTTTGTGAGCTTGCTGCTCCTCATAAGTAAGGTTGGTGCTGTGCAATAGATAGCTGAAAGGATAACCCTTGCTGAAGTACCGTGTCTCTGAAATTAGAACCTGTTGTTCAGATATAGTTTTCTTTCTTTAGAAAAATAGACTTTGCTTAGAAGGAAGATTTAGTCTTGTTCTGCTGTCACTAAAAGAGCTGTCAGTTTATGTGTGCTTTTTTTCTGGAGATGTATTATTTGATTGGAAGTGTGAACACTTGTAATGCTTCATTTTGACACTCAGGATAGCAAAATCTGATATGGTTTTTGAACTCAACTGAAGCTCAGCTTTGAAGCCTGACAGTACATTGTAAAATCCTGTCCTGGCTGCAAGAAATACGTGGAATTGTGGCTAATATCTCTTTATTGGTTGTAGATAATGCTGCCTTAGAACTGTCTATCCTGGCTGTAATTTTTAAGGCTTTTGGTACCAGAGTTAAACTAAGCTAGCTGCTTCAGTGTGTAGCTCTCTACTAACTCTGACAGTTCCCTGTGACTTTATTGTCAGCTCAGGATTGAAACTTTTTAAGAATAGAAGGAATTTGTACCTTTATGATGTCTCATTAAGTACAATTTAGCTTTCTTCAAAGACAATACTTAGATGTGAGTATTCACGGTATTAACTTTGTTTTTTACTCAAATCCAGTAGTGCAGTACAGTATGATTTTGTGTTATTTTCTGCCAATCTTCATGTGGCCCCTACTGAGTGGGTGCTGATGTTTGCATATATGTTTACAACATCTTAGGAAAATACTTAGCCAACTGTTTTGGTCTCTTCTGTATTTTAAACTTTACTTTAAATTCATAAATTAATTGCTTTTAAACTAGGCACAGCACCAATACGATTAGCATGCAAACTGTACGCAACGGTGTGAAGACCTCCTGCACTGCAGCAAAACTGCACAGTATATGAAGTGTTCAAGGAAAACTAGATCTATTTGTTGGTAATTCATATGCATGTTGTACAGGCAGTTTGTTGTTGGAGTCTAGTTTACACTTGACAATTGTAAGGATATTAAAATGTATGCTGTGTGAGGTATAATGCAGCAATACACAGTACAGATGTCTGTAATTTTTCATTTCTTGACCTTAGTTTCCTGGATAAGCAGTGACTAAAAAACAGTGATTGTCCTTACCATTGTTAGAAAGTCCTTCAGTGATGAGTCCTATACCATTCTTACTGCTTTTGTGCAATAGCCCATGCAGATGATGAGCTATTAACATTAGGTCTTTCAAAGAAGAGTCCCAGGTGCTGTGTACTTGAAATTAGCACTGATTTTTGATTGAGTGGTTTTCAAGTATCTTGTTATTTTTCTTACTAGATTTTGCATTTTTATTGCTTGCTTTCCTCTCTTTTTTGCAGGCAGGAAGATCGGGTATTCCTCATACAAGACCTTGAGCTGCATCTCAAGCCCTGCACATCTAGGGTCTTGTGAACTGGCAGAGGAGCACAGACCATTTGGCTAAGTATTTCCTGCAGACTCCTTTCTCATCTGTTCTTGGGAGTGGCACAGCTTGCTCAAAACAATAGCCACAGGTTAGGGCTATAGGAAGCTGGGATCTGTATATGTTTTAGCTCAGTCAGAGCAGAATAGCTGAGTTTGTGCTTCATTTTCTCATTGATTACTTTGTCTGTCGTTTCATTTCTTAGTCCTTGTGCTGGAATAAAAAGCAGTGCAGTGGGGATGATGGGTGGTTCCTTTGCTTCCAGCATGCAGAATGTTGCTGCTATTATGGGGAGTTGGGGTGCAGGAACAGCCTGAGTTGTTAACTTCTCATAGCCAGCAGCTTCTGGTTTAATTGCACTGCCTAGCCCATGGAGCTGATGCATCAAACTTACTTATCCTTGGACTCCTTAATTCAAAATGTTCCTGCTTTCCATGCCTGTTGGCTTCTGGGACCTTCACAGTTTGCAAGGGGCCGGCAGTTTGTGTATTCTATGAAGTCTATCAAGTGTTCAGACTCTACAGCAGCAAGCAGAATGGAAGCATGAAAAATTAATGCAGGTTTTGATTGAAAATGTGCCTCATTGTTTGCATCTTCCTTATTGGTAGTTTATCTTGCTTCAGATATTAAAAGTACATTGACCAGTCTGCATAAATTTACTGTTGTCTGTGCAGGTCGAATTTGGAGGTGGTGGTTGTTGGTTACATACAAGGCCAGTCCCAGATGTACACAAAATCAGATTTGCCTTGGTGGCCCCAGTGGCAGCTTAAACCACGAAGCTGTGCTTCAGACATGGTGTGTGTCCATTTTTTCCCCTAGAGAGCCTTGGTGTCATTGCGGAAGGTAAGCAGATGATGCAGAGCAGGTTTGCTGGTGATATCCCGAGTGATGCAAATAGTCCAGCTGCAGTTCAGAGACAGATCTTCAGAGTCGAACTACCTTGCAGGGGTACCACTGGCAGGCAGTTGTTACCTTATGAACTTTTACAAAGCCTGAGTAACAAGTTACCCTGGGAGCTGGTGACCAAAGTTTCAGGTAGCATCTCTCCCTCTGATAGTGGCTTAGTGCTTACAACAGAAGTACATGAAGAAATGCTTTTAGCTGGTGGTGATACACTGCAACTTTGTGTCTGAACCTACAACTACAGCAGGACAAATTTTCTGTGTTGTAGAAGTGACTCTTCTCCAAGTAGGCCATAAATGGACACAGTGACTAGTTCGCAAGAGGTACCTGCATGTGGCCCTATTAATCCCATTTGCTTGCATTAGAGATAGAAGAAGCTTTTTTTTTTTTGACTCTTTACATAACCAATGCTGAAGTTTTCTGCCTGCAGACTCCTGCTCAACTTTTATTATAATACTAAAAGAGAGAGGGTGACAGTGAATGAGCCCTATGAGAAATACTGAAATGAAAGACTTCTCTAAAATGCTGCAAAAAAGGAAAGAAGGCTTAGACAGAATGTGTAACAAAATTTGGCAAGAGATGCATCATCGAGAAAGCATTGAGGAGAAGGGGGAGAAGATGCTAGGAACCCTCAGGGGTCAGTCACAAAAACGAAATGCAGAATCCAGCAGGAGACAGCTGCGCTGGGAGTAAACTAGGACAAGAGTCATGGTTTTTGCTTTGTGCCATTTGCTTCTCCCGGAAGGCAGCAGTTAACTTAGCTGAATTTAAAACCAAGTCATGTCTGTGTAAAGCTTGATTAGACATTCTGTTTTATTCCGGGAAATAGGGAATGTTTTTCAAGTCACTGAGAAAGCAAAGGAGGAACTTCCCTGTTAACACAAGCACTTAAAATGCTTACCTTTTTCTCCCATCTTCCTTCGGACACAGGATGGGCCATGCACTGGATTGTCCATTACAACCAGTAACCAGTCTTCATTCCTCACTCTCTGTGCTTCATGCTGTTTAGTCCAGCTGGGGCTTTTCTTAATGGTTGAAGGAGGGCGAGGGTAATGTGAAGCACTTTGTTTTGATGTTTCTTCCCCTGTGGGTGAATTGCTAATGCTGAAAGCTAAACTGGTTTGAGTTTGAAAACAAGGCCCGTTTATTACTTTAAATGTTCTGTCACTTACTATTACAGAAGGAGAACCCTTTTTTGATTCTTTTTAAGGAGCTTGGAAGGAAGACTGCTTGTATTTCTTGTCTGAATTTGTGTTCCTCACTTTGTGCCCAGTTCCTGTTCTTTATACATGGCCCTCCTAGTGTTTGAGCAATGACCTTTACTTGCACACAGCTTTACTCAGTCTAATGGAATGACTGAAGTTTTGGCTGCTTTGAGTGACATGGGTATTTAAGAGACCTTTCTTTTCTTTTCTTTCTTTTTTTTTTTTCCCTCACAAAGCTTTATCTGAATTTGACTTTGTATTCTGAGAGATTTCCTTGTCCAGAGAACAGCTAACTGCATTAGTTTTACAGACTGCGTGAAGTCTTCACTCTGCTGGGTTTTAACTGAATGCAAAATTACCTGAAGCTCAGTTTACCTTTAGAAGAGCACAGAACAGTTTCTTATGGAATGCTGTTTTATAATGAAGCTCAAGTTAGATGTTCTGATTCCAGCTGCTGCAGCAAGTGTTTTGTGCAGAGATGTGCTCTCTTCTGATGTATGCAGGATTGTCAAATATTGTGAAAAATTAATTCTGAAAAATGCAGCTCCCTAGTGCAGTGCTGGGGTGTTGTAATGACAGAATGAATGTTGGGCTAATTTTAAGGCTAATAAGTGTTGGATTGCAGTTTTTTTGATCTATGGGAAAAATCAATCCTCTCTTATTTTCCTTCTCTAGTGGCACATTGAAACACTCCAACACAGAAAAATCAACTCTGTGTTGGACGGGACCTCTGGTGGTCACCTGATCTGATCTCCTGCTCAAAGCATGTTCAATTAAATCAGGTAAATTTTTCCACCTACCTAACTGAAATTTCCCATGTCTCAACTTGTATCTGTTGCCTCCTGCCCTGTTGTCCACCTGTGGGAGGAGTCTGGCCCAGTCTTCCCTCCACCCTCTGACTGTAACTTTGACTGTAGGCAACACTAAGGTCTCCCCTGAGTCTTCTCTTCTCCAGTCTGAGCAAACCCAGTTCCCTTGGCCTCTCGTGCATCCTGTGCTGCAGCTCCCTGACCATCATGGTGGCCCTCCACTGGACTTTTCTCTAGCATATGTTCATGTCTTCCCATTACTCAGGATATGATACCCCAGGTGCAGTCTCACTGGTGCTGAATAGAGAATGAGAAATGCTTCTCTTGATGCACTGGCTGCACTTGTTCCTGTCACCTGAATACTCCAGCTTGTCTAGGTCCTTCTGAATAGCAGTCTACCCTTCAGCCTTTTGTCGGTCACCCAGGTAATCCTCCATGAACTTGCTGCCAGTGTGCTCTGACACAGTGTCTAGCTCTTTAAGGAAGATGTGCAAGAGTATTAGCCCACCTCAGTCCCTGAGGGTGCCAACTGGACTTTGTATGAATGATGTAACACTTTAAGCCTGGCATTCCGGTCAGTTCTCATCGTAGATTCTCATGGCAGCATTCATCTAAGCTGACAAGGATGGTAGTCTATGGGATTCAGTGTTTTTCAGCCATAAAAATTATATTCTACTTTTGATACCTTGTATGCTTACAGACATCTCTGTAAAGGTGTGATTCTCTCTAAAAATCAAAGATGTGTTAGAAATATGTATTCTTTACCAATGCATTTCATATCCACAGGTATATATTTATTTAGGTGTGAGATGTCTGCCCTGAGGTTGATTTCTAACAGAACCTCCCAGCAGGCCTTGTCTAACTCTGATTACACCTGGGAGTATGAGTACTATGAGTATGGACCAGTGTCATTTGAAGGCCTGAAGGCTCA
Organism: Odontophorus gujanensis; assembly: GCA_013399175.1. Lineage (NCBI taxonomy): Eukaryota > Metazoa > Chordata > Aves > Galliformes > Odontophoridae > Odontophorus > Odontophorus gujanensis. The sequence goes on along the minus strand of VXAB01012675.1, from coordinate 285,621 downwards.
TAAATGTAAGTTCAGTACAGATGCATTTTATTTCAGCTGTGCTTCCCCATCTTAAAGTTCCTGCTCAACACTTAGAAGTGATTACTGCACTGAAGTCTCTCCTATTTTTTTTTTCAACAAATCATTTATTGGATTATTGTAAATTTTTCTTTTTCTGTCTTTCTGCTGGCTGCTTTCCTTATATATAGCAGTGCTTGAGTTTCTTGTCCTGATTAGGAATTCATTACTACTGAGGACTGTCTCACTTCTAGGAACTGTTTATAGCAGGAAGTGTTACACCCTGTTACTGTTTGCTATGGTCCCTGTTCCTATTAATGCAAAAAAGACACTGGTGGGCAGTCTTACTGCATTTGATTTTATTTACTAAAAATATGTTTCATGCTTTCAGAGACTTTGAGAAGAAGTGTCTTTTTCTGAAGAATTTTTTATTATTAGGAAATTCTTTGTAGAACATTTGTGCTAAATTCAGTGTTGCACAAATACTGAAGCTGTTTAATAACAGTACAAGTAAAAAGTGGAGAACAGAGGACAGAGAGATGAAAACTACGTGTAGAAGTGGAGAGGTCATTAAGCTAGGACAGGCTAATGCACAACCAGTGTTTAGTTTGAACCTAGACAATAGCTTTGACTTCTAGAAAATTCCGTGCTCAGAAACTAATTCAAAACTATGGGATGCAGTGCAAGCACTTTACCAAAGAGAAGCAAACCATCTTATTCCACTGCTTCTGAGCTGAACACTCTGGACAAGTGTTTGAGCACCAGTCTTTGAAGTAGTGGGGTAGGATCCCCATCTCGTACTGGAGCACTGGTGCTGGGAGGGGTGTACTCTTCCTGCCTCATTCACTATGGTGAGGATTCAGACTGGGGAGAAGGAGTACTTGCCATGGCAGTTGGTAGCCCAGGAAGGCCTGTCTGCCTTGCTTCTGCACAGCTGGGAGAGTCGGGAGGAACTTAGTGAAGTTCTTACACGTCTGAAAGGCAACAACTAGAGCAGAAGTTGCTTTTTGGCCTGAATTGTACTTTACCTTTAGAATCCTTAGAGTTGGAAGGGGTGTCTGAAGGTCATGAAGTCCAATTCCCCTGCAGTGAACAGTGGCACCGCAGCTAGATCAGGTTGCCCAGGGCCTGATCCAGCCTCACCTTGACAGTCTCCGGGGACGAGGCATCAGCCACAACACTAGGCTGCCTGTTCCAGTGCCTCAACACCCTTGCTGTAAAAGATTTTTTTCCTTCTATCCAACCTAAACGTACCCTCTTTGAGCTTGAAGGTGTACAGCATCATCTTTTTAGCTCTGTGTGTCAGAGTGGAGTGGGAGACAAAAACGCAAATGAGAGTTACCTCTGGGTTGCTGAAGGTCCAGTGGCAAACTGTACCTTGGATTGCCATTGAGCTGATTGCCATGCTGGGCGTGGTAGCTCAATTTTACTGCCTGGCTGTGAAAAGCAGGAGGGTTCTGGACCACGTTTATTATTGAGACAGAAAGAGCAACTGCTTTTAGGTGGAATGTGATATATTTATGAAAAAGAGGCTGACAGCAGTGTTGAATCAGTGACCTTTTACTGACACGTTGGAGTTGTGTTACTGCACGCATTCTCAAACAGGTTGATATTAATTTCATGAAACTGTGTGAGTAAATACATTCTGTGTCTGTTCTGCATATGTGATGACATATCCATAAGTTTCTTGTTCGAGCTACTTCCAGCTGAGCTGGGCCTGTTGAGGAATTTGGAGGCAATTCAGACATTTAATTTAATAGAAATCCAGACCTGTGGAGGAAGTAGGAGAGGAGATTATGTTAAGATTGCATTGTCATGGAGACTTTGAATACTGACAAGTCTTTTTTTTTTTTTCTAACCACATAAGTCTTTGAAATCTCATAACTTTTGGCATAGCTGTGTGCAAGGTGATTTTCAGCCTTTGCTGACAAAATCTTAACTTCTCTAGTGGCAGGCTTCACAAATGGCAGTGCTGGGGTTTTGTACATGTAATCCCACTAGGAAATACTCAGTCTTCCTTGCCTGTACTATTCTAAGTTTTGTTGTGATGGTCGAATCAGTGATAAAAAAAATGGATGTGATGGCAATGAGAAAAGCCAGATCACCAAAGCAGAGCCTACAGTGTGAATTTAAAAGGATGCTGTCGACACATCTGTTTGTTGTACAGTGAGTTGTAATGAAGGCAAGGAAATAAATGGCCTGAGCAGGTGGTAGGGAGGTGTGTAGTGCAGGCAAAAAATATCTGGAGTGCCATTCACACAGAAAACACCAACTCGCCTGGTCTGAAAAGCAGAAGTGGCTGAAGGCCCTTCTTATTCTTCTGCCCTGAGATCAGAAAGGACCTCTGGTGGAATGGTCTTTGAATGCTGGTGGACATATGAATATGAGTTCTACTGAAGTCTAGAAAGGAGTCTACAAGAAAGATACCAGTCAAACTGAAGAAGGGATGTTAATGTATGCCTGTAACTTATGCTGGAAACTTAAAGGGGTGTGGACTCCAGTTTAGGTGATTCAGACTGCAGTGACACATAGCTGCTGTAAAACATCACCTCCCCCTCTTAAAACAAGAGGTGTATGATTTCATTTCTGATACACCAGGTATTTCAGCCGACTTGAGAGGGAGCTGCATTGTGCCAAGAGGTAAGGTGAATTCTGCAAGAGGCCAATTTGGGATTAATGTTGACCTTGCTATGGGGGAATAGAGGTTCCGAATAACTAAACATATAAAAAGGAATTCAGAAGCTTGTTTTTGAAAAGCAGGAAAAACTAGGCAGAGTGATCAGTGGAGATAAGTGTTCACAAAGCAATCCAGTATACAGAAAGCACTTTTATTTTTTTGTAAAATAATATTAATAAGGTAAAATGCAAGATGCATCTTGAGCCACTGAATACAGGCTAAACGTGCACAATGATTGTGAAACTGATTCAGGGTTCATAATGCACAGAATTGCAGAAATAAACTCTTACCGTTATGCTTGGAGCTAAAAGGAGTATTCTAAACTTTGAAAAAGTGTGCTGGTTGTCAGCATGGGGTGATTTTTTTGCCCAAATCTACTTTCTATTCATCATGAAGACCTATACTTGAGTCACCCTTCAGTTTCTTTATAAAGATGTTGAGTGGGAAGAATGTGGAAGAGTATAGATGGAAAAAGCCTTGCAGTGAGAGACTTGAAACATAACCTTCTTAGTGTACCAGAAAATGTGATTAAGGAGTGACTTGATTGTGATAAAGTATTTTCTCAGGGAGGCAGTGTTGAGTCACAATAGGCACTTTTGCTTCACAGAGAAAGATCAAATGGTTTGAATTGATTTCCAGTTTACAGATCTGCCTTTAACATGGAAGATGTTTCACAGAGGGAGCATGATTAACCACTGGGGCCAAGTGGCAGGCAGGATAACCAAACAGTGTTTTGGTTAAGGTGTGCTCTGGCTGGTGCAGTGGGGCAAGCAGATCTGTGAGGTTCAGTAGTTGCTGGGAAATGAGAGATTGTCCTGACTGAGACTTTCCTCTGACATGCCCATATGTTAATGTTTTGAACTTTACAGTGAAAGTTTTGCATATTTACATAAACTAAAATTATCCAACTGAAGGACGGGTGAAACAGCAGCTGCAGACTCTGGGTCCTGGACCACCCCACATTTTGCCTTTGTGCTCTGTAACTTCGGGCTACGTTTACCAGCTGATTGCTGTATGGAAATGTTCATCTCACCTGTATCATCTCTTAATCCCAAATGTACCTAAATGTTTTGAGATTTGTTCAGAAGCAGCTTTAGGTCTTCCTTGAAGTTGTAAGTGGACCTAGATATGTTTTACGTAGTGCTGGTGATTTGCGTACAGGTCCATTTGCTATAAATGAGAACAGAAAGTACATTTTCTGCATATGGACAAATCCTCCCTCCCATTTTAGGGAAACCCAGGCAGGAGCTATAGCAAACTGGCTGATCTGTGTGTGGGATAAGAAGCAATGGGCTTTTATTAGAGCAGGGGATGCCTAATTGGACATAGGAAAACAATAATAATAGCATTTGGGCTAGGCTGCTGGTCTGGAACCTTCCTCATGAAGGTTTTTTAATGGTCTAGACAGCTATTTCTCTAGAATGACTTAATTATGTTTTATCTTGCCATGAGGCAGGAAGGGATGTACTGCGTTACTTCTAAGAGGCTGCCTTTCAGGGTAACAGTATGACTGCAATTGCATCTGTATTAGGCTATTGTATTGGTGTCTTCCTGTTAATTGATTTTTGTTCACTTATTTTTTCTGAGGGGGGGGTCCACATTTATTTGACTCCTTTGAAACTGTGTTACAATTTTCTGTATGAAAGCCAGAAACTCAAGAACTAGATAGATACTCGCTGTTGAGATTTGTTATGTAGCAAACAGCAAATCTGTGTTTCCATTTATTTTAGAAGCCTTTATTTTACCACTGAAAGAAAGTAAAATCTTCCTGGGCCTAAGGGATCCATCAAAAACTGGAAGCCTTGTGATCTCAGAAGAGAAATCATTCAGAATAACAGGAGCTCAGTGCAACAGGGACAGAGGTTTTTGCTGAAAATCAAATAATCCTCTCATCTGTGTGCTAGTACTAAAATTGTTTCTAAAGCAATGCTTGGACATCAGCCAGACATAACAAAGGGAGCTGCTCTTAGTTTAACAATAAGGAGAATCCAGCCCCTTCCCTCATATAGTTTATCTAGACATAACTGAAATACAGGCTAAGAAGGAGAGCTTCGGTGGCAGTTTTCTGTTTAAAAATAAAGGTCAATCTGATCATCCTTCCCCTTTTTTCAACCAGGAATTAGATGCAAAATCTTTTGTAATTAGCAGTCAAACTGCAAACTTTCTGCACGTGCGGGTGAAATACTGATCATATTGTTTTCTCTTTTTTTGTCAGATTCCATTGTGATTGGATTTTGGGTCGGTCTTGCAGTTTTTGTCATCTTCATGTTCTTTGTCCTGACCCTGCTGACAAAGACAGGAACTCCACATCAAGAGTGAGTCTGAAAAGCGAATGTGGCAACTCTGGAGTTCAGCAGTCCATGAGCAACCAGCAGCAGTGCTGATGTTGCACTGGATCAGCACTGCCTTTTTCTGTTCCGTTCTTAGGAAAGAATCACTGAACTGTAGGGGTTGGAAGGGACCTCTAGAGATCATCGAGTCCAACCCCCTGCCAAAGCAGCTCCCTAGCCCAGGTTGCACAGGTAGGCATCCAGATTGGTCCTGAATGTCTCCAGAGAAGAAGGCTCCACTGTTGCTCTGTGCAGCTGTGCCAGTGCTCCATCACTGCACTGTGAAGAGGTTCCCACACACATTTGTGTGGAACTTCCTATGCTTCAGTTTGTGGCCATATCCCCTTGGCCTATCACCATGCACTGCTGAGAAGAGTCCAGCCTCATCCCTTTGCCTGTTATTCCTTAGATATTTATAGACATGGATCAGATTCCCTTTGAGTCTTCTCAAGGCTGAACAGACCCAGGTCTCTCAGCCTTTCCTCATAAGAGAGATGTTCCACACCCTTTTATCATCTTTGTAGTCCTCCACTGGACTCTTTCAAGGAGATCCCTGTCTTTATTGTTCCGGGGAGCCCAGAACTGTACACAGTACTCCAGATGAGGCCTCACCAGGGCAGAGTAGAGGGGGAGGATTCACCTCCCTTGACCTGCTGGCCACACTCTTTCTAATGCATTCCAGGATGCCATTGGCCTTCTTGATCACCAGGGCACACTGCTGGCTCATGGCCAGCCTGTCATCCACCAGGACATCCAGGTCTCTCTCCTCAGAGCACCTCTCCAGCAGGTCATCCCCCAACCTGTACTGGTGCTTGCAGTTATTCCTCCCTAGGTGCAAGACTCTATACTTGCTCTTGTTAAACTTCATCCGGTTAGGCTTCTGTATGTCTTTATTTAAAATATTTTTTTGTTCCAAGTGTTTGTAGGGGAGCAATTTTGTAAAAGTATACGTTAATGCATTCTCTATTTAGCAAGTAGTACATAGGCATGCAGTAAAGAGGATGGAATTGCTGTGTGTATGCATTTCAAGGCTGAAAGGAAGTCAGTGGGTAGGCTGCCAACCACACATGGCTTTAGATGATTGCTCCCCAAACAACAGGGGTCATTCAGAGTAGGCTTACCTTATGATGGAGTGGAGCAGAGAAACGTGGCTATTGGCAGTGTGGATACAAATAAAATGCTACACAGACACTAACTTAAGAAAGCTGCAGTCTGGAAGATTTTACATGTTTACATTCAAGTCCAAAATGTGGGTATTGTTTGCATGTGCAAGATGTTCCCTAGCCCTGTAGCTCACCAAGCTTCCAGGTGTCTTAGTTTCTGCTGAAAAATTGCAGTAGATGCTGTAGACCAGATCCAGCTCCATACTTAACACCAGCATCCTCTTAGTCACAATCTAAGTCTTTTCCACTTCCTTGTGGCTGCTAAGTATGTGCAGACCATGTCCTGGCTGAGCCATTTACCTGGAAGTCTCATACTTAGAGCAGTTGTGCAGCTTGCAGCTGCCAATATCCTATCTGAACTCACATCTCTTCCTTTCAGGCTTGCTTCTCATTGACTAGAAATAAAAAGGCTTGCTGGAGGATGAGGTGGCTTGCAGGCAGGTAGCAATCATGAGAAGCTGATTGTGAGAGGCAATTGTCTGTGGTTAGCACAGAAGCAACCTGCCTTTGCCTTTCGAGGACTGTGCGCTATTTAGTGGTAATGTAGGCTGTGTCTGAAAGCTTGTGTTAGCACATCTCTAGAGACAGGTCCGTGTTAGGGAAGACCTGCAAGTATTGTGAGCTCCTGTGCATTGTTGCTTCTGCGAGAAGGAAGCGGAGCATAAGAATTCAGCTTTCCAGAGCTGACTTGCTGCATTTTGTAGCTGATATTTCTGCTTTCCTTCAGCGTTGTTTCAAGAAAAAAAATAAAGCCACACTATGCTCCCAAAGATATTTAGTTTGTGTAAATACTGGTGCACTGCCTCTTTTCCTTGGAGATCTATTTTTCTTTGCTAAACATCCAAATCTCTAACTCATGTGCATAACGGGAGTGGAAGTGATGAAGTCAAATACATGATAATTAGAATTTTACATAGGTATTTATCAAAATGGTTGTATGCTTTTAAAAGCAGACTTAGAAGTAGCAGAGGGCTGCTTGGTATCTTCTGCATTTCTTCTTTCTTCATCAGTATTCTCAGAACAGGCTGTCCAGAGGGTGCGTGAAACCTCAGTCTTCAGTCAGCTTCTGTGTCCAGAGGAACACTCAGGCAACCTGAGCCAGAATTACCTTGTCCAAGGCAACAGACTCAAGACCTCCAGAGTTCCCTTCCAGTCTACGTCTTCATGCTTCTCTTCAGCTGTTGAGCAGACCTCAGTCAATTCCTTTCTACGTGTATTTTTAAATCCCTTTGCAGCCCTGAGAGATATGTGCTTGAATATTTTCCCACTTACTATATTCACTAAATTGGCACTTCTAACAAATTTGAGCACTATTTTTTTGTTTGCTTTTTTTTTTTAATTTTTTTAATTTTTATTTTTTAGATTTGATATTGATAGCCTACAGTGCATGGTACTGCAAATAGAGCATCCAGAAATAAGCTAAGAACGGTGAATACCTCTGATGATTCTTGGTTTTGCTACATGTATATAAAGACTGGAGAGTATAAATACCTGCCTGCAAAAACAGGATAGACTGTGGGTTTGTTTTGCCTGCATCTTCTGTCTTTAGAACTGGCTAGATTCTTCGTGACTCATTGTTTCATTTGTGGGCTGCCTTGCAGCTGTTCTTAAGAAATAGATATTAATGGGATCCCTGGGTCTCGGGAGGAAGCCATCCTGATTGATGGACATGTCTCTGACTTCAGTAAGTCAATTTGGCTGTTCTTTAAAGTAACATTAATATGGGAGATAAATGTAACTGGATTCAGATGGATAGATCCAAAATAGAACACTGACTTTTCTAGTAATATGCTTTTCTTGGTTCAATATAAAGGGGTATGATAGCATACTCTTTTTAAAATTACACAGGATGTTTAAGTTTGGATACATCCTCAGCCCAGGGGAAAAGGTTCAGGCCGTGGATGAGGAGAGGCAGAAATGTAATTAGTTACAGTAATTACGCCTTTAGCACTTATCTTTTGTTCACTTGCATTAGTAGGTGCACAATACTAGCTTGTGCAAAAAGAGAAAAAGCATTTTTTTTCAGTATTTCTGCTGAATGCTCCATCCAGCAACCAGAGCCTGGCGTGGCAGGCTGGAAAATTCCCAGAAGGGAGCTTAGTTCCTTGTGTTATTCATTGGCAACTGCTCGTTTTGAGTGGTTTTCACTAAGTCTGATGCTCAAGATGCCTGGCATTCCCCATCTTGCTCTTGTTGACAACTTCTGGGACTCAGAATCCTTTTGACCCTAATACCGCAGTAGGGATTTGGTGCCCAAGTAGTTGTTCTCACTGCTGTGGTCCCTATAGGATTATTCTCTATAATAAGTTCTCAAAATTTTGGTCATTTTAATATTTATCTGCATCTTCTATTCATCCACTGAGACCAGGTTGCCGTTGCCAGTCCTGGGTGCCCTTCTGTGCAGTGAGCCTTTACACCTTCACAGCTTTCTGGAATAAGAAAGTAGGAATAAAAGAATTTCCATGACTATGAACTAGCTTTCTTCCTAACTCATTTCTTTGTAAGCTTATAATGTTTGTTCTTTATGTGTTTGCCAGCTCCACTCTGTCACAAAACCATATAAGCAATTCACGTTCAGAGTGGTGCCTTATAAATTCCTAACTGCAGTCATCTGTTCCAAAGGTTACTCCAGCATTATTCCTTCCAGTTTGGCTCCTGCTGTGTTCATAGTAGATTATTATTTATCTACTCTGGCATCTTACATCAGTTTAAAAATTATGTTGCTTCTACACTTTTCAGTTTGAAATGTAGAATGAACCAACACTGTCTCCACCAACTAGAGTGCTGTTTTGATTCAAAGTCACAGAATCACAGAATTGTAGGGGGTGGAAGGGACCTCTAGAGATCATGGAGTCCAACTCCCTTGCCAAAGCAGCTCCCTACACAAGGTTGCACAGGTAGGCGTCCAGGCCTTGAATATCTCCCAAGTCTAACATAAGTGCTTTTGTTATGCTCTAAATCTCGCATCATGTAATGAAAGTAAATTAGCATTTGGGCAGAAGGGATCTCTTTGCTTAACTCTGAGTGCAAGACTGATGGTGAGCATCTGAACTTGAAGGTTTTAGGGATGGATCTGTGAATGTGCCAGCCGAGGCTTTCAGAAGGCATTTAACTCTTCCAGCAGACTCTAGAGTGTTCACTTCGTGTTTCTCTGTAAGTGTTGTGTGCACCTTTAGGAGTCCAAATATCTGGCTTCAGTGGCATCTGCTACTTGTTCACATCTAAATGGTATAATTTAGTAATGCTTCCTTGTCAAAATGGTATAATATCCTGAGAATGTTTACTACTCATCTCTGAATGTCTTTACCCCCTTTCAGATGCAAATAACTTGCTTTTTGTGATGACAACATATAAAGCCCGACAGAGAATGTATTGCTATCTCTACAGCTTCATCATCTAGCTGGAGCTCTCCTCACCCCTAGCTGTTGATGGCTTCTCACAAATCTACGTAGACTGCGGCTGTTCTGCACTAATGCTTCTAGAAAAGAGAGATGTCAAGGCGTCTTTCCCAGGCTATGGTTCTGTATTTTTAAGTCACAGTCTTTATAGCACTCTTCCAATTTGGAAAGCTGAATGTCAGTGGCTGTGGTCAGAGTGAAAGGCAGTTTGATATCTAGACAACCGACCACCCAAATTACATCTTTAGCGACAGCAGCGTTACCTGTGTCTGAAAAGTTCCTGCTATCAAAAGATTATTCTCAAAGTATTCTCTAAAACATTTCTTTTAAGCTTCCACTGCTCGCCCTAAGAGGAAATTCTGTAGAGTTCTTAGCTCTCAGATGATCTGATTATTGACTTACACTGATGTCTAGGCGTGCCATTAATGAGTGCTGCCATTGGTAACTTATTCCCATGGAAAATTACCACTCAAATCAAGGTTTATAGGGGCTTCAGGTGAAAGCAGTAAACAGTGCTGGCGTGTAACTCTCATAGATGAAGCTGAGGGTTTACTTCCTTCCTGGTCGTATTGGCTGCTGAAACTGGATTTGCTATTAAGAATGCCGATGAGTCTAAATTCATGGTCTCATGTACTTTGTTTTATTTTCCCTAGGAATACAGAATCTTCCGAAAAAAGATTTCGGATGAATAGCTTTGTGGCAGATTTTGGAAGACCTTTGGAGTCAGAGAGAGTCTTTTCTCGACAACTAGCTGAAGAGTCTCGGTCGCTTTTCCATTTCTGCATTAATGAAGTGGAACACCTAGACAAAGCACAACCAAGTCAGAAACGTCCGGACCTAGAGAGTAATATCCACTTCCAGGAAGTTTCCAGGAGCAGTGGAACGCTGGAGGAGGACCTAAATTGTCTTACAAAATTTAACATTCCTAACTTTGTGAACACTGAGCAGAATTGTTCACTAGGTGAGGATGATCTGCTCATCTCAGAGCCACCTAGAGTTTCAGAAAGCAAAATGGCCATGCCATCTTCCCATCGGATCCTCGACTGAAAATTCCTGCAGGTAAAAATTCCTGGCTTTGTCTAATTGGAAGCCTTTTTCCACCTCCTAGCTATTTTGGTAGGAGGTATTTCGGGCATGTGTTGTTTTTTTTTTTACTGTATATATGAATGGCTGTGCTGACAGAACAGTCCACACGACAATTAAAACACTGAATGCTTAATTCCTGTGCCTCCTGTGGTCTAACCCTCATCTGGTGTTTTCTTCCTGTTGGGTGGTTTGGTTTTTTGGTGTTGTTTTGGATTTGGTTTTGGTTTTAAATGACTGCCTACGTCCTCCAGCTTCTGAAGATACCATAATCTGTGGGGACTGTGAAAGCTGGAGGCTGTTTCGGAGGATGACCATAAAACTGTAAGCCCAAACTGAAGCTGAAGCAATTACTAAGCAGGCAGCCCTTGGGGTGGTTCAGCAGCTTCTGCCAATCCCAGAAGGACATCTGAAACAGAGCAGAACAACAGACACCTGCATGGTATTAACTGCTGCTTGTAATTGCTACCTGCTTTTAGGTACAGGTGAGACCCAATGAGCAAGCTTCCTGAGGGAGTATCTTGGATATGAAATGGATCAGTACAGTGTTTACAAACTGCTGCCACCACCTGCTACTGCCTAGGAAAAGCACACTGAGACCTGCAGTTATAGTACTTCAGTGTGACATTGTGTCAGTCGCTCAGTGATGCCCTGAAATCACTCTTCCACACACGTGAATATGATCTGTATTGATGTGAGCTTCCAGTAAGTGCCGAATTCAACTGCTAAATCACAGGAAATGGGATGAAAAATATTCATCTGTTGCCAAGAGATTGAATATGCCATGACTGTCGTTTCTTTTGCATGTAAGTTGTGCTTTGCTTCATGCTTTTCAGCTCTAGGAACTGTCCTTTTTTGGCTGGCCAGCCAGTAAAGGGCTGCAGGGAGGCTCTGAGCTGGTCTGAGGAGGGCTTGAAAGCCTGACTGTACTTGTTCCATCTTTCTGTAGCCAGCTGTGGTGGTATTGCAGCCACAGCTGTTTTCCCAGGTAAGGGTTTGTAAGGCAAACGAATATACATCATTTCAATCCTTGTGTTTGGATTTTAGAGAAGGAATAAGGTTCTGAACCTCAGCCATTACTACACTATTGGACTGCTTTCCTGTAGAGTTGGTCAACTAACAGCCAAATGGTTTTAGGAGCAGATTTGCTGAGTGCGTTGTAACAGTGCTTTGCAGGAAGCTCCTAATTCACATCAGACTAGGGAAGTTGAGATCATTTGCCTAACTAAGTTTTTTTGGAAGTAGTCTACATTTTATGTAACATCTTCTGTCCCAGGGGAAATGTTGCTGCTGATGGATTGCTTAGATGCATTCAAATGAATTTAGCGCAGCTGCCCCAAGAGCTGTGGGTGCCCCATCCCTGGAAGCGCTCAAGGGCAGGCTGATGGGGCCCTGGGCAGCTGAGCTGGTGGGGGGCAGCCCACCATAAACATCTGCACCAGCATTAGTGACCCACTGTTACCACTGCTGAAACGTATCACACCGCCTCACTGTGCTCACATCCACTGTTTGCTCTCAGCAAGTGTCAGTGAATATCAATGGGTGCCATTTTTCCCCACAGGGAGGTATTCAGTGCCGCACCTTTGCTCCGTTCACACTTTGATGTCAGACCATTTCTTTGCTGCTGTCTGTCACACAGCAACAAGATGTAATGAAGTACTCGTGGGAAGGTTCAACCTCTGCTGCCATACCACCACCATCTGCCTCTCTCATCATGGGCTAACATAATAAAATTGGAGGTATTACATTCAGAGCAGCCCACATAAAATATATAATATGTTTTATTACCTACATACATTAACTATGTTAATTTTTACTATTTTTTATTAAAACATAAAACAAGAGGGCAACAAAACCATAAAAATACTGGAATATTTGACCTTGTTTTTGTGAAACTAATGCAAAAGCCTGGCATGAGGGCAGTGGTTTCAACTCTTAGTGAGCTCTCAGGGTGTTCAGCAGAGATTTTTGATAGAATTTTACTCCTCCCGTGCTACACTCTTGAAAACAGTTCTTCACAAATGTGTTCACTGCCAAACAGCAACGACATGAATAAGGCAGACTGTGAAGTGAGGGGTATTTCTTCCCCGTAAGAGAGGACTTACTAATAAAAGTCTCTCGAGTAGACATAATCAGATTTTTGAGTTGCAACTCTTTACATTCCATTTGAAAATTTGCAGGTCATGTACTCACGTTGACTGAAAAGGGATGGAAACACACCAAAAGAATGAGAATGTTTCAGCAATCTTGAAACCTACTCTCCAATCCCTTTGTCAGGAGGGGCAGCACAGCTGCCTGTTTTTCACTGTTCACGGGGCAGTGTTTAGCCAGTGTATCAAAATGGCTAATGCAATGAGCCATAACTTCAGCTGGCTCAGCACCGTGCCCTGGTTTCAGCCCAGATGGGGTTAATAGTGCACTGCTGTTTGGTCAGCCCTGAGTGATAGACAAGCCTAGGCAGAAATTTTGCACTCGTAGGCACAGGCAGTAATTATCTGGAATAACTGGCACTATTTGTGGTTTCTGCTCTCTCGTGCACATGCTTCACTAAGTCAGAATGCGTGGTTTACTGCTGGTCCTTAACAAAGTGTGACATTGATACATACAACCCTGAACAATTTCGCTTTTGACTTCAATCTTAGCTTCATAAAATAAAACCAGTGATACAAAATACAGCGTAGAATGCACAGCGTTACAGGACAGAAGCTCAGGAGGACATCCCAGCCTTTAGTTTGTCTCTGCCCTAAGTAAGTATAGATGGTTGAGCAAAAAATCTCAGTATGCGTGCTATGCAATTTTTAAGGACTTGCAGTGCTGAGATGTCAAACTCATAATTTACTGATTTTATTGTTCAAAAATCTTACCAGAGGATCTCATGCCCTACTGCCTGAAAATGTTGGTAACACCAGACACTAAAAACACAACCAAACGTATTACTGAAGTTGTTTGAAAAGGACCTGATGCAACACAGACCATGAATGACAGTTAAAAATTTTCAGGTGTGTTCTACAGTATCTGAAACACATCACCTGGAATTGTTGGCAATTGGATCACCTGGAATGGTAACTGACATTACAGAATAACCTCAACGTTCCTACAGTTTAGAACAAGCACAAATTCCATCTCTAACCAAATAAAACGATCTAAGTGGGGTGTAACTTAATGCTCTACGTTTGGACAAGTGAGATTTCGGACAAGATCAGAACGTGATTCAATTTATAAGCACTTATACTGATGATTTGAAAGGGGACAGACTTCCCTATCCATAAGTTTGAACGTTAAACTCCTGCTTCTGTGAAACCACACACATCTGATCACGTCTTCCAACAGTTACCCGTGACTCTGAACCCGCTGCAATTAGGCACTGGAATAACAACCCCTTGTTTCTGCAGCTCCCGTAAAACATCCAGTATGGAATCCAGTTCCACTCGAAATCTCTCCAGCTCTTCGTTCTTCCTCTGCGCGAGTTTACGCCACTTCTCAGCTTCGTGGCTTAGCCTTGCTTCAGTGATGTGCTGCGTGAGTTGTGTGGCCTGCAAATGACAAGCGAGTCAGCGTGGGGATTGGGCAAATGCTCAGTTTCCCTCTGCAAAAATGATCCACTTCATTACATTTGGTGCTCAGTCTCAAAGCCCAGAGCTAAATGGGAACAGTTTGTTCTAAATATTACAAAAATTGTCCTCGTAGAAATAGATGCCTTTAAATATCTGCGCTGATGACAGAAGAGGAGAAGCCATTATTGACTAATGATCCTCAGGAGAGTTTGACTTATCCTCTCCAAAGCAGCAATTAGAAGTCTGAAAATGTACAACAAAGCTGAGGGCACAGCACAAAGCCTTTTGTAATCAGAATGACTTTCTGAATTGCCACTTAAACGTGTTAATTAAAAGAACACCGTGACAGAAAAGCAAAAGCTGCATTATATGTTCCCTGCTACTAATGTGCTTTTAAAAGCCACCCATTGTAGGAATTACCAGAAAACATCCTATATTAAGGCCCGAGGCTGCTGCTGGTACAAGGTTCACTTGAATCCATGGCACAATCCCATGAGATTATCCAAAAGAAACTGTCACAGGAAATCAGAATCTGCCCGCCCCTAGGAAGTGTAATAGCTTTATAAGGGAAGCTCTGTCACTTAAAGGCCACTTGTAGTTTGATACAATTTGTCAGTTCCTTGTTCAGCAGCCTTTTTCTGCGTTGTCCAGTTATTGTTTAGTCTGGAGATTGTTTGATGTCCCAAAAAAGAGGAGTAAGCAGTAAGTTCTTAGTTCAAACTAAGAACTGCAGCAGGTTTGATCATAACCCAAGGGATGAACACCTCTCCTACCAGGACAGGCTGAAAGAGCTGGGGTTGTTCTCTGGAGAAGAGAAAGCTCCCATGTGACCTGAGTGGCCTTTCAGTATCTACAGGGGAGCTACTGGAAAAAAGGGGACAGACTCTTTAGAAGGATCTGTTATGACAAGGAGAAATGTTTCAAGCTTACAGAGGGTAGATTTAGATTGGATATAAGGAAAAAGTCCTTTACAGTGAGGGTGTGGTGAGGCACAGGAACAGGTTGTCCAGAGAGGGAGTGGATGCCCCATCCCTGGAGACTTTCAAGGCCAGGTTGGATGGGGCTCTGAGCACCTGATCGAGCTGTAATTGTCCCTGTTCACTGCAGGGGAGTTGGATCAGATGGCCTTTAGAAGTCCCTTCCAACTTTTAAGGATTCTATGATCCTGTGATCATCTTTCAGTCCAGCTGCCGTTCTTTGACTTCATGTGTTTAGGTAAAACCAAAAGGTGAGGTGAGGCCAAAACACTAATGAACAGCTATAGACACCAAAGTGATGAAAGCACTGAGAAAATCTACATGGAAAGAAGCTCCCCAGATAGAAAAGATCAGGATGGAGGCTACATAATAAAATAAGATTTAAAGACAAAACATGTAATAATTAACAAACAAAAAATCCAAAACTTTTACTCATGAAGTGATACAAATGTCAGGTACCAAAAGCTGTGTCAAGAGATCCTACTGTCAAACAAACAGTAGACAACTATCAAAAAGTGCTAGTTTGTAAAGGATAAAGGTGTTTTTTTGGGTATTGAATGTGGTAGACTGCTGGAAGATGCTTCTCTACCTTTAATGCAGCTGTCCTATATGGAACTTCTAAGACTGGAAGGTAAAATTATTAGTTGAGGAATACATCACAGCTTAATCAAATTACAAACTTGTCACTAGCAAGTTTCCATGGTGTAACTGAAATATGACATTACAGATAGGTAAGAGAAACTTCTAGAAGTCACATAGCCCCACTGCCTGCTAAAGCAGGGCCTCAGATGAGGCTGTGAGGAAGTGCATGTGTTAACTGGTACCAGCAGGCAACCAAGACAGAAAAGTATTTACTCCTCTCCAGTGTGGGTTAAGTGAATCTATGCTCATCTTATTAAGTTACAGTTAGGTTAGGGTTATAAACTGCACTTGAGAAGTAAAGGCAGATATGGCATGAGGTACCTTTTGAAGTTCTTGTTCTCTTACTGCATGTCGGGTCTCAATGTGCTTGATTTTCTTTTCCAGGCATAAGAAGTGTTTCATTTCAGGACTCTGGCTTTCCTTAGCCTCTCTCAGTTCTTCCAACAATTTTGCCACCTAAAGTTTGAGATAATTGATGAAAATTGTTATCATGGTGTTAAGTAGTGTACAAAACAAACGCCTTTCAGAGTGTATTTGTACTGTTCAGTCACTCTATTCAAAAGCTGCAGAAGGGAAGACTTCAAAGAGAAATCTCCTTTATTCAGAAGCATAGAAAA
The DNA here is from genome assembly GCA_013399175.1 of Odontophorus gujanensis. Classification (NCBI taxonomy): domain Eukaryota; kingdom Metazoa; phylum Chordata; class Aves; order Galliformes; family Odontophoridae; genus Odontophorus; species Odontophorus gujanensis. The sequence goes on along the minus strand of VXAB01012675.1, from coordinate 269,183 downwards.
GGCTCAAGGACTTAGATTAGGATCTTTCATTTGTACAAAGTGGCCTGAAGATAGGAAAGTCTGTTCCTCTTTGATAAATCCTATCCTGTTCATAATACATCACAAAGTGATTATTCAGTCCATTTTTGTATTTCTGAACACACGCAAAAATTAACAGAAAATACCATGATTAAATGCTCTAACACTGTCTCTGCCCCTCACGCTCACTGGATGAAGATCAAATACAAAATGCATCAGTGAAGATCATTTCTATGGAATATATTAAGAAAAGACATGCTGCTAACACACATTGTTACCAACCCCTTTGGTCTGATAACTGCTGGGTGAAACCAACAATGCAATGGTCTGTACCTGAATCTCTGGAGGCTTAGGAAATCAGTTAAGATCAGTTTTCCTCTAAAGCTCTACTTGTTTATTCTCATTCTTCATCTATTTTAAGGAACTTGGTATTTCTTCATTTAACATCCTAAGGTGGTTTTTTGTCACACTCTTAGTGTAAGTAAACTGAAGTGAAAGCCTTGCAGTCTGTGCCTTTTACCAACCTCAGCTCCCTTTATCCAATATCCGAGCTCTAAACCTTTTCAAGCACTTTGACATCCTTGGCTCTCTGCTGCCAAATCCAAGCAGCTGGAGGCACTGTGAGAAGATGCTGCTGTTGTTACTCAGAAGCATCTCCAAAATGGCTTACTGTTATTTCTGCTTTTCAAGCTTGGTTTCCTGAAGTAACAAGGCCTACATGACTCCTTTTTTGCCTACCCATTTTTCCAGCAGCTTCGATTCCGCAGGCCAATTTCACCCCAATTTGTCAGAGGAGTGTAAGTCTTCATACTTTCATTTTCATAGGATCTCTGAAAATGAGGTACTGCTGCTTGTCTGCTCAGCTGCTCTACAGAAGGAAAGAGCTGATGGGTGATCTCCAGCACACTGTGAGAGGAAAAAAGCCCCCCAGGAAAAAATGGGCTCCCAAACACAGGGCTTTCCTACGTGCAGGCTGTTAGCAGAAGTACATAGTTGTGGAAAACATCCCTGAGCAGCATTTCTGCAATTAGTACTCATACAGCAATCTTGCAGCAAGCCTCAGAACAGAAGCAGGAAGGTTTCTCCTCTCTTTTACAGCGAGAAATCTCAACTGTGTCAGAAATGCCAGCAATTTTGACTGTCACGGCTTCCTACATTTGAAGTTTCAGTTGTTTTCATTTGCCAGCATAATTTACTTAGCCATTTAATGCTTAAAACCTATTTTCAAAGCAGCATAAATGAAGTAGTCATGTGAGAGGGCAAAAGCAAGACTTTGCTTTGGCATTACTTTCTGCACAGTCCTGAAGGGATTTTCGTAGCAAAGGTACTCCATTATATTTTCTTAAATGTCAGCACCTGAAACTCAGCCTGCAAAATATAGCTCAGCTATGATGAACATCTTCTTTTAACCAGCACCATCAATAAGCCTTAAAGCAAACAGGCAGCAAACAAAGCTACAGAATAACATTTGTCTCACGGTATTCCCTCTGCGTCCTGCTGGGATGAAGCATTATATACACACTGAAATCTCTGGCATGGAGTAAGATTAACACTCACTCTTCTCTAAAGACTTGACAACAGAAGGGGAATTTTGCACGACTACAATAAATACTGAGTTTATTGAGATAAAGATTAATGGTATCAAGAATGTACTGGAATTTCTTTCATTTCTTCTAAATTGGAACAGTAAAGAAGATTGAACGCCAGAAGTTTTCTCAGTCCTGTCTTGAAAAGAGTTCTCCTGTGGTGAAAATTAGCAGTGTTCATATATTTAACAAAGGACAGGAAAGGGAAGTTAAGCGTGGGCATGGTGCTCAACGTGCCTCCGAAAGAAGAGGTGAGAAAGTGCCTCCAGAACCAGACAAACGTAGCTGATAAGTCAGAAAAGCTGAGCTCAAAACAGACAGAAATTTTACAGTGTTAATCTCTGAATGAAACCACAAATGATGATGATTTTTATGTATGTGATTTTATGGATTGTGACGGAGCACTGGCACAGGCTGCACAGAGAGGTGGTGGAGTCTCCTTCTCTGGAGATGTTCAGGACCCACCTGGACGCCTACCTGTGCAACCTGGGCTCGGGAGCTGCTTTGGCAGGGGGTTGGACTCCATGATCTCTAGAGGTCCCGGCCAACCCCTACAATTCTGTGATTCTGTAATTTGTGGCAATAAAGGATGAAAATAAGAAGGCTTTATCTGACCAAAAATTGTGCAATCAGTAAGAAAATATCCTCTTGAAGAAGAGGAAGCCCTGTGGTTTATTTACTACCCAATGCAACTCCCAAAGATGAGGTTACAAACGCTGGACCTAACTTAGCATCATAGAGTCACCAAGGTTGGAAAAGATCTCCAAGATCATCCAGTCCAAACATCCACCTATCACCAGTATTTCCCCTTACTCATCAATTTTCATGAAAACATCAGGTATTTCTAACTCATTTTAAGAAGGAGAGAGAGAAGTTCCACCTTCTGTACTCTGTGTTGTCTTGTTCATACTGGAAAAATACATCACATTTTCAGACAATGATTGATGCAGGAGATACTGATAAAGATTCTGCTACTAAGGCCTGTTTAACTATATACAATTCGAGGCATTTTTGTTACAAGAATGGAAACAAGAACGAAAACAATCATCAGCATCAGGTACTCTAAATCCACATTCAAACATACCTCTTTTTGCAGGAATTCCTCTCGCATTTGTGAAACCAGGAGGGCTTCCTGATGTCTCTGGTGTTCACTGATTTGTTCTTGGAGATGTTTTATTAAAATCTGCAAAAATATTAAAAATACGTGTCATTAACATATTCTCATGACAATATATGAAAACCAATACAGGAAAAATGTGCCAGAAATACAGTCAGTATGGCAGTACTGCAGTTACAGGTGATGTAAATATTGACAATACTAACTTTCAAGTGACCTATATTGTTAAACAACACACCTGTTCTTTTATAATACACGTAAACAAGTTTTACTCTCCTCAGTTAAAAAATAAATAAATACATTTGAATCCACTAGCAGTTCCTACCTTCATTCACGGGGTGCATTTTCCCCCAAGTCACATTGCACAAATGTAACTATGCCCAGATCCTATGGACAACTTCAGTCACCCCAGTATTTGCTGGACAGCACAATGCAATTCAGAAGCTGCCTGCAGGGCACCGATGATGACTTCCTCGCCCAGGCAAGAGAGGAACTGATCACAAGAGATCCTCTGTTGGGTCTCAAACTCACAAACAAGGACTCACAGGGGATGTGAAGGCAAACAACAATGGCAGCAGTGATGGTGGAATACAGGATCCTCCAAGTCTAGTTGGAGACCAGTAATTTTGGGGAACCCAGGGATTAATGGTGGCTCCAATCCCACACAACATCTTCAGCAATGACCTGGACAATGAGGCAGAGAATTCTACACAAGTCTGCTGATGTGATACAAAACTGAGAGTGGTTGATGACTGTGCTTTCACTGAGTGACCTGGTCAGGCTGGAGAAATGGGCAATTCCATGAAGGAGGAACACAGATAGTCCTGGCCATGGGATGGGGACAACCCCAGGCACCAGGACATGCTGGGGTCCAACCAGCTGGAAAGCAGCTATGCAGAAAATAGCCTGAGATCCTGTTGGACACCTAGTTAAAAACAAGGTGACTAGTATATGCTGGGTTGCATTAGGAGCAGTATCACCAGCAGGTCAAAGGAGGTGATCCTTCCCCTCTGCTCAACACTGGTGAAGCCACACTTGGAGTATTAGGTCCTGTTCTGGGCTCCGCAGTATGAGAAAGGCATGATAGACTAGGGGAGACTTGCAAAGGACTACTAAAGATGATGAAGGGATTGCAGCACCTTTGCTATGAGGGAAAGGTGACAGCTAGGACAGTTCAGGCTGGAGAAGAGGAGGCTCAGGGCAGGTGGAAGCTCATACAGGTTTATCTATACCTGAAGGGAGGGCATACAGAGGAGAGAGTTGGGCTTTGCCATAGTGGTGCCTAATGGCAGGACAATAGGTAAATAAAACTAACTGGAACACAAGATATTTCCCTGCTACACCAGGAAGCACTTCTACACTGTGCAGGTAACTAAGAACAGGCACAGACTGCCCACAAGCTGTGAAATCTCCCCTGGTACTGTTCAGAAGTCACCCGGACATGGTCCTGAGCATCCTGCTCTGAGTGTGCCTCTTTGAGCCCAGAGGTCCCTCTGGATATCAGCCACAGTGGGACATTCTGTGAGTACTGTGATACAGGTCTAGTTTTGAAACAATACAACCTACTTAAAAAGAAAATAAAAGTTACAGTAATATAGAAACAAACAACTTTAACAGATATCTTTGTGTAAATGACATATCTACCGTGTCTTACCTCTTGTGTTGAAATTCTGCCATTTAGTTCAGCTACTTTGGAAGCAGAATGCTCCTTTGTGTACTGAGACAGAATCTTCTCTACTTCTCGTTGATGGGAAGCTTTCAGAGCTGCAATATATTCTTCTGTGTCTTCCTGTATCCTGGACAGGAGAAGAAAATTAGCAGCAGTAGAGCAACTACAGAAATTTCTTCAAAAGTGAGGTGAATGAAAATTAAGATCACTTGAACCATAAAATATGAAGAAATGTTACAGCAAGCATGTCTTACAAACTTCATACAACTCTGCAAGAGATAGCACCACCATTACTTCTGCTGCCCTGGAGGGATGGCAGGGAAGGAAGCCTACAGGGTTGGATGTGTGTTTCATGTAACTTGAGCAAGAATACTGAAAGCTCAAACAGACATCTTTACAGGGTCTTCTTATGAAAACCAAGAAAGAGAACGTTGATGCTTTTAGATCGTGGTTAAGCTGTGCTATTTGAGGTATTTATTTTAGAATAAAATGGAATGTAATCTAAAAGTCCTTGTCACTTCTAGCTCAAGGTACAAAAGGGAACTAATAGAAACTATGTGAAACAATGTTTCTACTGCTGGTCAAATAACTTGCACTGAAAGCACACCCAGTTTGAAGGACAGTATATGTTCCAGATATGAATATTATATAAAGCATTTAGGATACAATGATTTATACCAAAATCTACTGAGAGCTATGACAAATCGTAGCACTGATAAAAAGAATTAATACAGGTTCCCCTGTAGGAAAAACTGACTATATACGCTGTTCTGAAAAACCAAAAGAGCAAAATTTATAGAGAAAATTTACAAATTAAAATTACAGAGAAGTATAATGTAGCTTAACACATGCATGATCATAATGACTCATCACCACCAGCTAAACTAATGAGATTTTTAAATGAACACATTGAGCATTTACCTTCGTATGTGATTTTCAGAATAAGCCAGCGTTGCCTGAGACTGCACCCTCTGATGGTTCATTTCTAGAGACAACTTTTCTAGCTCCTCCTTCAACCGTGCATTTTCTTGCAGAACTTCTGAGACATTAGAATCAGAGAAGGTATGTGGCTGGTAGATTTTGTCATTGTTAAAAATGCCTATCAAGGGATCACTATTGTTGGAATTCCTTTTCTCCGTTGCTAAGGTATTCTTTTTCAAGATCTCTTGACAGTTTTCCTTATTATCAGTTTTATTCCTCAAATTACTATCAGACAACATTGCCATCCTTTCTTTCTGAAGTTTCTCTACAGTTTTTGTAAGGTCTTGTATTTCTCTGTTCTTTGTGATCAGCTCTTGATTTAGTTTCAGCAGTTTCTCTTTTGTGTTACCTTGTTTCATTTGCCAATCTGTTGATTGCAAGTCTTTATTATCCTTTTTAGTTCTGAGTTTTAATTGGGCGTTTTGACTCTTGAGGCTTTCAATTTCTGCCTGGAGGTTTTCAATGGTGATCTGATGGGTCTTCTCCAGATTCTGAAGCTGCTGCTCAAGTTCAGTAGAATTTGCTTTATCACCGTCCAGTTTTGGTGATTCACTCTTCCATTTGTAAGCAAGTAGCTGCTCAAGCTCTACAAGCCTTTGCTCGTACTGCATCTGGAGAAGGGATGGGGAAAGAGGGGAGTGAGTGGAGGAAAAAAAAAGAAAAGCAGTTTCCTTAACTGTACACTAATAGCTTCTTTTACAGTTCTTCTCTCAGCAAGATTCTGTAAGGACACGTATCAGAATTACAAATACCACTACTCAACCAGTTCAGAAATTAGTGAAGTTTAATGAGTTTTTAAACTCGAAACAAAAACAACAAAACACACAAAGGAAGTTCAGGCTGGCTGTAGAACAGAATTACTCAAAACATTTGCTGTGATTTCATCCTCTACCCACAATGGATACAGTTGCTATGGAAAAGGGAATTAAATTGACAAGAAACTATTTCATTTTTACGTAATTTTGTTCTGTTCAGACGATACAGACTCAGGCAAATTAACATTTTATTTTCATACAGCAAGAAATCTTTATTTCTGTTAAAACTGTCATTATGTTTGCTCTCTTTGCAAACACTGCCTTATTTCTCAAAACTGCACTTTGTGTTTTTAAAATTAACTTAAATTCTAACAGGACAGATTTTTACTTTCACTTATTTAAAATATGGAAACATCAGTTCAGAGATACAGAATTTTTCTCTGTAATAAGCTGAGGAAAATCTAACTCTTCTTAGCCTGGATACCCTCTAAGAAGAGCACAGTGAGTTACTCAGGTTTGTTATTAGGAAAAAATTATTCTCAGAGTGATGAGGCATTGGAATACGCTGTTCAGGGAAATGGTAGCATCACTGTTCCTGGAGGAATTCAAGAATCATGTAGATGTGGCACTTAAGGATGTGGTTTAGTGGTGGTGATATGTCAACGGTTGGATTCGATGATCTTAGCACACTCTCTTTTCCAACCTTCATTATTCTATGATTCCAATGGAAAAGAGGAGGAAGAACTTGCTCATTAAGAACCCACGCAGTGCACCTTTCCATGAAGGGAAATGCCAGGTGCTTCCTAACATGATTCTTAAAGAGTTGCTATCATATTGTTTTATGGGTAGAATGTTCCCTGCAGAAATGCCAAGCTGGCAGGAAACCACACTGCTGTGTGTACAGCAAGTACAGCTAGGCCCAGGAACTTCTCCTCCCAGTTCTGATTACGATTTTAAATGCCCTTTATATCATATGTGCCAAAACCACTGAAATTCTAGTTATAAATTCTTCAAATATTTTCTTGCTTCAGCATAGTCTTTGGCTTCTGTTTTCAGCAATGGTCTTTGGTAGAGACCGGTGGCCTTACAACCACCAACTGTGGTGCAGGCTCCCCAACAAGCCTCCAACTTTTACCTTGATCTTTTGAAACTGTTGTTCCATGGTACGGAGACTTGTTTTAGCTTCATCATCTTTACCCTCAAGTTCTGTTTCTAACTTTTTTATTCTTCTTTCCAAAAAATCAATTGTGTTTGTTTTAGCTGAAAGATCGTCGGTTTTCTCAGCAGTAGCAGCAGCAAAAATCAAAGCAGGCAAAGAATTTGGATAACGCCTTTTTAGAATGCCTTCCATTTCTTTGATCTGTCAAAAAGAAAATAGGCAGAAGTCAAAAAGAAGAAAGTTCTGATGAAAAGTGAACTGAAATAAATGACAGAGCATTAATGAAAACGATCCATTAAGTTTGGTGAGGAAGTCAAGATGCATTTACTTGAGAGTTTTTGTTATAATGATTTTTTAGTTTGCATTATGTAAGACTCATCATCACTTATTGACTGACTTCTGATACAACATCATACATTTAAAAACAATATTGCTCTGGTCTTCAGATTCAAACAGTTCTTTTATTTTCTTTCTAAGCATTTAAGCCATATAAGGCTTTTAATGCTGTTAAAATATTTCGTTTTCTTATGGACTTAACATTCACACTTCCAAATTCCAATCTACTTTTCCATCTGCTTCAGAGAGATTTCATAACAGTTGGGAAATTATTCTCCCAGCAACACATTTAATGTCTTTTTTTCCCATCATTATTTCATTGCAGACTCCAAAATAAACTAACAGCTTTTGTGCAAGACTGACAAATGCCCCTTTTTAGTTTACAGCTAAGAGCCCTTTCTGCACTCTATGCATCAGAAAGCAGCAAAGACTCTTGTTCTGCATCCCGGCCTCTTCCCAAGCTGCTACCTACAAATATTCAGGAAGGCACAGTTCCTCGTGCCTTCTTCCTCAGTAGAAACATGGGTTTTAAGATCTCTACTCTCCCAGTTTTCATGGCTCTTGCAGGAATTGCAACTCCTACTCTTGAAACAATTTGACTGAAATTGGTCAGAACATTAAGAATGTACTGAACAGAGACAATGGGAATCCTAGAGGGTAAACAGGAAGTTTGCATGTGCTTTTCCCCTCTTGCTCCTTTCCTGGAAACTGAACAGTACTTTAACATTAATGGATTTTGAAAGGGTATAAGTGAATAGCTTAACAGAACACAGTAGCAAGAGATTCCTTTGCAAATAAAGCAATTACAGCTGTTTGTGTTGAGTACTACAGAGTGCAAAAGTTCCTTTGTCACAGAGCTTCATTCAGTGCTTCATCCTTATAAAAACACTATTAAGAGTAAGGGACCTTATCTGAGATGAAGGTTAAGCACAGTTCTGTTATTACATACTTGTCGTTCAAGGTCCTGAATTCTTTTAGCATCTGCTGCTCTGTCCCTCAAACGCTTCTTCTGTTGCACACACTGATGATCTCCAGCTTCAGCTCTGAGCTTCTCGACCTATCCAATTTATGAGAAAAACTGAAATATATACATTCAGAGATGTTTTCCAGTAGTACAGAGGTAAACATTTCAAATGAACACAGTAATAGAAGTATTCTACAACTTAATAACTAATTATTTGCACACGGATTGCTTTGTCAAGTTTTTAAACTAAGTTGAAGCTTCTTCAAGACACTTAAGGTCAAAGGACCTAAAACTGAAACTAGCCACTGAACTCTAGAAGAAGACGTTCACTCTGGGACATTCTTACCTGCAAACAGTAAAGCTGCTTCTTTCTCCCATCTCTCCAGTATGCATTGGTCAATATGAAATAATATAATGTTCTACAGTACAGTATATGAATTCACTGTCATTTATCGTTTAAGGAAACAGTTTGTTATTTGCAAGGCCATGCTCAGTGATGAGGCACTGAAACAGCCAAAAAGCAGTTAAGCCTGAAGAAATCACGAGTGTCAGGATCAGGAGAAGTTGGTAGCTAATACTCCTGCACTCCTGTAAACTCTCTCCACAAAGACTAAAACCTTTCATTTAAAATTGAATTTCATAGAATCATAAAATCATGAAGGCTGGAAAAGGCTTCTAAGATCATCCAGTCCAACCCTCCACCAATCACCAATATTGTAACCACTAAACCGTGTCCCTAAGTACCACATCTACACATTTCTTGAACACCTCCACAGATGGTGACTCCAACACTTCCTTGGGCAGCCCATTCCAATGGCTCACCACTCTTGTGGAGAAGTTTTACCTAATATTCATACTTTTTATCAGCCACTACTATCAACATACAGGAATATTTCAGCATGCCTAGCTGGAATTATTCCTATCTTGATTTCTACGTCATATTGGCAATGCTGATAAAAGCAGTATTCTTATGCCAACATACTTCTTGACTAATTTGACTGTTTCTATAATTTAAAAGATGCAAGGAGCTTTGATTCGTCAGCTGATCCTGGGGAAAATGCAAAGGAAAAACATTTTCTGTCACAGTAATGTTATTTTTTGCTATGGTGGTGTTTAAGGGATTTCATTCTCCGGCCTTTCTTTCAGAAACACCTCCTTCACCTGTGATCTTTTTAATAAAACATCTCTGAAAATTTCTAAGATTGATAATACTTCATGACTGTTAAAAATCTTCTGTGCATCTTAAGTCAAATCTACTGACATGTAACTAATGCACAGTCTGAAAAATATTCAACTTTCATGTATTAGTATTGCTTGCTCTCCATTTTGAACATTTTCCTCCCTGCTTATGTCAATCAGAGATTTTCACTTTTATGAAAAGAAAGCAATGGGAACTGGTACTTTGCAGAAAAGTTAACCTGTGCTACCATGGAATAAAAATGAAGAAAAGCAAATAACAAGAGAGATGTTTCAAATTGTTGATCTAGCAACAGTTTGGATTAGTCAAGAGATCTGCAAGTCTTAAGGAATTATATTAGCTTTGTTTCCAGAAGAATCATCAAGTCCAATACAGGCAGGTTTAAGCATTTTGGACTTGCAATTCTGATTGCATATGCAGTTATATTTATTTTGACTACAAAGACACACACATTTGATTTAAAGCTTATGGTTTTTCTTCAAAAAGGTGTGAGTATTACAAAGAATAAAATTACTTCAGAAATCCTCAAGTGCCAACACCTTAAGTTAAGCTAAATATTATCACCTCTTGTTTTAGTTTTTCAATTTCTTCTCTTGCATCTTTAAGACGGGCTGCATCTCTATCCAGAAGGTCCTGATTCTCTGCATACCAATGAAGCCTCCTTTTTAAATGGAGAATTTCCTGTTTGTACGATTCTTCCATAACTTTAAATTCATAAGACTTCTCACCTACAAGAATAAAACTCTTATAATTACATGTGTTGAAAACATAATACATAATTCAATATACTTGAATCTACTATGCGTTGGATAGTGAATGCTATTCTTCAGCACAGTTCATACCAGAGGAAATTAGGATCCTAAATGCAACAGTACTTGAAAAACCAAACAAAAACCATAGAATAATAACTCTCCCACATATAGTAGTAGTCAATAGTTAAGTTTACCACAGAAAGTATTTAAAACAGAATCCCAGTGAGATCTATTCTCGAATGAGGTTCTAGTAAACAAATTTTCAGTAACATGGATGACAAAATAGAGAATAAACACAACCCGTGTTAAATTAGGGGTAAAAATGGAGTAAAAAGTTTAATGAGTACATCTAAATAGCAGACTAAGAGCCAATGTAGTAAATCTTTCCTTACGAACAGAAGAAGCATAGAAGTGGAATCATTTTGCCCCCTAAAAGATGGGCAAGCAATCAAGCTTAGTATGCAACAAGGAGTTTCCTGGATGCAAGAAAATGCTTTCTCATAGACTGCCAGAGGTACAGTGGCTTCTCCTGCACTGCATATTGTTATTAGAAGTTTAAACAATATCTGACATAGTGAAACCTATCGAGGCCTTTTCCATACTATATGAAGAAGCAAGTTTTAGTTACATATTTTTATTAGGGAAGGGAACAACAGACACAAGAATTCAAGAAAATAAAGGTGTTTTACTTGATGTGGATGCAACCTGGACTTTTGCTAGATCTCTCTCTTTCTTTGCTTGCCCCAGGTCTAACTCAAGAGCTTGCTTATCTTGTTTAAGCCGTCTTATCTCTTCTTGTAATTTAGTTTCTTCCTTCTGAGTTTTAGTGGAAATAATAAGATATAATAAATATAATAATAATAAATTATATATAATTATTTTTATAATTTATTGTTTATATAATAAATATAATAATAATGTGAGAAAAACACACACTGTCATACGAAGAATACTGATCATGTTTTTCACTACAGAATGATTAAATCATAATGTTTGTATTGAACCACATACTAGTTTTGGCATTATTCCCAGGCCTTGCTACTGCAAGAACTTAAGTTAAACACTAACAAATACAGGTGCTTGTGTTTCTGTCTTATGAGCAAAGGCATAGGTATTAAAGTTGTCCAAGCTGGGCCCAAGGACAGGGAAGCATAGCAGCAGCAAGTATGAGGTTAAAACCAGGGGAGCCTCTGGAGCCTTAAGAGCTCAAAGTCAGCTCTATCAGATCAGTAACAATGCCACTGGTCCTGGAGCTTCCCCTACAATCTACTTAACCAGTTAAAAAACAAAACAAAACAAAAACACCACCACAAAAAAAAACAACAAAACCCACTGTGGGAAGTAATTAGGACTTAGAAGAGCAGCATGTTCAACAACCTTCATTTATATCTACAATATGAAGATTGGTTGGTTTCTTGTTTTCTTTATCTGAACATTTTAAACATTTAACACCTACCCGTGCAGCTCGAAGTTCTGAAATCAATTCTGTGAAACTTTGATTTCTGGTTGCTTCAGATTCCTGCACAATTTGGGACTGGATATTAGTCCTTTCTATCTTTTCTCTAAAAAAGAGAGAGAAAAAAAAAAGCAATATGGTGACTTGTGTCATGCAAGGGGGCAACAGTGGCATGTGAAAAAAAAAACAAAAAAAAACAAACAAGCACAAAATGCTTAAGATTATAGTATAAAGTTAATTTGTGCAGGTTCAAGCCAAAGAAAGAAGCAACCACAGGACACATCTCTATACAAAACAAATAATAAAGAAGTCACCTGTAAGTTGGAATCTGGTCACTTTGCACAAATTTTTTTTTGTTGGAACTACATGAGAGAAGGAAAGAAAATCTGTGCACCATTGGAATTCTCTCTCCCTGGCAAAGACTTAAACATAAGCAGTGCATACAGTTGCTAATTTTTTCCCCTCATTACTGACACTGGACACAAATCTAACAGGATCTACAGTGCAGTGAATCTAACAGTTCCTCCACTAACAGGATCTCCTGTGACTCTTGATCTCCTGTCAGTATTACAATAGCAACCAAACATTTTGACATTTGAGCAGAGACAGAATACAGAGCAAATACAGTTCCCATAGCTTTCTTCAGCAAGAAGAATTAAGCATCCATAATCAGTGTCAATCTATTGTCAAAAGAGAAACCAAAGCCACAAAACCAAGAACCACCATAAAACACGCATCCAACTGATTTGGCACTGATTCTTCATAAACAAAAATAACAAAAGTAGCTGAAAAATCTAGATGCTTTACATTAGGTGTTTAATTAAGCCTACCTTAGGGCTATTAATTCAGACATTAAACACTGATTCTCCTTATACATTTGTTCCTCGTTTTTTTTGTTTTGGATTTGCAGTTCTTTCATTTGTTTGTATAACCTCTCATTTTCCTAAGACAAGACAGACAAAGTTAACATTTATAGACAGGCAAAGAAATTTCATGAATTCCCCAGCTCAAGAACAGTTATCTACGACTTGCACAGTCTGCCCTCTGAAACATCAAATGTTTTAGTATCAAATTTACAAAATGGATATCTTGTAACTAAAGTAGTACACAGTGACCTCTAAAACTCTGTCCATCTGTGTGGTATACCTGTTGATAACCTTGAATAATGACCTCTTGATCTTCCATTTCTTTTTGTATTTGTGACAGTTTTTCTTCAGGGACAGGAACTGTTGCTGTCTGATGGATCCACCTCTTCTCCTTGGACAGCTCCTCCATGCTTCTCAACTTTCAGAAAGAAACAGACAAACTGACACATACTTCTTAGCAGTATGGAATTCTCTACAAGACTACATTTCATATTATAAATAGGTCAGTACATATTAAGATATGAAAGCAAACCAATGAGCCAATGCTGTTATTGGAGTTTGACAGAAACATTATGAAACAAGTTTTAAAACATTGGAAAAATTTTACAAAACTATACCCTCCCTTTTCTATTCTTCTCTAGACAGGAAGGTATAGTGAAATAACTCTTTAAATAACGTCACACAGATACAACACTACACTGAAAAGTGCATCAAATTAACAAAGAGCATCTCAACATACTTTTCTGTTTTTCAACAAGTGGTATCCGTTACTCTCTTATATCCATTTGAAAAGAAAAATGGATAAGAGCAAGTTAAACCTCTAAATACAAACATACCAACAAAAGAAAACCTGCTGCAGGACTCATAAAATATAAAAATTAGTGAACTCAGGATAATGCAAAAACATTACATCCTAATTACAGTAAATTTAGTTCTGGGTAAATATTTACATATTATTAGTTTCTACATGTGGGCTTTCCACTTATTAACAACTCATCTGAAGTAAGATGCACTTAATTTTCAGAAGCAACCTTTCTCACTTTCTATACTAGTGGGATACAAAATGATAAAGTACCTTGCTCTGAAGAACATAGTTTTCTTGACCCAATTGAGAAAGTTCTTTTTCATAGCGTGTTTTCAATTCTACTATCTTAGCCTCCATTTCTTTCTCCTTTTCTGAAACTGTGCTGTTAAGCTGCTGAATCACATCACGTGCACTGTTCAGATCCTCCTCAGCCACTTGTGCTCGTCTTAGCAAATGCAGTTCCCTCTCACAACTTCTGACAGGAGAAACTGGTAAATCCTAGCAAGGAGAAATTCAGAGAACCATTACACCGCATCGACTGTTTACAGAAAATTCATCAGTTTAATTTAACTAGCTTGTCTGGCTCTGAGACAAGGTACCTGAGGAGAAAAATCCCACTGCTCTAATATTAAAACATCCTACGCATTTTTCCTTCAATGAGTAAGTTTCCAATTTCTTAAATATGTACGGGGAAAACAACAGACAACAAGAAACAAACACCTCTCATATGAAGGCTACTGAACAGTCACCGGAGTTTTTCTATTGCCCATTTTCTTGAACAGCAGTAACAATTGAAGCATTCAGTAATACATTCTTATACAGTTTATAAGGAAGAAGGAAAATCCACCATGGCGCTGCAAATTCAGTCATCCTGGAGAAGTAAAAATATTCTATCAACTCGTCAGTGCAACACAGGTAGAAAAACAAACAGAAGTACCATTTAAGATTCTCAACAGAATAGTTTTTTATTTAAAACTTTACTTAGAAGTATGTCCATTTCTACAGAAAAACTGTTTTAGAAAACAATAAGCACTAACAGTACATATAACTATCAAGGCAGTGGAATTATCCAAGCAACTAAAAAACAGTATTATACGTACAGATTCTAAGAGCAAAACCAAGTATTTGACTAAAGAAGTCTTTATTAAATATTTCAGCATTAGCCAATCTTGTGAATATTGCTAAAAGTCTTGACAAAACAAGTGTGTAAAGCCACACTGCACATGCTATAATTGGGACCATCACGAATTAGTACTTACAGGATGATGCTGTCTGCAAGAATTCACAACCTGGTGTCCAAGATTACAAACAACTGATTGGTCAGGCAGAGCTCTGTAAGTATCTTCCTTAGAAGTCCGTTCATTTGCTGCAGATCTTATTGTCCTTGTAGTAAATAAGACTTCTTCATTTAGACAGAAAGCAAAGCATAATAAAATTAAATTCAGAATTGAGTGTCCTTGATAAAAATCTCTTCATGTGATCCACCCATTATACATGCAATTCATGTGTTCTACAACTTGTATTTTGAATTAAATACAGAAACTTCAGTGCAGTGAGTCATAAAAATGTAGTGATCACCAACTCCTTACACATGCACAAAAAAAACCCAAACACTACTACCACCAAAAACACAAACCAAAATGAAACAAAACTCTAGAGAACAACTGAGATCAGTAGCTGGATAATAAATCCTCCACAAAATGGGATTAGTCTTCTGAAATATAGACACTAGCTACAACTGTCATTTCATTTCTGCCTATAGCAATTAAATCTAAGAGCTCCTCCATCAGGATGCCATACATAAAAACAAACAAGAAATGATCATTTTCAGGATGAAATAATTTTTGTAATGCTTACACCTCTCACATAGGTGCTTCCTTAGCACTGATAGTTAGGGAATTTTTCACTTCAAAGCTACTTTCTTCCTAGCCACATGGGATGCTGCAGAATGCACCCTGTTGCAAGTAACTTCTGAACGTACCCAAATCTGCTTTGGAGAATGGTCACAGGTAAAGAGGGAAGAGCATATCTGAGTGAGGCTTAGTGGCCCGTTTTCTCAGGACTCATCTTTCTCTTTCATCACCTCCATCTCCTGCACATCTGCCTCATCTCCAGCTCCACTGCAATGCTCTAAGGCCCCTTGGTCTGACAGCTGCCAATGAAGCACCTCCCTAAGCTGGGCAACATAATCCTACACTGGCTGTCCTAACACCCCTTGCAGGGTTTTCAAAAGTATTACAAGACAGAAGTGTCCTAAAACCTGGGCACTGGGGGAAGTTATCTGCCCATGCCTCAAAGACTGAAAGTATGACTTGGTGAAAGATGGTCAGCTTGCAATTTGACTTTCATAGGACTACTGTTCCTTAATGTTACAACAAGGGACATGAACAGAAAAGAGGACTTCATTTTAAGAAGTGCCTTCCCTGTATTAATGAAAAATGAAAAATAAAAGAAAGAAGCTGAGAACAATAATTAATTCAGCATCACGTGTGTGTGTGTGTGTGTGTGAGCAAATCTTTGCTTTTATTGTAATGAAGTATGTCATACATAAATACTTATTTTTGAACAGCAGCTTTAACTGTTGTTTTGGTCATACTGGTGAGCAACAGAGATGGATTACATATAGAAAAACAGATAAAAGCTTCAGAACTCCACCATACTTAGATTTGGTCTACACCACTTTGAAATTTTTTTATTCTTTTTATTTTTTAATTAATGTGAAGTATGAACAGTAAAGCTCTCTGGCTCTTAAAAGTAAAATTCAGACCTCTTAAGATAGAATTACCTTTAGATCTTGCTCTCTCTGCAGGACTTCTAGATTTCACAATGTTTTTTTTCAAAGTTTCTTTTGGAGTTTTCCTTTCAGTAGCCAGAATGGACTGTTTTGAGTATGAAGTGGATTTCCCATATCCAGAACTTCTAACCACTCCATGAGGACCATATGAAGACTTCTTTTTATGTAAAGGTGTTGTACTTCTGATACTCTTGTACAACATTTGCTTAGTTGTTGATTCTGATTTTTCATTTTTCTGCAGAGCCTGTAATAGAGCACATCTATTTAGAAAACGTTTTAGGGCCAAATGTAATCTGAAGTTAGCTTTCGCTACCAGAAAAACATAGAATCAGTTTCCAGAATTATACAGCAGTAAGACTACTGAGTAGGAAGGGATGAAAATAAAACAACCAGGGGAAATAACTATTTTTTGCCAAATGAATAACCCAAAATAACTTCAGAAATACACAAGTATTTCGCATTGGATCTGTTTGATTGTTCTGTGAAGTTTTATTTTATTACAGGATCTCTACCTTACCAAAATGGGTAATTTTACATGTTATTTGACTGCAAGCTAAATCACAGTGAACACAGAAAAACAGGGCACTGGCACAGGCTACCCAGAGAGGTGATGGAGTCTCCTTCTCTGGAGATGTTCAGTACCTGCCTGGACGCCTACCTGTGCAACCTGGGCTAGGGAGCTGCTCTGGCAGGGGGTTGGACTAGACGTTCTCTAGAGGTCCCTTCCAACCCCTATAGTTCTGCAATTCTGTAAACTTCATCAATAAAGACTAAGTGTCTGACTCTTAAGACCAGAAAATGAGAAAGTTTACACTGTTGGCCCTGGTAGAAAACCCACCAGGATGTCCTTCTCAGTGCCTTGTAGGCTGAAGGAGTGATTGCCTGAATGAGTGTGGGGTTAATTAAGGGGATGCAGGGAGAAGAGAATTTGGAGATTGTGGAAATCCTGTACTGCAAATTAGGTGAAGGTGAGGACTAATATGGGTTAGGTAGAAGTAAGTGTGAAAAACAGACAAAACAAGATTAGAGAAGCCAGCCAGGTTGATGGCCAGCATGCTGCTTATATATTTTGAATGTATTTTCACAGAAATTATATCAAACAGATTTTTTGTTACCTGTTTAGTGTTGCTGTCTTGGGAAAGCAGACAGTCTTGTATTATCTTTTCACTTAGAACATCAGGTTGTACTTCAGTGGTCTGAATTTCCTTCTCAGTCATCCTCTGAAAGCTGTCTTCATTTGCAGCTGTCTGCAGAAAGATGCTATCTTCTCTGTTAAAGTTTTCAAGTAAGTTTGTCTCCCAGACTGAATCATTCTGGTGCTCTTTATAGGGTAAGTGATTGACAAGTTCATTTACTGTGCTGCCTTTCAGCTTCACAGGACTACAAGAGAAGGGAATGAAGATAGTAAGATTTATACAGTAAGGTTTTTGCCCTTTGCCTTTGTGCCAGTCTGGAAAAAGCTGGCCATTTTCCCTTTAGGTAGCACCTGTAAAGACTACTCAAACCTGAAAGGATCACTAGGCTCTTTTTAAGAACAATCATGCAGATTTAGTTATAAAAACAAAAAAAAACTACGTTGAAGATTCACAATGTGAGAAGATTGTCTCTTATGCTTTTGTACCAAACTGGGTAAACACCTGCAAGCATGCAGTCAGTGCTAGTAAAACAATGAACAGTAATTCCTGCAGAGTACACTTGCATGTAAGGTTCCCAGTACCAATCCGCTAAGCAAAACCTATTTTTGGCAGCTCCAGGACAAATAAGGTTGAGACTTAATTCACTACACACAAATTGGTGTAAAGCAAAAGGAATTATGGAGCACAGGTTAGTAGGAATTACAAGAGTAAGCAAAATAAAATGATGTGGTCATTTCTCATACTGAAGAAGATGGAGAATTAGGAGATGTGGACTGAAACCTGTGTAGAGGGAAAGGGGTTGATGCATAGAGGTGGTCCTTAAATGCAGAGATCTTATTTGTGATAGTTGCCAAGACTGAGAAAGACTCATCCAAAATGACTTGGCAAACACTGCTTCTTATTCCCTAAATAAAGTTTGGACATCTCCATAACTGATCAACTGTATATTCATTTTACAGTCCTCTGTAAAATGCCATAATACCAATGCAGAGCATAATGAAATTTCAGTCTTTAACTTGGGAAACAAACAAGCAAGCAAGCAAGCAAACAAACAAACAGGCAAGTCATTTTTTAAGCTGTTTTTCACGAACAGTTAATGAGTTTGAGTTAATAAAATTCTTAAAACACAGTCTGAAATAAATACCTTTCAAGTTCCAAATCAAAACTTCTGGCATTATAGGAATCTCCTTTAATAGGTCTCATAAATTCTTCCACAGTAGGTAAATCTAATTAGTGTAAAATAACAAAATCAGTTTTAAAAGTTTAGAAAACGCATTTGTAAAAAGGGCACTTAAAAAATGTTTCATAGATTTAAGTATTAAAGATATTAATAGCTCACTTATTTTACATTCTTGCAAAATGCATCCTTTCCTTTGGGGTATTTACCTGACTCAGCAGTTGATGTGTTTTTCAAATAGAGATCATGATTTTGTGAAGTAACTTGCACTAAGCATTTTGAGATGGCTGTTGAAGAATCATCTATTTTTTGCTCATCAGTGTCTCCCAAAGACTGATTAACGTGATGATACGCACGGTGCAGTGCTTCAGTGTCACTGCTAGTTAGTCCATAGGAAATACCTGTGGAAAATGCAGGCTCATAAGAGACACTATATGCCCTTCTGCTTGGGGAATATCCCACCACTATCTGTTTCCATGACTGGCTTGGACTGTTACCAAGTGAGAACAGTGCTTTTCATTTTGTAAAAAAATATATATATCTCTATACATATATCATTTCTACTACAGAAATAAAAAAAACCCATCAAGTTAATTAGTACTTTATATTACTGACTATTAAGGCCAAATCTACAGTTTGTGTGCCTTTCCTGCCCCAGCTCCCAGTATTTTTTTCCCCTAAAACTAATAGCATATGTGACACGACTCATTTAATAGATGCTATGACAATGTCATGCTCTGGATATCACTTTGGGAACAATCTCAGTATACTGCTGTGTATTTTACAGTTGTGTCAAACACTGACAAAGTAAAATTTTAGCTATGGTGAACTGAAGGAGATTAAATCAGATGGCAATGCAGAAAGCAGTTTTACAGTAGTAAGTGCTAAGAGGCGTGTTTCTGCTAAGGCAACAGTTTTTTACTGAAAAAGTACCTCCTTCTCTCAAGATTTGTTAATAAAAGCCAAGGGCTTCATGATGACTGACAACATAAGAACAAGTGAAGACTCTTGAGAATTTTGTTTGTTTGTTTTTTAAACAACCTTTACCTGTTTCATTCATTTCAGTTCCACTAACTTCCTGAGGCAGATTATGTTCACTTAGAGCTACTCCTGATGTTTCAACAGCTTTCTGAAGTTCTGTAGTTGAATCTTGTGAACCTAGTAGTACAACTAAAACCAAGAAGACAAGGGTTAAGAAAACAACAATTTTCATATTTGTAGTCTAGCTACACTATAAAAGACATTATCTTATACTATCTTATTGCTCTAAGTGTGCAAAAAAATGCCACATAGACAACTACAGTGCCATAAAGGGTAGAACTCTGAATACAAGCATCAGAAGTACTAACTAGAAAAATATAACTTATATAGATTATCACCTTAATGTGCTAACAGATTTACTTTTTACCGTTTCAGTCCAACAGATTTCCAGTAGAACACAATACTATTAGGTTTAAAGTATCAAAAGAATAAATTCAGATGAAAAAGTATCAAAAAGGTACATTTAGTATTCTTGCACTGATGAAAGATTGTATTTTACCTTTAGCCAGCATGACAGAGTTTGGTTCCTATGAAAAATAAACAAATAAAACAATTAATAAAACTTTCTGAATTTCAGGATAAAAGAAATATTTTCCAGACCTAAAACCTATTAACAAAAGCAGTTCTTAGTGCTTCAAGCACGTGCACTTCTCTAAAGCTCTCCTCTCTCAGCATCCTGTACTCGAAAAACCCTCTTACTAGTGACTGGGAACTAAGTGCTACTCTGCATAAATGAAACAGTATTTTCTACACTTTCCTGGTTCACATCTATCAGTATACATTTTGTACTCTCTGTCCAAACTGCTTCTCCATATTGATCTGATGGCTCTGTGTCATTTGCTGACATAAATACCACTTAAATAGCTTAAACACTTAAACAGTCATTCCGAGGCTGAGGCTCCATCCAGAGTTCATCATTTCTGGACTCTCCATACAGTTCTTAACTCAAAGGAGCAGTAAGCAGGCAGCTCTGTGAAGAACTTAACGCTAATAGTGATGTGTCACACAGAAGTGTATATCCTTAATAAGCAATACAGACCCATGACAATTATATTCTTAAGGACAATGCATTCAATATGAGTTTAATATATTCACATTGCAGAGGTTTTATGATTCACGGAAGTAATACAAACATTTGCTAAGTTACACTTGTCTTGAGCCCTTAAACTTCTGACATATTTCGACTTACCTGACTTCCTTCAGTTTTAAAGTCAGGATTAGCCTCTGTTTCTTCTTCAAAATCTTCGCTGTAGCTGCCTGAATAGTAAAATAAACATCAAACAGATGAAATATCCAGGGAAGATAAAGCAGTATGGGGAAAGCTATTCCCCTTCCTCAATCTCTGGGGTAAGAACATCTACTGCTCCTATTACTCTTCGAGAAACAGAAGTTTTGATACTGTGTATGGTACAAAATCTACAGAAAAAAGTCACATGTAATATCTCCAAATTAAAATGAAGTTTGCCTTATGATCAGACATACTTCATCTCTGTCCCCTTCTGCCCTACTTGAATTGACCCTTTAAAAAAAAATAAAATAAAATCATATTCTCCTACTTTGGGGTGAAATGATGCAAAGCTACAAAGTCGCCATAGCGTTTCTGCTAGAACTACCACAGCCCCTTGTGATCTACAGAGAAATCAGGCTTCCAAGGAGAAAAGATTTCCCATGATTTAGGAAGAATCCTTCTCAATATTTGGGAAATGTAAGCTGTATTGGGATCTCTCAACAAGAGATCAAATTCAGATGTGAACAAAAATATGGAAGATGACAGTTAAAACAACGGAGTACATCAAACATAAAGAGCTATTTCATAATCAGGGTCAGGTGTTTTTGTAAGCCTTTGATGGACAGATCTTTTCATCCTATTTTCCTTTCTGGCATTGTTCACAATATATTAAAATCCATTTCAAAAATAAAAAATGTTTTTAAGAAGTCAAAAGCAAACCCCTAAACTCACCTATCTGCACACCAACTGCATAGACATACTGTATAATGCTGATGCTAAAACTACAGATAAATGCAGATCATTAATATGAAAATTGTGTTAACTTTTGGATAAACCTAAGCCTTATCCACAACAGCAGGAGATAAGGGAACAGAAGTCAACTGGTTTACATATTACCCTAAAAAAGATTCACTGAGGATGCTGGCCTATCCTGTGAACATGAAACCCAGCACGGGCTAAGTTGTTTTCTGCCATTAGGACAAGGCAACACAGAGAACAAAACAAAATAAAAGCCTGTGGTATCATTTCCCCCCATCCAGAACTTTACATTTCATCCCACTATAATATGAACAGCCTGTGCTATCCTCTGGTGCCCTGCTATGAAGACTTCTGAAGACTTTGGATTTGAACTGCAGTACACAAGTCCACAGATTGCAATCCTGCCATTGTTTATTGAAGCTCTCATAATTAATATCATACGCCGTAAAAAATAATAATAAAAATTAAAAGTTAAAAAAAGCAAGATTTTTCAAGTGAACAGTTTATTACCATTACCACATTTCTCTTCAGGTGTGGATTCCACTTCTCCTTTTTCACTTTTTTCATTTCTAAGAATGAAAATAAATCCTTTACATCTCTTCTTGGAAAGCAAATATATACATACACTTTTTAAACTTATAAAACTTTAGTGTTATTGCTAATTCTAAGAAGTATCAGAAACTTGAATCTGTTCATCAGATCAAACTATAGGTAACAAAGGTAAATGTCAACAGTTATTAATATTTATATTTTTACAACTCTCCATATTTCAAATTCTCAATCTAACCCCTTAGTATCTCTTCCTTTCTGCATTCCTTTCAATATCTACGTCAGATGGTCAGATAAAAATTGATCAGATTTGCTTCTTGTTCTGACGTTGTCAATCTGAATTAACAAAAAAATATATACAAAAACAAACAAAAAACTCAACCAATGAACAAAATAAAAAACAAAGGATGTCCTCCTTTCTTTCCCTTTTCCAAAACTCTGACCTTTCAACTGCTGCATTCTTAACTCTTGTCATACAGTTACACTTTACTACTACAAAGGTTAAATCAACTTGTAACTATTGAACTGCACTGAAGATGTACATCTTTGTTCGACACCAAACCATGTCTTACTTCTTTCTCTTATTTATTAAGCTCTCTTCTGTCCTTGTCTTCAAAAGATAAAACCACTACACACATCCAAGAAGAACATACATAATCTTGTCCCACAGAATCTCAGTGGTCATCGTATTCAGATACCCAAATCATATATGCCCAAAATATAGTCTACAACTCTTCTTCCCTCTAAATTACCGTACAAGTGGTGTTTGTATTACAGAATCACTGGAATTCAGCTCTGTATTTAATCTTGCATAATCAATAGGTGATAAAGCTTCTTGTTCAAGTTTAGCGAAGAACTTCTCTTTTTCCTCTTGTTCTTCCAAGGTATCCAATCCAACTCCTGTATTACTTTGATTAGGACCAGGAGCTACAAAGGAATCTAAATTTGAAAACATAGAATAAAAACAGTTAACTACAGACAGACTCATAAAAGCTTACCAGTATCAAATTATCACAAACTAGTTTAAGAAGTCTCCATAAGATGCAGCAGAAAGAAATGAAGGATCCCAACTAGCAATAAAACAGAGGAAATCATTTGTAATAACAACCTAGGTTTAGACCTAACTAACATGAAACAGTTGCACTCTCAGTTCTCACCATTTGTTTCCGGGCTGTCTCTACTTAATGAGAAAGTGACCCCATCACTCTTTTGAAGCTGCATCTTTTCTGGATGTATATTCTCATCAGCTTCTCCTGTAAGTGGCAAAGCTTTCTTGACAATGCTTTTGCTGACTTCAAGGATTTCTAGAAGAAAAGTTGCAAAGGTTCTGACTATCTTAGAGGTCTTTTCCATCCTTAATGATTCTATGACTCTATCAACCTAAAAGCAGTCTGTATGACACTTCAGTCACCTTATGGAACTGCACTTTTTTTTTTTAATGGGGATCTTGTTACTGCTACAAAGATGCTCACTCACAGATCATGTTCATCTTACCTCAGTTTCTATTATACATAAACCTTGTTTAATTAGAGTTAATTAATCTACTGTATACATGGGATAAATATAACCACTATACCGACTTTCTGTAAGACTGCTCATAGAGAACAATTAATATTTCTTTGGTAAGAAATCCCAGAACCTAGCTTTTCTTTGTTAAAAGCCTATTAATTTTCTTTGCTCTACTATCCCAGAGAAAGTATCAGACTTGGAAAAACTGCAGCCATTGCTTTAGCAGTTACATTTGTCGTAAATCAAATGCTCTAGAAAAAAATAATCAAACTTCCTTAGAGTTCACTGACGAATACATAGTTCTTCCACTCTGTACCTTTCTACAACTGCAACATACAGTCGCTCTCCTTACTGTAACTTCATTTTTGATAGAGTTCAACACTACTGTATTAACTAAAGTGCAAATACTGCTTTCAAACATAACGCTGCTCTATTTATGTCTTCACAGAAAACTGAAAGCCAAATATTGCAGTAAATTTCTAGTTAAATAAGCCATACCAAATCCCTTCTGCTTGCCCCTAAAACACACACTTCTAGGCTTAAATTCTTAAGAGATTCTCTTGGGACCATAGGAAGAAAAGCTGTTTATGTATTTTATTCAGAGACATATGAGATGACTTCACAGTTCTCACAGACACATCGTCTGTCTTTTCCAGCATGAACCTCCAGTCAGCAGAATAAAAGAGGAGACACATACATCAGTAACTTCAGATCAAGAGCACTGGACAAGTCTTCCATGTGCTGACCAAGTCGTTCAGTTCTAGGTTATTACTCTGCCCTTGTACGACTGAGTTCTTCAAAGAAATGTCATACTTGTCTAAATAAAAAACATTTTGCTACTACCTCGAAGATGACAAAATGAAAAATTCAAGGTGTTGGACTGTTTGTGCTTTGATCTTCTGTACATCTCTGATGACCAAATGCAGCAAATTAAGGTACAATGGATGCTCTTAAAGTATTGCCTATGTTATGACGTTGGCCCATGATGATAGAGGTGGATGTTGGTGGTACAACAGTAGAGGCTGAGCCTTCCCATCAATGCTACGTTACATTTTGTTGCTGTGTGACAGATGGCAGCAGAGGGGCAGTCTCCTAAAATGGTGTTTGGCACGGATGTGCATATGGAGCAAAGGTGCACCACTGAACTCATGGTAAATGGTATTCTTACAAGTCCCGCTCCTTAGAATTAATTAAAATAAGAACCTAAGAAACATTTGCATAAGTGAAACTATTAACATTTGCAGAGGAAAATGTAAAAACATAAATACCAAGCACTCAAGCCTAGGTATAATAATAAACGTGCATTTCAAATCTAATGTCTAATTCTGTATCTGAGCAGGACTGAGAGAATTGAGCATTTTTAACTTTCTAATATCATATAAAACACAGTAAATTTGTTACCCTTAGGATTGTCAGAACCATCTGAAGTGAGGCTTCCGTCTTCTTTGTTTAAATATGAATCTTTCTTGTCCTTATGAAATTTTTCCAGCATTTTGACTTTAGACAAAACTTTGCTCCGAGACGTACTGGAAGAACATTTAGGGGCAACTACTTTCAGGTGTACACAAAAGTTTACGAGTTTTAATGCACAACAGACAGGGAATACAGAAAAATAACGTGTGAGAATTCAAATCGCCACTTCTGAAAAAGTAACACAATTCAATTTCTTGTAGGTTGAATTATCTACAATTTTGCAACTATAATTAAAAATTGAAAATTTAGCGCTTAATCAACTCAAACTAAAAGTATGTTTTGCTTTTTAAATAAAGTAGAGAAGAAAACAAAAAAAAACCCACAAGAAATTGCTTATTAGTTCTTATTCCATATATACCTTGCATTCAAATAGATTATTCTAGGAGCTCAATTTGTACATTACTTGAAAACACAAAATTGACACAACTGTTTCAACAACACAAGCCATTTTGTACTACAAATCTCGTAAGAAAGCATCTAGATCAGTTAAAAGAGAAGCAGAAAAGCTTAGGTAAGATGTGTATTACTACTGCCTTCACCTCTGGCAGTTAAAAGAACTGCAGCTGCCTCCTTAAACCCATCGGAGAGCTTGCTTAGTGGTCACCAAAATCAAATGCCTTCCATTCACATCACCAGTAATCAATTTTTACATAACAACACCAATGTTGGAAACCGTGCTTTCTCATGAGACTCTGGTGACTGTCACACTCTGCATTTCAAATATCTTAGACTAACTACATGAATGGTATGAGACAAACTTGTCCAAAATTTCAAGCAAGTAGTTGGTGGGGAGTAGCTTCTAAACTGGATGATTCAGAGAAGGTTCTTAGTTCCAGAATTAACAGAAATAACTCTTAGTATAGTTATCCTACCTAAGAGAGCAGAGACTGCCTGGGGAATGTAGCCAAGTACTTCTGTTGTCTAGAAACAGGACTGTGGGAAGATCTGAATCATACAGAATGACCTGGGGTGGAAAGGACTTAAAGATCACGCTGTTCTTCTCATCAGAAGCTAACACAAATCAGAAACATCTAAGATGACTAAAGGAAGTTGGTGAGCGTTTGGCAGATGCAAGGCAAAAGTCAATATATAAAAAAACATTAAAAAAAAACTTCCTGGTACAACACCTAGGTTCTTTATTCCCATGACTGATGTCCACTAGTGAGGCATCACTTCTCTAGCTTTGTGTTCTCCCATATCTACCAAAAAAACAGAAATGTTGACAGCATGCAGTTTATTGAAAGCAATGCAAAAACCCAAGGCCTCTCAAAACAGTAATTTGAAATAACTGCCAAACTTGTCCCACAGCTCTTATTTCAAATATTAAGCCTAATTAGAGGCATAGAGTCAATTTTAGTGTTTATATCCCAGATCGAGATGCTTTAAAGCTATTTTGTGCAAGCGAGGCTTACGAAAACTGGACATACATTCTAGAAAGGTAATATAAGGAAAACATTCTATAGGTTACACAGTCACAAACATCACCTAAAGACCAAGTGCCAAATATTTCTTTGTCATGGCTGAATCGTCTTGAATTCAACACCAAAACTGTATTTAACTTTATACATCACAGTAATTACCACTGTACTTTACACAAAAGTATTTCACAGAGCAACAATTATCATTCTTAATTATTCTTTGGAGTTTCTCCTCAGATAGCGTAAAGATATTACTTGATATAACATAACAGGTTAAATCTGAAACTACATCAACTAAAATATTCCTGCAGATTAAAAACATTGAATTTGTCATTAAGACACCAACTGTACTGTTTCAATTTCAGAGGCAGCATGCACAGTTGCAACCTGCTGCTCAGCAGAAAGAAAATCATATCCACAGGAAGTGCATGTAATACTTACACATATTGGAGTCTTTCAACTTAAATAAAAAGAACAGAGAATACTAATTTTCTCAACTATGAAATACAGAGAAGATATTTTCTATTTACTAACCACGCTGATCTTAGTTAAGACTCCCAGTTATTTTCCTCCTCCGTTTCCTTACATTGAATACTGTCTGTCTGCCTACATCACTAACGACAGTGATGTAAGATGTAAAGCAAAAGCTCACTCACTTTATTAGTTTCTTCTGAAAATGACAAATCAATTAAGTGGCAGCTTGCTTTCATGAGAAAACTACACTCAAAAATCCTGCGAAGGATGTTCTACAGGAAAAGCACTACTAAAATAAGGCTGATATTAAATAAACTGAATGAAACGTATTTAAGAAAATACCAGACTGGAAATCTGAATGAGGAATCTTTTGTTTGCTATTCTCCACTACTTCATCATGGCTCTCCAACCTTTCCTTCCCATTTCTCAGTTTAACAAATCTTGTTTGAAAATCTTGAAAAATGAGACAAACAACAAGAAGAGACAGGCAAGTGTTAAGACAGGACAAGAGTTCTGATTATCCAATTTATCTTTATCATTTAAGTGACAAAAACAAATAGGCATTGTATTAACTAGGGGAAGGTCTTTAACTTGTCAAATATGGAAGGCAGTACCTTGAATCATAATTTACACATTTAAGCCTAGAGCTGAAGAACAGGCTTCAAACGTGTCTAGGATAATAAGCAGAGTTGTTTAAAAAAGTACTTTATTTCTCCTAGCTAAATGAACAGAAATAGTTTACTAAGGTTACTATCAGCCTACAAAACTAAATGAAAACAGGCTATTAGTGTAAACCTCTACCTCCAGTCATTTGTCTTACATCTTTCTGGAATGTACAATATAGATCCTGAAGTAGCAGAAAACAGTAGCAGGAAGGAGGAGAAAATGAAAACCTCAAAATGGAGGCAACCTTGGTGCATCGTTCAAGCTAGTTAGCCAGGCTTTGTACCTCATTAACATCACAGTATGGTGTAACCCAACAACATGAACTCATATGGAGCTAGCTCACGTATCTGTAATGCTACACTGGGGTGAAGAAGATTCACACATTTGTTATCATTAATCAAATTTAAGTAAAACACCTCGAGAAAAATATTTATTAACAGGCTGTGAGGTAACATATGAGTCTTAGCTCCAAACCAAAGCGGAGGTTCAAGCCTACAAGAAGACACGAGGATCTGAAAGGTTTTGAAGAATGCCAATTTTACACTATTTAGAATTTAAATTCAGCTTATGTCCTTATTTGTTATCATCAGCAACATTATTGCTTCTGCAGGACAATTATTTTGCTATTTAGAGCACATTTAATAACTTTGAAAAAGCTACGAAACTAGATCACTCTTTCTCAGTTCATCCCTTGAAGCACCTTATGTTGCAATGCTGCTGTGCCTAATAACTAATCCATTACTCATGTACCTGAGCAACATACCACACAATATACATCTGCACAAGAGTATTAGACAGAGAAAAATGTGACACACCACTAAAAGCAAGCAATTCAAAAAGACACAAAGAAGAAATAAAAAGGAGCAGTTCTAGAAGCCTATCTACACTGAATTCCTCACAGTAACATGAACTGTCATTTTCAATCACTACACATTATCTACGCAAACCGAATTCATAAAATAGTGGTGTGTACACATGTAGAAATCAGTCCTTTATGTATGGGAGTCACCACTCTCAACTGTAGCCACATACAAGTTGTCTACTTTAGTGACTGCAGAGGAA
This sequence comes from Odontophorus gujanensis, assembly GCA_013399175.1. Classification (NCBI taxonomy): domain Eukaryota; kingdom Metazoa; phylum Chordata; class Aves; order Galliformes; family Odontophoridae; genus Odontophorus; species Odontophorus gujanensis. The sequence goes on along the minus strand of VXAB01012675.1, from coordinate 240,235 downwards.
TCATAGAATCATAGAACACAGGTTACTTTCGACCCCCTCTGAAAATACAGACCAGTCCCTCAAGAAGAGCATGAATATGAGCATGCCATCTTCTTCTGGTAGATGGATTCCATACTTAGAAAACTGGGTAGATTTCTCTTCTAAATATTTTTATCCTAAAGAAGAAGCTTGTTTCAAAGAAACCATACAAAGTCTACCAGAATTTTATGGTTTTTTTATGTCAACAAGCTGCATATAAAGCATTTTTCCACTCTAGTTAAATTACAGGGCCTAAAATATATTCTTAGCTTAAAAAATAAAAGCAGTTGAGTAGGTCTGGACAGGAACAACTTGACATTATCACATTACTACTTATTCTGCTTTGCAGTTGTACTTAAACCATACAAGAACTGTCCTCTAAAACTTCTAATTACCCTGCCCTTAAAGTACCTATTCCAGTACTTCTGATTGAAGTAGCAGGAGAAACATTAAAGTGCTTTATGGGATGCCTCGAGAATCACAGAAAAAAAAAATGGAAGAGCTCTAACTTCTAGACACCTCTGTAAATTTTCATTAATAAAAATAAGAGAAATAAGGTTGTGTTAACTGCTTACTTCTCCTACTCTGGCCAGCAAGAACACTCTGACCTTCAGTCTTTCTAAAAAGTGGTAAGAAAATCCTACCTCATAACTACCATGACTCCCTTGCATCTGCCTGATTGATAGGAGCTCTCTCACATCCACTGGAGTTCTCCAGCAATATCTTAAAAGCCAGAGATACATTAAGAGTCCACATAACATCTATTAAGGTTTTGACTAAATTACACCATTTCTGATTAAGATTTGACTGAATTATAGCAATACTAACAGGACAGAGCTCTTCTTCTAATTTCAAGACTACCAGTGATATCTTAACCTCACCACATGAAAACATGATTTCTGGGAATACTAAGCTCCAGTTCAAAGCTATTCAAATCATGAAAATAAGGAGCCACCAATTACCACAAGAACAAGATGCAGTCACACTGTGAAAACTCTGTACTCACACAGTTTACTACCAAAGGGGAAAAAAATGATGGAATGGAACCTAGAGGTGGAAAGATTGCAAACAGTATTTTCTTCTATAACTGCGTGTACTCAGTTAGCAACCACACTGTCACAGCCCTTTTCCCCTTGAGCTGTAGTTTATGGCAAGGGAAATGCTCAGAGTACTAACAGCAATGTGTGCTTTAAACATCTGCTGTTGTTATTATGAGAAGTAAGTTGGTTACAGAAGAAATCTACAAATATTTCAGCTCAAATCCTAAGCTACATTGTCAAATTACTATACTCTCCTTATTTACTCTTTACAAATTTCAGTAACTTGAAAGCTACAAGAAAAAAAAAAACACAGCATTAAGCTTTCTTACAGCTTGAATATGTTCTCTTTTTAAAAGAAAAATGTGATTACATCTGAGTTTTATCATTTGCAAGGCAATGTTCTAATCATTTCATTGTGAAAAGAAAGAACTAGCCTGACCCCCTGTGGCCAAGAAACTACAAAACTACATTATTTACCACCATCGTTTAAATCTTCCTCGCTTAACCACCACGGCACTGCATCCTTCTTCTTGGTTTCTTTTTTCCTAGGCTGCCCCAATGTCTCAAGAACGCTGAGCTTTTTTTCTGAATTTCCAGGTGAATCATCTGAAAGAGACTGAGACAATTGCACACACAATTACAAACAGGTTTTACGTTTTCTCATTGTTTTTTAGTGACACAGTTCTTGAACCTCTGAGTTCGGCTGTCTTGCCTTTACTCCCCACTCTTTGCCTTTTTTGCATATGCATAAAAACACTGAGTAAAAAGACAATAACCATATTTATGTGTATCAACACTGCACATAATATAATAACTTCACTCCCAGGATATGGAGGTCTTAAAAGTTAACCGCTTAGTGGAGCATATGTTCAAATGAACATTATGCTACTTCAATATACAATACTACAATAAGCAAGCAGACAAAATCCTGCCTACATTTCTAAATATTAAATAAAAAGCAAGGAAAAAAAAGTACAGTAGAGTTAAAACCTATTTTGTTTAGCCAGGCTTTTTACATGAGCACCATTAATATTCTAAAAGTGAACCTTTCACAAGCAGCTTCCTAGCTCTTGGCAAATTGAATTTCAGAAATGCACTTTGTGCTTTCTCTTCCTGCAAATTAATAGAAATGCCAGAGCTATTCCTAACTGACTGCTATTAAGCTTCTGTATGCATTTCTCAGTTATCTATATTAATACAGAATGATGGCTGACTTCAGCGGAGAGAAGAAAAAAAAAGTCTACAATGTCCTAAAAATTAAAATTACTGAAGAGCAAAAAGAAGAAAAAGACCTATAGATGCTTCATAAGATAACAACACTTTTCTGACATGATGCAACTTCAAAAAAAAATAAATAAAATAAAATAAAAATCTCTGTGGCTTATGGCAGTACCCCAGTTAGGCACCCGGGCATGCAATAAAGAACTATATTTGTGCAGAAAATATACCTTAAGCTACACAGGAAACCTGATGATTTCCTCCCTTGGCAGAATCCTGCTTTCTCTCTCCACCGCCACTACCAGCACCAAAGATTAAAAGAATTATTCTAGCACACTGCAGCCTTACATAGTCTTCGTGTTTAAATTCAGTAAACGTGAGGTTAAGGGGTGTGATATACTGCTTATAGTCTAAGTTTTTAGCCATCATTTTAAAAATCAAATGTCCTAAAATGTTATAAAGAACACAATAAACAGAGTTAGCAAAAGCCACGAAGTGCAAGCCATGAAGAATTCACATGAAAAACACGTTAAGGCAAAATTTCAAAAGCTTTACTTTCCCAACAGTCACAAGTAAGAAAATGTGAGAGCACAAACAGAATTCTAGAAGCAAAAGGACTGCACATGCTTAATACATAAAGTGAAACAGCATATTTCATTAAAGTAATCTTCTGTATACCACTGCGCGACTCCCATTGTATAAAAAGCATTACTGAACTCTTAGTAATTTTGCAATGTATATACACCTCAGAGGAACATCAATAAATCAAACACCAATTCTCATGTAAGAACATGTAAGAAAAAAGAAAAAAGAAAAAAACAATCCAAACAAACCACAATCTGACTAGTATATCTGACCAAAAACATGTTCAGTTTCACCATTAAAAACTAAATGCCTGACCAAGCCTCAGAAAGAAAATGTGAGTGCTCCAAGACCTGTAATTTAATGAAACAGAGTCTTTGTAAATTACGAAATTGCCAGAAAACAGGATGTATTGCAATTTCTTTATGTTGGCTCAGTGACAGAACAAAAAAAGTCTTAAATTTTTAATAAATATCCTATAAATAACAACTTCCTTACATTAGTCACTATATTAGAAGTTGTCCCCAAAGGACTTGGTTGACTCTTCCTGGCTGCAAGTACCAACAGGTGTTTGATGCAAGTTTTGTTGTGGTGTGCTGTTTCTTTCACAATTAACAGTATCTACTCTGCAGTCAGGACTTCAGTGATGCTGATCATCCTTGGAGTGTTGTAACTAAAGAAACAAACTCCTGGCTGTTGCTTTCAAGTTGTGTCTGGCCACCTTGCCAACTGCATACAGTAAAGTTGTAGCAAAAGAAACACTGGCACAAAAATGCTAGAGTTTTTTCAGCACGCCCATAGTTTTAACAGCGAAAATTAAAGATTTATTTTCCAAAAGGAAAATTAAAGCCAAAAAACTAATAATCAGACCTTTAGACCAGTAATGGATTTTTAGATTCCATTATAAGTGGTACAGATAATCCTTATGTTCTGTCCCCTGTAACAGAGCTTCTCAGCCTTTCAGGAACATAGTCAACAGGAAGAAAAAAAGAAATTAGCTGTTTAATCACAACTAAAATAAAAGCAAAATGAGTCATTTTGAAGATCTAGGACAACTGTATGGCAAAAAAAAAAATTGACCTTACCACCTCCTATAGACAAGGAGGAACTTAGGAGACAAAGAAGTGCAGGATCAGATACGGAACCCATGAGCAGTTGTCCTAGCTATTTCATGAAGTAAGGTTTGTTCAAGAAAATAAGTCTACCCCAAATGATGGTATCTTAATATATTTGATCTTGTAATAAAAAAAATAAAAACATTTTTTTCCAAACATGGTTAAATGTGAAATATTACCCTTCGAAGTATTATTCTATAGATTTCCTAATTAAGGCGACACAGCCTTTCCTTCTCAGCAGCATGTGGAACAAAAGCCAACCTAGAAGTCTAGAAGCAGTTAATAGGTTTTTTTTGGTTTTTTTTTTCCCCTAACTGTGCTTTGTTCAAAGTGTCATCAAAAAAAACAAGTAATGGAAGCATTGTGCACAAGAAAGAATTTGCATGGCATATCCTAAGGGAACTTCACAGCCCACAATCAGCACACTCACCAGCTCATCAAAATGACAGATGATACATAAAGAAAATGAAAGTGACAGTAGGGTGAGTATGCTAGAGCTGGTGGAAGGCAGTGGAAGCATCACAGCTACGTAGACAGTGAAGGAGAAAGAGAGGAATTATGGATGACAGTGGGCTGTTCTAGAAAGTAATTTGGAATAGCCACGACCTGAGAGAGGAATCATTAAACGGATGATTCTGCATGCAGCAATTACTGTTATAGATTTGTGTTTCTTTTTGTCTAACGAAAAAAAAGCCTACAAAATGCTCTTTCCTGATAGTTGCAGAAATCCAGTGCATACATCAGAAGCTTTCTTCAGTTTAACCCTCCTACTAGACCTACATCATCCAATTGTACCTAGGCTGTCTTTTAACTTCGTGTTTTCATCTCAAACACGAGTTCTATCCTTTCAAAACAATAGTTTCACTAAGAGCAAGAAAGAATTATTTAAAAAAGAAAAAAACACCCTGCTTCCTTTCTTCTCTGAAATACTTGCTTAAAAAAGTCTTCTGAGAACTACTAAGAAAAAGTTTTTGCTTTTTCTCCCCACTTGATATGCTCAGTCACAAATGTAATGTACACAGTCACACATCCCAAACAACAGAGCACACCAGCGTGTATACAGCGAGTGAAACATAAACCAACACATACTTGTAGTGACTGGATTAAGAGCATACACTTCATAAACAGTGCTAGTTTGAAATGCTAAAAAATAAATACATTAAGACATGAGTTGTGAAAAATCATTCGCTTTTCTTAAGTGGCTGGATGCCACTTAGGGGAAAAAAATTAAATCACAATAGCTGTACTGAATTATTCTAACTCAACCATACTCTATCTGAGCAATAAATAAGAGCAAGAAGAGCATATCAAATAAAGAATGAAATACAAGGAGTGGTCACACGCAGACTTCTGTCAGATGCACAAAAAAAAAAAAAAAAAAAATCAAAAGAATAAATCTCTTTTCCTCAAAGCAACTTCAGAGCAATAGTTACAATTTATTATTTACAACAGTAATTCCAGTGAATTAAAAAATGTTGTATCAATCATATTATAAAATCAAAGGCCAAAACACATCTTTATTTGTGAATCTTAATATTCAGATGATATATGTACTCTCAACTTAGTATTGCTCAATTAAGTTATATTTATATTGTAATTTAAGAAGTACCTCACTGTCAAGGCAGAAATAGTGATTTACCTGGGAAAGCTAAAATATTCATGAAAAAGAAGTCTACTGTTATTACAGTTCTCTACTGCACAGTACAGAGTGCCATTTTTTATAGAAGCTACTACCTATATTTTTTCATAAGTAATTAAATTGTGGCATAGCCTTGCATCAAAAAAGCTTCAAGCATTTAATAACTATAACAGAGACCTCAAGAGTCTGCAAGAACAGCAACCATCAGCTATGCTTACATACTGCAACTGCATTCAGCAAAGGCCTTGTGTATGCGGCATCTACATCTTAGGCTCACTGCACTGTGTATCTGATTGATCACAAAGCAAATGCTAAAATTGCAAAGCTACAATGAAGAAATATACCAAGTCATGCAATTTTTAAATAGAATCCAATGAAATCGGGTATTACTCAGAAAAATAAGGACATTAAAACATATCTTGCAACTACATACAGAAAAGTATTTTGATCTCATTACCTCTATTTTTAGTTAAACATCAGTTTGAAGCCTCTGCTACAAAATAATGCACACACACAAAATAAAGCAAAACCAAGGACTAAGTGCTCTTACTGAAGATACAACCTAGTGGTGACAAAATGCTCCTATTTAATTATGAAACCACTCTTGATTGCAGTGAAGCAAATACGAATGAATTACACTTAGCTATAGTGTTGCAAAGAGCCACCCATTAGACAGTTATGCAAATTATAGAAGCATAGCCACATATTCTATTTCATAGTCTTCCATTTTTCTTTTGTATTTTAATGCAGAAAGTAGAAGTGACTTTGCTCTGAAACATACCTCTTTCAGAAACTCTTCAAACTGCTCATCTAATTCTTCTTTTGAACATCGACGAGCCATAATGTGCTACTGGATGTAACCTTGTAAAAAACTGCCTTTCAGTACTAAGATTTAAAATAAGAATAGAGTTAATTAAAAGCATTCTAAAATCACATGAAGGAAAGCAATTTGCTACTTTAACTGACCTATAAGTAGAAAAACTTCCACAAATTTGCCACATTTCATCCTTCTCAATCCAAACACATTACCCAGGTTCTCTATAAGCAAAATACTAACTTCCTAAACAATAGGCTGAGTATTAAAATTTTGATGGATAAATACAATGCCTCGTCCCATCTTTATTCTTCAAAAGATAGGTCTTTTAACTACTCACAATTAAGAGTTTAATCAATGATCAAACGAGAATACACTACAGTAATAATTCCTATCCATTTTTAAGGGCTTTTTATTTATTCTTATGATTTTTCTTTCTCTCAAATTTGGAAACAGGTGGTATTTTAAGTATTCTTTCCTAGTCTCTGCTGTGTCTGGGACTCAGAAATAGATGAAAGACCTCACGATTGGCATTCAATTTGATGTGTCTTGTCACAGAAAGCCCACAGCACTCTGCCAAGAGTCTTTGTTGATTTCTCAGGTATAAAATATGCCCCACACTCAGCACGCCAGGAAGCTTTTGCTCATTGAAGTGCTCAACATCCATGGTTTCCTTCAAAACAGAGTGCATGGCAGCGTTAAACTACTCCAGCATCTCCAAGGCTGCAAAGCACCATGCAAATATAAAAGGGCTCAACATTTGCAGAAATGTTTTTACCATGAAACAAAACTCAGTACGCAGGGCTGTTACCTACCTGGTAAACTGATTGTGACAGGCGACCTGTGAGAAATGCTTCCCGCTTTTGATCCTTCTCCATGCTCAGACCATCCCACACTTTGGCTCTGAAAGGTAAGAAGAAAAAACACCAGCACACAGTTTGAGCAGAACCAGTAAGAGCAGGCTGCCCGTGCATCGAATTAAACCAGATATTGTTATGTAAGCACTCGGAAACATCTCTGAAAGCACGGTAAGGAGAATAAGGACGTTACCTCTCAGGACACACGCAATCTTTTATACCTTTCCACCAAAGGCTGCTGCAGACACAAGCTCCTTTAGCAGTGTAACGGGCAGCGCTTAATTCCAGCCAGGCCAGAAACACAAACTGCTTCTTCTGGTACATGCTCAATTACATTTACCTCAAAGCTACGGCCCCTCATGAAAGCTAACAAAATAGAGGAACGCGACTCTCAGAACCCTTTGCAGTCATACCCTTAAAACAGGAGGCTTAGCAACGACGGGATACAAAACACCCCTCGCTGAAATCCGCGGCCCGTGAGGCGCTCCCGACCGTGCACCACAGCATTCGCGCGGCCGCGGTTGCCACGGAAACCCTCTCGGCCACCGTAGCGCCCACCGGAGCTGACCGCTCGGGGACGGACCACGTGACCCGCCCTGAGCAGCGTAAGATCACGTGACGGGAGAGCGTGACTGAGGCGGGGGGAGAGCCGTCTCCGCCGGCCATCATTACCGTGGCAAACGGCTGGGTCACGTGGCGTGCTGCGGAGCTGCGCCTCCTGCTGGGCGGCGGGCGAACAGCGCCGGAGGGGCCCTGCGGAATAGGGCGGGCGGGCGGCGGCGCTCAGCGCTCCCGCAATGAGGGGTCACGGCAGGACGGCGCTCCGTTAGCTCCGCCTGCAGCCAGCGGCCACGGGGATAGTGGGCAATGCTTGAGGCGCGCCCTGCAATCGCTGAATCGCTAATGTCGGAAAAGACTTCTGTAGTCAGGCTGTCAGTCCATCACCACCGTGCCTGCTAAACCGTGCACCTACACGGAATCCTAAAGATTCTGGAGTTAATGTTATTTGCTTCAACGTGAAGGCAGTAACTAATGATAGCACCCATTTCCCTGCTCGGCAATGTGCAGCTGGGCAGCACGTCACATGTCCCAGCCAGAGCAGGATGCTCAGTGATGCTGTAGCATTGCAGAGCGGTGTGCTTCCAGAGACAGCTGAAAGCGTGTCGCTTTCACAAAGGCCAAAACAGAGTCAACCCATCTCACCCTTCCTCAGAAATCTCCTCCTAACAGCTTTTCCTAATGCTTCTGCATGCCAGAGATGTGCTGAGATGTATGAGAAGCGCAGCTCTTCCACCGCTCTTTTCATACGTCTTAGCACATCTCTGGCAATGCTTAAAATACGCCTGGAAATGAATGATTCCTGCTTCCCTGACCACTGTCTCTCAGGCACCGCAGAACAATCACCGTCTGTGCTTGCATGTGCTGTCCAGCACGGCGCTGCCAGCTTTGTTTGTTGTGAGAGTCACGTCGCTTCAGGAACTTGTACGCCAGCATTTAGCAAATGGCAAAATAAAGCGAGCTCACTTAGGAGTACAAATGAATATTGTTTGTGCACACACATTTGGGTTCTCTGTCAAGCAGACTTGAAAAGATTTTGAAAGGAAGCTTTCTTCAGCCAATCTTGGATACTCGTCTCAAGTGAGAAAGTAGTTAAAATTTGATTACTGTCTCTCATTTCCTGTTAGTGCAAGAGATAAAGACCCTGCTTCCAATATGGCCTTTATATATCCCAGATTGTTTTATGCAAGCATAAATTAGAGTTTATATTCAAAGACGCCAAGAAATATGGGGCCTGTATTTCCCATTCAAGTCTGTAGAAGTTGCTTTGCTGAAGGTGCCACAGCACTTCCTTCAGTCAGGCCTTTTGTCTGCAGATGGAGTATTGTATTTCTGTTTGCAAAATATGGGTCATTAGTTTTGTCCTCATGTGCAGCTTCTCATGCTGCCTCTGGGAAACGTGGGAGCTGATCAAGGACAGGATGCCCACGTAAACCAATATACTAGAATGATTTGTTAGGCATGACAGCCTGAAGCCGGTGCAAACATCAGTTTCCAACATTGTTCTTTTCTCTCGTCTTGCAAAGCAGCATGGAGCAAGGCACGAGCATCTGAAGAGAAATATGGAAATTAATTAAGAGATGTCAGTCTCACGCTGCATGCCTTGATCCTGTTCACATTTAAGCCAGTGCAAATTTTGCTATTAACTTCAAAGCGATAACCATGACATCACTCATTGATCATGAGAGTTATTTCATATATAATCAAATAATCACATCAAGGGCTTGGTTGTCCTGCAAGCTGCTAAAGAACTGTTGCAGATTGAAGCCTTTCTGTCTGCAGAAGTGGGTTCAAAGAGGTTTTTACAAAGTATAGAAAAATGTGCAGAGGGATCAATGCTGTTGGAAACCTCAGTGCCCATATGGGAGGAAAAAACCCAAACCACTCTTGATGACTGTTGTGGAGAGGAGGCATTGCCTAGTGTTGAAATGTCATGCAGTACATTCAAGTGACATGCACAATAGCCACTTAAAAGATTTTTCATTTCCTTCTAATGCCAACCAGTTGTCGCTCTCAAGAGCTCTTAACAGTGAAGCTTAAAAAACTGAGAGCAGGAATAGACATGAATTTCAGCAAGGAATGTGGCCATTAATGCAGTGTGGCAATTAAAGCTGAAGCGTAGCTGCAAGTTCTGAAGTTGATCCTGCTGGTTAGAGCCCCAGATTATAAGGTAAAATTCGATCTCTGCTGACATCAGTGAGAGGCCTTTGTTGACCTGTGTAAAATCGGATTTTGCTACTGTACTCACTGGTTCCTCTTTTAAACGTGGCTTGTGTACACTTAAATGCTTTTACTTGAGATTGTTAAAATATAAGGCTTTATATATGTGTATAATGATTTTGAGCTATTAATGATAAAATTAAAAGGGATAAGATACCCATACTTTTGTTTTTGCATGTCTTAATTCAGATTCATATCATCCGTAAATGTCAATGGGGAAAAAGACATCAAACAAAAAAGAAACAAAACGTCTGCCACATCCACTTTGGCTGAGGCATTGCATTAGATAGTATTTCAGTACTGAACTTGCAAATATGTGAAATATGAGATTATGATAATAAATATTTAGCCATATTCTTAGTTATGTTATGTTATGTTTTTTTAAAGGTTAACAGTTTCATACTGAATGAAAAGCAAACAAACAGTGGTGAATTAAGAAGGTTCCTTAAACTGTGTTCTCCGTTCATGCCCACTGTGATAATACTTCCTTACACGACTATGCAGTGAAAATCCTTTCCACTATATGCATCAGATAAAAGAATAGCCTTCTGTAACACTAAAAGCTTCATAGAAAACTGAAGAAGTATGTGGAACTGTATTTATTTATTATTTGCAATAAAAGAGTCTAGTGTTGTTAAATTAGGATTAGTGATAAAATAGTTCACCTAACTATAATTTCAGATTAAAATATAATTTTAAATGCTTTCACTGTTGTGTCACTGCACATCTTATTTTGCTCCATTGCTGATTAACCGTAGTCCTCAAATCCCAAGGCCAGATTTACAGTAGACTTTGTCACAGTGGCTGAACTCGACTTAGCATCTCACCCACCAGGTCTTTTCCATCGTTCAGTTTCTCCACTAGATGACAAGTAAACTCTGCTTAGGGTTTTAAATTGCTCCAGCAGCTTAAACCCATTGCTAATCTTACTTCTGTTTTGTACTTGTGTCCCTTGCAGAGCTGCAAGTTTGGAAGCTTTCAGGTTATTGACCATTTCAAGGTTTATGTACATTAGCAGACACAGCCTACGACAGTGTTTCTCAGATGTTTTGAAAATGAATCCTCCCTTTTCCTCATTTGTATAAATGCTGAATTGCCTTAATGCTGTGCTCTGTGCTGCCAACATTTCAGGTCCTCTGGAGCAGAGGGAGCACCAAGTTGCTGTAATTGCTGCAGGAGAGAAAGCTGCTATCGCCAGCAAATACAAGCAGTTAAAGTTAAAAGTTCCTTCAAGAGGATGAACGTCTGCAGTCAGTAATTACAGCTGCTTCTCACTCTCTCAACTTAAAAAAAAAGTGCATTTGCCAATATCCAACACTGCTTTTTTCTACCGTTTTCCGATCCTCTGTAAACTTTATGGGAAAAAGTTGCTCTGCTAGATAATTCAACCCATCGAACAAGATCCTGTTAAGAGCTTTCATTTTTGACAAATCCTGGGAACGTTATTGTGCAAAGACAGATGCGTGCATGGTTGGTTTGATAAACCCTAGCACATCTGAACAACTCAAAACCCTATGCCTTTTGCACATCCCTTTTTGCCAGTGAGAGGTCTCAGTGCTTGGCATACCTGAGACTTTCCCCCAGACTGCAGAAATAACACAGTTTGCTTTCACCACAAAGTTATTTGAACTGCAAACCCTCATCTATCATCAGTATTCTACTTTGTATACAGAAAGCAATAATCAATTTTTCTCTCTGCATGAAGGTACGCAGCAGATCTTCAGTTCAGAAAAAACATAAGGTAAATGTTTTTGTAAAAAAATCGTAGTGGCCTAGCACAGATTAATCTCAGAAAACTCAGCAAGAAAAAAGTAAGTGTGCTCATTTATTGCAATCACTCAGATCTGTAAAATCTCTTGTTAATTCTGCCAGCACATCTTCTTCACACTGGCAAGAATATTAGCTTTGCTTTTCAGGTTTTCACTTGGTTATTTTTAGTCCTTCTGAAGCCTGGGAAATAAGAAATATAACTGCTTTGAACAGTCTGAAAGAGCCAACTCTAGCAGGGCCTCTGAATCTGATTAGATAAAACAACAAAGAGGTTCTGTTAGGGCAAAGGCAGGAAGAACTAAGGTGGGTGGCAATATCTGTCATAACTCAGGGGAAATGTAGCCTCAAAGCGCTCAAAAGTGGGTGAAAAAATAACATAAGCAATAGGCAACTTTCCCACATCTTAGGTCACTCTCCAAATGCAGTTGGAAGAATTTTCTTTGCACTCAATTTTTTCGTATTTTTAAAGTACAATAAACAGCACATGCATGTGTGTTTATCTTAAAAAGGCTTATTTAGGGGAACATCATCTCTGCAGATAAGTGTTCGAAAAGGCTCAGCGTGGCAAGTGCAGTTTCATTTGTCAGTACAGACACGGGATAAAATCTCAAGTGATGGGTGTGCAATTTAGACACTTTCTTTCCGAAGTAAGGTAGCCTTAGGATTACCGGAATAGATTTATCCCCAAAATACAGTGAGCAATAACATTGCGTTTTGCTCTACTGATTGAAAAAGGATCCAACAGTTGTGTTTAGTGCACCTGGGAGGTCTTCAATTTTGGGGGGGTTGATTTAAAAATGATCTGTTATTAGAGTGATGGGAACCTGGAACACCCACTTTGCCAAAGAACGTATTTTCCTGCTTTCTGTTCAGGATGGTTATTTTAGGTCAGAGTTTCTGCTGAAATGAACAGATAGAAAGAAGGATCTGTGCAGCTTCTCAGGAAGATCACTGAATGTTTTTGACATCACTGTGAATCCACAGTGTTAAGATTTGTCTCTGTCAGGACTGCGACTGTTTCTTATTTGAAACCAGCAGATACACATGCCCACACCAACAATGCCTGCACTGAGGCACTTAGTGCTTCGTCAATGCTTTCTCCAGCCGATTCTTTACCTACCTGAAGCTGCTGGCATGTCTCCCATAATTATAGGTTTGTATTCCCTAAACAGACATAGTGCATAGCAGCAGGTGTGTACATATGTGATAATTCATGCTAATCCGATAGCTCTGCCCTGCCTAGGAACACGGCTGGAAGAGCTGCCTCCTGCACCAGCAGCATGGCAGCCAGACCAAACCTGGCCACAAAAAAAAGTAGGTGCCACAGCTGGATTGCCAGTGGGATCGTAGAATTATAGAATCACAAAATAATCTTATTTGGAAGGGACCCACAAGGATCCATAAGGATCGTCAGGTCCAACTCCCGGCTTCACACAGGACCACCCAAAATTCAAACCCTATGTCTGGGAGGATTGCCCAGATGCTCCATGAACTCTGTCAGCTCAGGGCTGTGCCCACTGCCCTGGGCAGCCTGTTCCATGCCCACCACCCAGTGGCGCAGACCCTGTCCCTAACCCCCAGTTCAGTGCTGCCCCTCCGCTCCCTGTGAGAAACTGCAGCTGCCATGAGGGCTCCCCTTAGCTCCTCTGCTTTGGGCTGAGCAAACCCAGGGACATTGTCCGCTCCTGTTACACCTTGCCCTCAAATCCTTCCTCATCTTTGTAGCCCTCCTTTGGAAACTCTCTAATAGCTTTACATCCTTCTTCTGTTGTGGCACACAGAGCTGCATACAGTGCTTGAGTTGAGACCAGCAGCACAGAATAGGTCAGCTTTGTGCTTTCCCATAATACCTACCGCTGAGGAAATGTATCACTTTAAGGACCTAATTTCAAAGTAATCAGAGCTTGAGATACTCAGCACCTTTCACAGCCCAAGGCCAGGCTAGGGATTTCATCACACTTGCATGGCTTTTAGTACTGCAGGCACTGCAGGTCAAGCCTGATGCTGTTTGCTATTGAATCCAGCAGCTCTGCTGGACTCTTTGTGGTTTCTGGCAGAAGGTTTGTTGCAATTATGCTATTGAGGTAATTTCATTAAGCAGTGAGTTACCGGGCAAGATTCTCCTCTGCCTTGGAAGGTCATTACGTTGTTAATGGATCCCTTGCTTTGCTGTATACTAGCCTACATTTTTAGAAAGAAAATTTGGAATGAATATTAATTTATTTGCCAGGAGTTTGATTTAACTTTTTAACCAATAATGTATTCCACAGTTTTCCTGCGTGTCTGTTATAAACAGCATTCCTGCAAACCAAAGGGCTTGTTAGCAGTGTTTTTGTGTTATTTTCAGCAGGCTAGAGGTGATTGTGGCGTGCTTTGGTATAGGAAAGATGGAGTGTAAAATTTATTCAATTACCTTTTTTTCTGAAGTTTTTTTCTCAATATGATTCTGTCCTAAGTTAATCTGCTCCACATTTTTATTTTCCTTTAGGCCTTGCTGTTAGGCTCAGTCCTCCATTTCTGCACAAGGAATTCAGTGTCAGTTCTTATAGTCTAACGGAACAAGATTAGGCCCTTGCAAGGAATTGTTGCCAGGAAAAGCTGTGTTCCAGCACACTGCCTATCTGAATGTGTAGGGAGCTCTTTTCCACTGGTGAATGGAAAAAGGACAATGAGTGCCCATGGATACCCATTTCCCCTTTGGCCACTGGGATGGTTTCAGTGGGAGGTAGACAACTCACCTACAGCAAATGAATAGCCCCGGCCTCTGTTGCCCTGCACTGGCCAGGCTCTGCAGGAGGATCTGGTGTTCCACCAGCTGAAGCAATCTCTATGGAGTCAGCGTTTGTCCTTGCTTTCGGTTTATTTTTTCATACCTGGAAATAAAGATAATCTAAACTGATGGTCTCTGTATCCTTTCCGTGTATGCTTTCTGTGTTTTCAGAAAACAGAAGTCAGACAAATATTTTCTACTGAAAGGAAAGCCTCAGTACTCTGAAACTCCGAAATGTGGTCAGGCAGAAGATGTTTTCTTTTTTTTTTTGTAAAGATGGCTCTAGGTAGGGATGTGACCTGTCATTACTTAGAGATTTTCAGCAGCTGAAGATCTGAAGGTCTGTCTGCCACCCACCTAGTACCAAAAATGCCACCAAGAGATCAGCTTGTCGATAAGCAAAATAGGCCTTAAAGCTTAGCCTCAGAGCCCCATGACACCTGCCTTCCTATCTCTTCTCTTCCTCTCCATATCTATCCCGCTAATCAGCTATTAGCTCCTAAGGTGCCAGAAATAAACACTAGCAGCTCGAAGGTTCAGACAGTGTATATTAAGACCTGTGAAAACTGCCTTTTCCAAGCATTTGTCTTGAAAGTAATACCTAGCTTAAGGGTTTAAAATCTAGTGAAGTTTTTTGTTGTTTCAGGCTTTTGGGAAGTGGTCATTTTCTTAATGTGATAAGAAACTGAAATGTTTTCAAAGAAAAGAAATTCAGATGCGTGGCCTACATGGATTAGTAAGACTGAAAACTGCTGTTACGTGAATCCCTTAATTACAACAAACGTTCCCTGTTCAGCAGCTATGTTTACTTAATAGCACATAAAGCTACAATTTGTACACGTATACCAAAAGTATTTAGATGCCACTGTTTTCTTGCAGTGTAATAATATTTGATTTGATTTATTATAAGTAGAGATAAGCTTGGACTTTTGTTCATTTCCTCCATGCTGAGGGATGAAACAGCCCGGTGCTAAAGCCTTTTAAGATTTGACAATACTGTTTAAGCTTGGCATCTGCAACTAATAATAAAGACTATGCAACTTTGAATGAAAATATGTCTAATTATCGTGGCAATGGGAAGATGGCTGACTCATCTTCAGCAGTTTGGATTACATGTGTGGGATTGTGTTTTGGATGGAGCAATCCAGAATAGCAACACTCCATCAAAAACACAACCATGCACCTGTATTCCAAATGGCTGAATAAGGCAAAACACATGTCGTAGAAATACTGTGAATCAAATTAAAAAAAAAAAAAAAAGGAAAAGAAAAGAAAAGAAAGCTGGAAGAGAAATAAAGACAAGTACCATAACATTGGTGTGTGTGAAGACTTGTTTCTCTAAGGCTCCCTGAGTGATTTATTTATTGCTAAACCTCTGTTCACAAGCCATGTTTGATTTTGCTTGATGCTGATATAGACACTGCAACCGGATCTTATGGAAAGGGCTGCCAGCAACTGTTTGATCCTGATAAATTACAATAGCAGGCACAGTTTACAATGAGAAACTATTGCTGCTCCTGGCCCTCACGTGTGATGAGGTTTGAAATGTGGTGCACTAAAATTCTCGTTACCCTGTGGCCCCCTTGGACTGCTTACAGAGGAGTGTAAGAGAGCCACTGAGCAGAAGAAAATCACATTCAAAGCAAGAGTCAGCCCCAGCTTTATATCAAAGGTGAGCATGTGCATGTATGTGTATCTGTGCGTGCTTGAAGTGAAAAAGACATTGTGGGGAAAAGAGATACAAGAGGAGTGCATAATTCATGTGTTTGGAAACTTGTGTGCTAAAGGAGCAGTTCATTCTCCTGGTTCCTTCTGCTTGTGCACACACACCAGCATTTATGCCTGCTCTGCATATGTGTTGTGAATATTGTAGTATTCTC
This sequence comes from Odontophorus gujanensis, assembly GCA_013399175.1. Lineage (NCBI taxonomy): Eukaryota > Metazoa > Chordata > Aves > Galliformes > Odontophoridae > Odontophorus > Odontophorus gujanensis. The sequence continues at coordinate 223,754 of VXAB01012675.1, read as the reverse complement.
TTTGGAAAGTTAATTGATGACTGGCTGCTTATTTGATCTTCACAGTGTCAAGTTCATAATGTAATAAGCTATAAAAAAAAACAACCAAACACCCAATGGCTGAATGGGGATGAAGGTGCAAATTCAGGAGGGGATATGAAGCAATATGAATTAGACCCCCCTGTGGGTTTTTTTTTTTTTTTTTTTTTTTTTTTTGCAGTAGCATTCCAAGACACCTGTCCCTGATTTCAGCAATAAATACAAGCCACCGTCCCCACCCAGAAGAGTAAAGTCAGATTTCTTAAGATACTTCTTTGCCTGGAAGCTTTTGATAATTCCCTCAGATGCTTTCCTGCCTTTTTAGGGAACTTAGAGTCTAATTAGATTAACATACACACTCTTACTGATGTGCCAAAAGTCACCTCTTCTGGAACTCAACTCAAAAAAGACATAGATTGAAGAATGGACCGAAAGGAAAGTGAAGTTGCAAGGAAAGGAGGTGGAAGAAAATGTTATAAGCTGCATGTTTAGAAACTTGTGTGTTCTCTGAGGAATTTATATTGGTGGTTCCTCCTATAGGGAAGTGTAAAGAGGCAGAAGCGACAATTTCATACTTCTGTCAGTAGAATGACAAAAAAAAATGTACCATGAGGGACTTGCTGAGAGAAGCTTCAGAAAGTTTCTGGCACAGTGTCAAAGTCACTGGCACTGAAAAATAGTTTCTGAGACTTCGAAAAGACTGTAATGCACACTCTCCTAACTCCAGCCTTCAGGATGGGTTAAATGAACCAAGTCTGTATGGTAGCTCTTACCTTACCTCACCTTCTGTTGCTTGTCTCATCCAGCTGCTGTCAGGCTCACAGAGGACAGGTCCAGAGAGGATCAGGAGATCTCATCTATTCACAGCATGAATCTCCCTTGCCCCAATGGGTATATGCACTTGCACACAAAGAGCAGAAGCAGTCCTGAATTCTCCTTTCTGGGAACACCCTCAGACCAAACTTGTCCATGCCCTTTGCCTTCTGTAGTCTTTGACAAACAAGCTGTGCCATTTCTTGACTTCTTCCCCCTCACTTCCCAAATGAATATGTACATATATTCCACTATTCACCTTCTCATATGCAGAAATATACCTAAGTATGCATATATAACCTTTGCTCACCCCAGCTTTTGCATAAGATCAGAATCTCCCATGCTATGTGTTGGAGAAAGACGGGCAGAAGTGCTGGCTTATTTGAAATGTAAGTGTATGTTCATGAACGTACATCAGAGCAGTCACATGCATTCATGTATGGGTACACCCCTGTCTCAAAAAGTGAATGATTTACTCAAGGAGAGTGAACCTGGAGAGATGAGAACCCAAGTTATAACTCATGGAGCACAGTTTGAGTGGAAAACCTTAGAGGAGGCCTGGGAATGGAATATAGGTCTAGAATGCAAAGGGACTGAGGAGAGGCAGATGTTTCTGTAATTCTGTGTGAAGAACATTTTATGACAGCATCTGCCTTCTGTGTATGAAGGGGCAGACCACCTGAAAAACAGAAGCAAAGTGCCATGGCTCAAGAGGTACCTGCTTGTATTAACTGGAAACCTAGATGCCAAATATTAAGTTGGAGAGTTACAGGCCAGATGCCAAGGTTATACACTTATTAAAGGAGCATACAGTAGAAATGGCAATTAGACATGTCAAATGGATCATAGAGAAAAAAAAGAAGTTGGAGACAAAGTACTCTGAAGGGGGAAACAGATTGAAATGTATGGTCCTGGAGTTAAAAAGTGTCCTGAATATTCAAAATTAGGACACTCAGTTGAAAATGCCTTGCATTTGTCTGTTTTTCAACCACTCAAATTGCCAGAAATTAACAGAATTTAAGACTTCTTTTCCGCAGACAGCTGTAAAACTGAAGCATTTTTCTCCACCTCTTCTGCAAATGTGTTCCAGAGGTTTTTCCCCGACTTACACCAGGGAAGTGCTGAAGTTTTGTGCTAGAGTGTAACTCAGCAGCAGGGGAAGAGTTCCCTGAGGCCACTGGAGGAAGAACAAGTGTGTCACCATCCTTTCCTGCGCTGCTGTGGAGTGGGAGAAATGTGCACGTGGGTCTGGGGGCTTCCAGAGCATGAAGAGTGAAGAACATCACGCTATATTGCTTCATCTCCTGTCAGTCAGGAATACCATGGGATTGTGACTGGGAACTGCTTTAACCATGATCTGCCTTCTAGGAAAGCAGCCACAAAGACATTGCTTCCCCTAGTAACTGGTTCTCATCAGTAACAATGATTAATCCTTTTGTTAAAAGCTCACTGAATTCATCACTTAAATGTGTTTGGCTGGAGTCTCCAACTTGTTAAACCATCCCCTGTTAGATTAAACAACCCTGGAGTATGCTCCACCTCATCTCTACAACAGCACTAACAGAAAATTCACTTCTTAATCTTCTTTTTGACAGTTGTGACTTGAAGCGAGCTTCATAAAACTACGGAAAGATATTCAGTTCTGTTCAGCATTTTAAAACGCTGCCTAGGATAATTTAACAGCAGGGTGTGTAAGTGGCTGGGGTCTGCAGTTCCACCTGTTGATTCTGACTCCTGCTAGCAAGCACAGATGAGAAAGCAAATGACCAGAGAGTACAGCCGACCACATGTGGGCCCCTAAATGCCAGCTTTGCCTCAGCCAGGCTGGTGTGGCCGCGTGGGGTTTCGTAAGTAGCAGAAGGATCTCAGGCATCCCCGCTGCCTGCTCTGTCCCATAGGCTGCAGCCTACCTCAGGCAGTTCAGGTTTCATTGCGGGTTGTGTTTACTGAGTTGTCAGAGATAAGCCCAGCCTTGCGGGCAAATGTTAGCAGGAGGAACAGAAATGCCAGCAGCGAGCACATATGGCACTGTTTGTACTCTTAAGTTTGAAAGAACTAAACAAGTTAACAAATACAGATGTTTAAAATCAGTAAGAGTGTTTAATGAAAACAAACAAAATACTGTAGTCTATAAAGCAAAACCTGTTTTTCTTTTGCTCCTTTTGACCAGCTGGGATTAGTGTTTTTTTGAGCCTATGTCCTCCTTTGACATATGGGACGTTTTTGAGGGACATTAGTCTGAGCAGATGCTGGGTGGTGCTGGGGTGGATGCCTCTGATTTTTAGTTAGTTAATAAATCAGCTTTTACAACCATGTGTATCCTATGATTTAACACATGCGTAACAATAATACTGGATTAGGAAGAACAAATTGTTTCGCTGCAAAGGATATTTTATTTCTTAGTACTATTGCATACAATATGAGCTTTTCTATAAAATAAACAAAGGATTCATGCTATTTTTTTTCATTTAGCTGGTGCCCTTCATCCCTGTGGGTCAAACTGTGCTCAGAATTGCATTAGTACAAATGCAGAGTACCTCCGCTGAGTTCAGTAAAACTCTTTCCATTCACTTCAAAGGGCACTGCTTCAAACCTTATGGAGGCTGCTTGCTTTAGGCGTCGGCAGCCACTTCCTGCCTAGTAAACTGCCTAAGCGACGGTCCTTCAATTAAAATGCTCGCGTAATGCTTTACCTAGTCAGAAGGTTAAATACAGTGTCACGTCAGTTTCCCACAAAAAACAAAACAAAACAAAACAAAACACCTTTTTTTTTTTTTTGTATGAGTCTTGCTATGTTGTTTCAGCGAGTAAAACTTCCTTTTTCATCTTCAGGTTCCCACTTAAGATACATGCAAAGCTACCAGAGCACATGACATCATCCTTGGCTTCAGCCTTTGTAAGAGAAACGGTGTTAAAAATATGAAATTCTGGTAGCAATGTCACACCCGAAGTTGAAGTTTAAAGCAAAACTGACAATAAAATCAACTGTCAGGAAATGGACTATTTTTTAAATTAGACGTCTATCGTGTCAGCCTTGGGTTAATCTCTGGAGCCAGCTCAAGGATGGATGAGGTAATATTTGCACATGTTATGGATAAGATAGAATGAAAATGGATTTTTTTTCCTTTTGGCTAATGTGCTACAGAGATTATGAGCCTGATGGTTGGAATCAGTCCGAGCTGCCATTGAGAGGTTATGTGTGAAGCAGCAGATTAGAACGGTTTTAACATGCTGCATGATGGCCTCTGAAAGACTAAGGCTATGCACAAAGTGTTATGCATGGGGCATTTGCAGGAGGCAGGAAGATAAGCGATATGTGGAGGGTTGACATAATTCTGGAAAAAGCTCTCAGAGCCAACACATTGAGTGGATAAGTTTAAGAACTCAGTCTCATTGCTTTAGTTAAGAGTGTCAGAGACTTGAGGCTTCAACAGGGAGCCAGAACTTGGTGACAGAGCAGTGAAAAGATTGCTGCATTTAAGTTAGAGTGCAAGAAAGAAAATGAAGCACCGAATCATAACCTGTTATAATAGCAACGGCTTTTGCTATTTCAAAAAATATCTGAGAATTTGTTTTTGTCTGTGTTAATAGTATTTAAAATGCACGTGGATTACAGCTGGGGAAGGGATTCCATGATTTCCTATTCTGCATGCTTTTTGCAACAGTTTTTCTTAGCCTTGTCCAGGCAGTTCTCTACAACATGCTCCTGGCAAAGGCAAGCATTTGATCAGCATTTGCACCAAACTGCCTATGCAGAAACTCCAAGAGGCATAGCTTAGAGAGCATGGATCTCAGGTGGATTTTAACTATCCTCTCCTTCCTTTTTTGGTTGTCTCCATGGTCTTCTGCATGATCTTTGTTGCCAAGATCCATCTGCCCTTTCCAGGAACCTGCCTGGGAGTCCATGCTTCAGCCTCGTCTACAACACTCTCCACAGACCCCCATCATTGCTTGGAGCTTGTGAAAGGCCCCTTGGAGTAAGGCCTGTGGTCTGAGTGAGGAAATGTTCTTTTGGTGCACCAAAACCTTTCAGAGTCACTTTGTGTTTTCAGGCTCCTCCTGCTGGGGCTCCAAGTGAGAGTGGGAAATAGTTTCTCACACATTTCTGCATTTCAACTTACGTGCCCATGAATGTCATCGAACAGCTATAAAAGGCCAGTCCTTTGATCTGTTTCTCCACACCACTGGTGCCATTTTGCAGGAGAAGAGACAGAGAAGAACTACAAGGTAGGTCTCCACAAACCCAAAAGCAACAAAGTGAGTTTTGCTGCAAGTTTTCTGTCTGTTTCACTGAAGGAGGGAAAACTAAAGCATGTAAGAGGGGGCAGGGAGAAAAAGCACTCATTCCCCGAGGAGCTGAGAGTCAGAAAGGTAAGAGAGATGTGCATTGCTTTCTGAATCAAAGAAGCAACAGGCTGTTCCAGAGCCATCTCTGTTTCTCTTGAGAGAGGTGTAGACAACAGGCAAATTTAAGCCTGTAATGTCAGATTTGCTAATGCAAGAGCTGAGCTTTCTACCAGATGTTTTTGCCATGGGCAGTTTTGAGTGCAGTACAATCTTCTGGAAGCTCCATAGTCAGAGAAGCTGCAATCTTTGTATGCAAATGACCATTACAGATGCAAGCACAGCATTTATATGCTTAGTGTTGTGTGCTGGTCCATGGAAAACACATCTGATGCTCTAATGTACTCCTCAGAACAAGGCACAACAATAGAAACACTGACGTTCTTGTACCATACTGCCCTACTACATTCATTTGAACCTGTCAACTGCGAAATAAGTTAGATGAATTTGCTTTTAAAATTACTTGCAAGATTATTATTATTATTATCACAAGAGATTGCCAAAAATCTCCAGTTGTGGAAAAGTGAGAGTCCAGACGATGACATGACTGTAGCCCACATTTTAGCATCAAGAATATGAATCCTAAGAATTATAAATCTGCTCTCTAACTGAGTAAAGGGTGTGGGGCAGAGACATTGTACTGACTTTAAAATGCCAGAGGGTGCTCACGTGAGAAGCAGCAAGGGAGAAAGGACTTAATGCCAGCCGTGGCTACCAATGTGACCCAACCAAAGAGCTCAGCTTTCCCTGGAGAAGGCCACATTGAAACTTCTTAGAAGACCACACAGAATAGGACACAGCACAGATGATTTTCACAGCTGGCCCATACTCTGCCAATGGGTAGAGAAGTAAAATCATAAATAAAAAGAGCCAGTGGTTGTGAAGTTGTTGGATTTTTCAATAGAATATAAAATGAATACACAATATTCACTACTTTTGAAATAGAGTCATTGGAGAAATGTGGGTCTGGAGAGGAATGGAAATGAAGTTTTTTTTAACTGCTCCTCTCTACTTCTATTTTTCTAAGAGTCTTTGTTTGTTGTTTTTTTTTCCCCTGCCTTCATTTTAACTTGTAGAAAGCTGTTTACATGTTATTTATGCTGCACGCATCTCTCTGAAGAAAGTTACGTAGGTTATATGTTAGTCTAGTCAGGTGTTTATAACTCTAAATGTTACCTTTGTAGTTTGCCAAATGGAAAATATACCCAACGGCATCTTCTTGAACCTGTAAAAAAACTATTTTCCAGAACAGTCATCAAGCACATCATGAAAGGAAATGGTAGAACAATTCCACTGACAATAGCATGAGAAATATTAAGAACCAGATGTGAAACAATGCAAACATTAGTGAAAAGAATACTTTACATCTAGCTGAGCATGACAAATCTTCAGAAAACACATTGATTCTGATTGGATGTGCAATGAAAATAAGACTGGAACTGCAGGCTGAAATTGTTCTGGATGGGTTTGTGAATGACCTGTTGTCTGTATTAACACCAACCAAATGCCACTCATCCCTTCCACAAAGTTTGAGATTTTCTAACACATCGAGAAAGCTTCACATGGGGAAGAAGAGATGGCCATCCAGCAGGAGAAAGGTGTTGTTAAACTCACAGCTACTCTCTTCTCCACAGCCAAATTATGGAGAACCTGATTCCAAATTTTGGCACAATTATTCTGCAGACAAAAAGGATTCAATGTGGTGCTTTAAACTTTGTTGCCTTCCACCAGTAGGGATGTTCTCTCAGGTGGGTGGATACTGGAAGGCTAGGACAGGATGTCTAGGCAGGTGGGGATGTGGGGTAGGGTGGGTCCTGCACTGCATCTTTCAGTCCCTCAGGGATGTCTCAGACACACAGGAGTATTTTGAAGGTCACGAAGACCTATTTCAGGCAGCTGAGTCATGCCTTGGGTGTCTCACCAGGAAAATGCTGCCAGCTTGAATGTGAGTTCAGACAGCACTGCTTCACTATGGGATGTAGTTAAAGGTAGAAAATTATGTAACCCTGGTGTTTCAGAAACAGAATTTAAGGTTTCACTCTGGAATTTACCGGGATACTTCTGCTAGCATGTAATTATCCAGATTAATCACATCTTATCTATTTAACTAAATCTAGAGCTCTTCCTTATTAACAAAGTATCCATCAATTGACCAGGCTTCTGTTGAGACTGGGTAGGGGTAAACTGATACGATTATAATATGACAGTTTTTTTATTTACCACTGATGCTTCATGTGAGAATTTCAACAGCCCATCTGGTCTCAGCTGGTGATTTTCTAACTTGCTAGCTTTACTTCAGTGTATTTTGATAATGTTATTTCAAAATATCTGTATCATCAAGTATCATTCAAAATGTGAAATGTTTATAAAAATATATAACCCCATTTCAGTTCATACAGTCCCTGCCATCCTACCAAAATTGTGTCACATGAGCTTTTATTTTTTTAATAAAAGGAGATGTAAAGTCATGTGGCCATCCTATCACAAGCATTTGCCAGATGTAAACCTCATCACAGTTCCTGTAAAGTACATTTCCACAGATCAAGTTACTGCCAGGGAAGACTTTAACAATCTTCTACCCTACTTTCAACCAGCAACAATTAGTATTAGCAAATGGTCCAGGCCACTGCCTGGAATCACATATGATTTCCATTCAAGAAAGACAAACTTTTATTCGAACCAGACCCATAAGCTAAACACATGAGTTTCCCTGCTTAAAATAATGAATCTGAAGTAGTTTCTATCATTCATTTTAAAAATCACTCTCACATTTGAAATCAAGTTGGCTATTTTCCCTTGTCTGTATTAGCCATCTGGTAAGGGTGACTTTTCTAACACTGGTGTCTAGGGCTTTGTTGTATTATTAAAAAAAAAATAAAAAATCTTTCCCTTCCCACCTTATTTTTTCTTTTTTCTTTTTTCTTTTTTTTTTTGGAACTTGTCCTTGTAATACAGGCAAAACTCATCCTATCTTTGAAAGCAGGAGAAAAAAAATAACACACATGGCATAACTTCCTCTATAAGATTCTTAATATATTTTACAGTCAGAATGTAGTTTTGTATGTGATGATTTAAGAAGGCACACACATGCTTTCAGGTCATTAAAGTGCATTGTAAAAATAATAGAGACACAAAGGGCTTATTCTCAAGAAACGATGCACACCCTCTTCTCAATGGAATATTGAAGATCTGTTTCATTTTTCAATATAAAGCAAGTTCAAGATGCTATTTCCTTACCACATACCTCAGCGGTGCATGACCCCAGAAATAAAAAGTGAATGGATTTATACACAAAAGAAAAATCTTGGCGCTTCTTAACATTTTACTCCTCTTCCTAAATAAAAGATCTTCAAGAACATATCCTCTTACTGAAGTTGTAAGGGGGGTTGCTCTATCTGGCAGCATACACCTTATTCTTTGTGGATGTTGGACAGAATGAGCTGAGGAGTTTGTTAGATGTTTCTTTGTAACAAGCACTAGGGAATTAATAGGTTGTTAAAATTGCACTTCATCCATATCTGATGACTGACAATCCACAGTAAGAATATCAAGCATGCACATAAGAGTAAGTTGTTGCTGATCTAAAAAGTGGTAAAAATACAGAAGATGAGCCTGTGAATGAGATGGCTTTTGGAAGACAAAATGGTACCCAGTGTGTGGTAGAAGCACATGGCAGCTCCCAGGAGGAAACACTTGGTTTCCACCGATTTTGCTCAACGATTAACTTGACTCAAGACTGTGTTCAAAGTAGGCAAGTAAAAGACCTGGAGGCTCCTGTGTGCAGAGACATGCAACTAGAAAATGTTCTAAAATTGCTACTGATGATCTTTTTTTTTTTTCTGTTGTTGTCACTTGGAAGAGAAGGTTTTACTAGAACCCCAAAGTGTCAGTGTTTTCATAGGAAGTTGCTTCACCCTGTCATATTAGATCCACCAGCTTAACACTGGCACTTTGCAGAGCCAAGCTTTACTCCATCTCATACCACCAGAGTTTTCTACAGGTGGTACTACCTGGAGAAAAATCCTCCTCCTCCCTATTGAAAGAAAGATAAAAATACAGATGTGAAAAAGTGAAGAAACAAAAGAGATCACTGAGAAAAATCTGAGATGCTTACATAGCTGTGGAAGAGATGTATTACTGATTCGCTAACTCTAAAATAAATAAATAATAATAATAATAAAAAAAGAAAGTAAAAGCCTTAGTTCAATCAGGATATTGTTCCAGTTAAGCAGAGCATGAGGCCTCTTAACAGGTACATTTTGGCAGGAGGAGGCTATCTGTATTTTTTTTTTACCTCCTTTAAAAACATAAAATGGAGATTTCACAGAAATGGAGATTGATAAATTGCTTCTCCCTGGGAGTATATCATGCATGGTATTTCTGATAGCAGTTCTCCTTGGTTTATCATCTGCTCTTACAGTAGTTCAAGTCTATCCTCTTTGAGAGTGTTGGTGAGTGAATGGAAATGAATTCCACTTACACCATGCTACATATCACCTCAGTCTTTATTCCTGCCCTATTAACAGCAGATTGGCAAGACAGTTTGTGTGTCAGGAGCAGAGCTGCCCATGTTACCTGATACAAATATGGTCTCCCATGCCATAGACTGTGCATGAGCAACCTAAAAGCTTCAAGCAGGAGAGTTTCACTCTGGTTTCCAGCTACATGAGGACATCATGTAACTAACATAGATTTTTAAAGCTGCCCTTCTATCGGAATAATAAAGCACTGCTGGAAATAACATTTGCAGCATTTTGATCAGTCAATGAGGCAAGCTTTGCTAGGGAAAGTAGTATCTTTTATTATACTAGTCAGGAAAGCAGACAGTGTTTCAGCACACAAACTCTTCCCCACATCAGTAAAGATATGCCTAGAGAGTCATGAACATTTTGGTTTTGTAATCACATTTCTGGTACAAAAAATAGCCAAAGACGCAAGTAAAATTCAAAGCAAGCTGAAATTGCACAGTGCCCTGGAATGTTTTTTTGTAACATTTACACTATGTACGGTGTTTGGAGAATCTGAAATCAATAATTGATTTAAAATCTCTGAAAGATCTCTGGTTCATGTAACAAATTGTTAGTTTGCCAATTAGTGGTGAGCCTTATGTATTTAAATACATACATTAAATATTTTAAAACTGTTTATAAACATTAAAAATATTGCAAAAAAAAAAATAGCAAATAGACAATGTTCGTAAAGATATATGTGCTAAGAGAAGGAAGGATAAGCACTTGCCATCAGTGCTCTTGAGCTACACAATGGTTCTTTATGGAGCAGCCATTCCTAGCTATGCCAAATTGTTTATTTATGATGACATAGTACAAGCATCCCTGCAGGATGATGCTCTAGGACTGTTCTCACCATTGTTACTGGAATTTCAAGCTCCAGAGCTGTCACAGATGGGAAGGGAGTTGAAGAAGATCCATCCATTGCTCACCCCTAGGGAGAGGTCCCTTCTCTGGCTGGAACTGCTGGTCCAGAGCATCACTCCCACCTGCAGGGAATTATCTTCCACACTGCAAATCTATCTGCCCACATCCTCTCCCATGCTTCACTCAGACCTGGGCTGAATTAGGAGTGCAGGGCAAACGCCATCACACACAGTGGCCTATTTTCAGGTGTAGCTGTCTAGACTATTTCCTTGTGGCTTTGGCTCAAGAAGAGCCTTTTCAGTGTGATTGCTGGAGCGTGCACACAGAAATGCTGGGCTTCCTGCGAGCGACATTTCACAACTTGGGGCTGCATTGTGTGGTGTTCTCAAGAATTATGCGTGGGGATATTTCCACCAGAGTCCTTTTGTACTTTGCTGGGGACACAAAGCCTTGCTGCTTGCTGCAGTGAGGGGTTTAATAGCCACAGTCCAACCACCACCCTGGAGAAGCTGCAGCTTTCCTGCAGCCAGGGGCTGGCCTGGGTGGCCATCATCAGCCTCGGGGTTGCCTCCTGTCAGCAGAGGGTGCTCCTGTACTCCTGTGTGTTAAACAACATGCCCAATAGGAAGCATTGGTTTATAAATTATTAACCGCAGTCCTCTGACACAGCGGCATACTCACATCTGTGGACATTTTATGTAAAAGACAAGTAATGGGAGAAGGTGAGATCTTCAAAGTGTCTTGTAACTCAAGAAGGTCTGTTCTATATAAGCACGGAAGGCAGCAAGGGATTACAATAAGTTGTGTTTGGGCTACAGCATAGAGCTTAGGCTCTTAGGGCTGCTGTTTGCTAACTCTGGAGGGAATATTTCGAAATCCTTTTGGGTGGGCAGACCACATTCAACCCATGAATCCTCACATCCTGCCAGAGTGAGTAGGGGCGGGAGGAGGGCTGAGGCCTAGTGGTGGCACAGCCAAGAGTGGCTGTGAATGTGAGTGCACCGGGGGAGAGGTGGATGAAAGCAGAAGGAAAAGGCAAAAGAATAAAGAGAGGAAATGCTGTTGTGTCCCCAGACACCTGCTGGCTTTGCTGCATTTTTCATTTCACACTGTGATTGTTTTTCCCAGCACTGTGAGAACGGTGTGCATGCCTGGTGTGTGCATGTGGAGAGGGGGACATGTGGATGCCTTGCAATGTAAATCCTACAGCCTGCTGTGTGGGGACGAGACTTGGGCTGTTGGATGTGACTTCACCTTGATGACCTTAAGATCTGTGTTAGAAAGTTGGATTGTAGGTACTTTGTCATCTCATTAAAGCCAGATAATGTGCTGGCTGGATATCTCTTTCTAGGTGACATTTTTCTTTGTTATTTGCTGGTGTCCAAGAGGCTGGCAGCAGAGGAAAACAAAGTTTTTGTTTCTTAAATAATTTTTTGCTATTAAAATTCTCACTGAGCATGTCCTCCTTTTGTCATGTTAAGAAAACCTAGTGCAATTACCAAGCATTTGGGTGTAGGCAGTAAAATAAAATAAAATAAAAGCATTTTTGTACTATCTCACACTGTTAGATCCCATGGGACACTCTCATAACAATGAGGAGGGAAACAGACATAAATTCAGCTGTAACTACAGCTGACTAAATAATAGCCAAAGTTTTCTGTCAAGTAAGTTGTTCAATTAATATTTTTGCCATCTTCAGCAGGAAGAAATAACTTGACCAACATACTTACATTGTTTTTTTTCCTGCTATTAAAAAAACAAAAACAAACAAACAAAAAAACCTGATAAATATGGTCTTATCCTAGACTGACTGGCCAGCTCTGCCTTTCTGTTCTTCTCTTCTAACCACTCTCTTAATATATGCTTACCCTAAATGGCTTATAAGTCTCCTTTTCAAAGAGGCATTTACAAATCAGAGGAGAAATAGGCAGCCAAACCACCTTCCAAACCCTGATAATGAGCAAAGCTTATTCAGCTGCACTTTTATTTCCTCTGTTCTTGACCCCTCTCTCCAGCCCAGGGTGTTTCTGAACCTTCGTTTTGCTACTCTGTGCAGGCAGCCCCGTCTGCTCCTTCTGCAACCTCCTGACTTCAGGGGGACACAGGAGTGTGTGTGAGGACATGCATCTGCTGCTGCAGACAGGCCTCTTCTTTGAAAGCTATTTCAGTAGTGACCTTTCCTTCTGCTTGACTGCAGAACCTCCAGCCCACTATCGGTGCTCTGTGAGCGGCAATAGCCATGTGCAACCAAACTGGGGTAGGTCAGCACTGATGTGTGTAGCATGTGTGGAAAAGTAGCTGCAGGTCAAAGAATATGTGGTAGTTTGGTAAAAATTGAGCTTTCTGGTGGACATGAGCACCGTTTTGTCCACTGTATCCATTGCTGCTGACAGTCTTCACAAGAGCAGAGTTTTTAAAAAGGAATAACAAGGAGTAACATCAGATATCCATTAAACAAGGAACATTTCAGCCTCTGTTTATCTCTGAAATTCTTTGGATTATCTTCACCAGTGACACTATTAACTTATACAGCCTTCAAACTACTGCAAATCAGAGCATTTCCCTAGACCTAATTCCTCTGGATATTTTGTTATTCAGATGAGCCACACTATGTGAAGTGGCTTTTTGTTCCCTGGATTCTCAGGATTAACTGGAAGAATGTGTTTGGGTGGATTTAGGAGAGAACTACATTTTAAGTTTTCACAAGCATGTGACACCTTTAACTTGACTTACTCTCATTTTACTCCATTGGGCCATTATGTAAAACAAACCTTGGTCTGCTCTGGAAGTATCTTGAGGACATACCGTGGCCTCTCTGCCCTGTAGGTTTGTGGCAAAGGAGTGTGGGAACCACCATGTTGTCATCATGCTGCCAAAATGGCACTGGGCTACTTGTATTTAGGGGTGTTTGTCATCTTCAGAATTAGTCTGCATCTGTCAAGAAGGAGACACAAAGACTGTAATTGCATTTTAATGTTAAAATGCACATTTTACACATGGAAAATTTTCCTTCTACAGAACATCAATGCCATGCTAATCACGTATGATAGCTATAAGCATTTTTTCCCCTACTTTGCTACAGAGTCCTCCTAATCTAGAAGAATCCCCCCACTGGTGGAATTCAATGGCAAAACTCCCATGTACTCAACAGGACAGGACTCCTGAAACCCAAACCACTCAGTTGCTGAAGTGTTCCCACCGAATCCAAAGCTACTCACATACACTGAAACTTGTTTAATGGACTACATTAAAGGACTACTATGTGTGCTCAACAAATTGCAGGATCAAACCGCCTGCCAAATGACTAACATAGGACTGCAGCTGCTTGACTTGGCCAAATTTAGAGCGTACCGAGAAAGGTTGCTATTATATGGCGATTCTGCCCTGGGGACTCCTGGAGCTCTGGCTCAGATGCAGCAGAGGATTAATATCGGATGGCTGAGATGGCTCCTGCACCAGCCATGTGCTCTGGACAGCCAACGAGGACGTCTCCTTATGTGGTGGAGCTGCAACTGATGTGTTGGGCAGCTTGTACCCCAGCCCACCCCAAGGTGGGCTGAAATTCACGCTGGTCCACCCACAGTGCTTCAAACTGCAGTGGCAGGGTGAAATAGTTGATTTGTTTGCAGAAGGTGTACTGGGGCAGGATGGCTGATCTCAGTGTATAGCCATTTCCAGAGAAAGATTAAGAGAGATAAAAGAGGCCACACTCCTGCCTTCCTGTGGTCTGGAGAGCTGCTTAACACTAACTTCCACCATAACTGCAGTAACCGCTTTGCCTTGCCACTGCTCTCAGGTTGAGATTTTTGACTGTTTTGTCCTTCTGCTGAGCTCTCCTAGGTTAGACAATGTGTTTGTAATTCAGGGGGAAAAGATCAGGTTAGACTAAGCTTAAGAAATTCTGGCATTTTTGGTGGATAGCACTGTTAAAATCCTAAAAGCTTAGGAACACATAAGGGTCTGAGAACTTTTTGAACATAAGGAAGAATATTTTTGAATGACATCTCCTATTTTAACTGGTTAAAATAAAACTAGTAATTGTAAAATGTCTTTGTAAAAAGTTAGGATTTTGTTTGTTTGTTTGTTTGTTCCTAAACATGTCCCAAGTGATAATCCATTTCTGAAAAGTAGAATGCATTCACAAAATATGCTGATGATATCTGGTCCGCATTTGTGCTAAAAAAAAATCTAAAACAGTCAAGTAAATAAAATGAATAAAAAATTGCAACCCTTTTATTCTTTATTCTAAAGTAAAAAGTAATGCTACAGAGCATTTTAATGTGTGTGCTTTTTTTTTTTTCTTCTGGTAATAAATAAGTCCCTGATCCAGCAGGGACACTCAAATTCATGGATATATCTTTACAGCAAGGATATGTCTTTATCTACAACTTCATTGCTGATGCCTGGAAATTTTAGCTCAAACCTTAGGCATATTTTTCTGGATTCTTGCAATGACTACTGTGTGCCCAATCTGTAACCTGAAGCACATTATGGCAGCTATGATATCAAATAAAATTGAAGAAATAAACAGTCAAATCACACTCAGTTAATGGAATATTTGCAAATAAGAAGAACTTCTAAAATTAGTAAGTAAGCTGTTAGCTATGAAGACACCAAGGACCTTAGTGTGTATATTCCTCTACAGGCCTGAAAGAGGCAGGATAGCTTGAAAACCAATATGCCTGCATCCAGACATTCATGAAAAATGCAAAACCTTGAGTTTTATGCATTTTAGGTTGACTCGATATCTATGGATTGATGGGAAAATATTATTTCCATGTTGTATCCATTTTTTTTTTTTGGTAAAGTTTAATTTAGTGCTTATCATCTAGTATAAAAGACAGTAACCCAAGCATTTCTGAGTTTCATTCTGTTTGTCTGTTAGTGAATTTTGTCTCCTGCCAGTTGCATTTCTGAGTGTTTGCATGCTCTACATGAAATTGGCCATCTTACAAAAGACTTATACAAATCCTAGAATTCCTGGTTTGCAGATGGACTGGAATGAATTATGACCTTTTCCATAATAGCGTGTCATCTTAGTTGTTGTGTATAAAATTATCTAAAACCCCGAGTATAGGAAAATGCCTTCAGCAAACCCTTTTCTGCTACTAGACTTCTCTCTAAGAGATCATATTAACTGTCTCAGCTCCTTGATCTTCCAAGAAATGTAGTGCCTTGCAAAGATCAACAAATCCTCCGATTAATATAAAAGACTTGGTTTTGTGAAACTGGGTTCCTTTTGTTTTAGGAAAACAATAGAAAGACTGTAGTTTTTCCTTTTCATTTTCTTTTTTTTCCCTTATCCTTTTTTTTTTTCCTTCTCATACATATATATATATAATATACATGATTTTTAATGGAAAGATTCTCCTGGGCTAAGCAGTTGATGCTTGTGCAGTTACATCACAGTCAGTAGAGCCCAACTAAGTGAAAGGAGCTGGGTTTATTCCAAGTATAATTCTTCCTGGAGTGGTGATATGGAGTCTCCACATGTAGGAGAACTGAGGAGTGATTGCCATGGATCCTATGTGACACACATGGAGGTTTGGACTCTTGAGTCAAATGACAGAAGAAAATCCTATGTTTGCAGACTAATTGGAACTGACCAGAAACACTGAATAACTAAACAACATTAGATGCACTGTGTAGATCAAGTCTGCATTATGGGAAATTGCTCTTACCACAACAAGAAACTCTGTATGTATTCCTCAGAGACTGAGGGGAAGAGCTGGGGATTATGTATCACTTAAATGTGCCACACACATTGTCTCCAAACACTCTAGTAAAGAGAAAAGCGCTTTCTAAGGTCATGGCTTCCCCTCTCTTAGCTGAATAGTTTTCAAGGGAAAAAAAATGAACAAAAAATTAATAAAGGAGGAGAATTTCTACATCCTTCACGTTACCTTTGTTTGTTAACCTAGAGTATGATGTGTGGAAAAATTTAAAATCTTTAAGGCATCTTTTAATATTTCAGTTACCTGAAATATTAGCTGATTTATTAGGTTCTATGATATTGGATCCAGGTCAGTACAGGAAATACTCAGCTGCAGCGAGTCTCTACAAAAAAATAGGTCAGACTATCCATATATCTTCTTATATTATTGGGAAATTGCTTCCCAGATAAGACTGTAAGTAGAAATGTGAGGTTTTTTTTTTTTTGCATCTCCCTGAATCCCCAGAGGCCACACTGTGACTTCCTGCACATGCTGTTCCAATGCCCCTCTGTCCCAATCCATAAAAGAGATCACTTTGTATTCCCTAGAATATCATGAAATTTAGAGACAGCAATATTTTCCAATTTAAGAGCAGAGCACATTGTCACATTTTGGGAATAAAACAATGTCCAAACCTTTTGGTTATGCATTTGCAATGTCTTAATATCTAAAAGGCAAAAGGGCTTCAAAAGCTTTCTTTGTGGAGAAACAAATACTTTTGAAAACTCCATGTGTTTATTGTACTAAGAAAATACAACTTAAATTCCGCTACAGAATTATGTATTTTCAGAATAATTATATGCAAAAGACTGTACTATTTGCTCCAGAATTTCCCAGTTTTGTGTACTTGTGCCTCACAGAAAATCAAGATGATGAGTGAAGCTACGTCAGAGGTAAAACGTTGAGAAGGTGCAGGTGAGATCTGCTATTTCAGATACTGGAATGTCAGGTTCTGTTTAGTTACCTTAGCCTTTCGTAGAAGTTCTGACAAAGATATATCTGTATGTTCCTCTCACTGTACTCAACTGAGGCTGCAGCTTTCTGCCCAGCATTGCGGTGAAAATTGGTTTGGATACAGAATGGGAGAGTGAAATCTGGACCAAGGAGATCTGCACATCTTAAGGATAAGCAGGAAAGCTGTTTTTCCCCTGGATTGTGAATCGAGTTCCAAGTCCAGATTCTTGTTTTCAAACCAAGCCATGATCTGAGCTCAGGCTTTCTAAAGCAGTGGCTAAGATATCTGGGAGAAGAGACCATTGAATGGCTGCTGAGCTTAACTCTGAAGGTCCTGATGGAGGCAGGGATCATCTGACCATTCATAGCTGGCAGATGGGCACAGTCAGCATCTATGACCCTTCCTCCTCAACGCACTCATCACATCTGTCTACCCAAAAAGCAAAAGCCCAAAGGAAATATCAAAGCAACACAAACCACTACAGCATGCATTACTCATGGAGGCAATTATCCATATATAGCAATATCGTGCTAAGAAAAGAGGCATACTTACTTGCATACTTCCACTGTGATCAAAATTGGGTGTAATGCAACAGGTAAAGCAGTTTTTCTGGCCTCTAAATCCAGAGCAGCTGCATTTTGGGGAATTACTTTTCTGAAACCCTATTGTGACCCAGGAAACGTTGTGTTCCTGTTGCATTTACACACTGGGATGACCTGGCTTCTTGTTTGCACATCACTATCTGAAACACTTGTTTATACAGTTTTAGTCACTATATCACAGGAAGAGGATATAATTTGTCTATTTCTACAACGCAGCGTGCAGTAATCTGAGGAACAGTAGGTCTCAGGGAGACCTGGTGATAAGGAAAGGTTATAAAACTACATTTTTTTTCTCAAAGGCAAAGGAAACTGATGTGACTTCGTTTAATAACTCAAAATTATTAAGAAAAGAAAAGGTGACATGGTCTACTACAGTAAGCACAAATGTAACTCCATAAAAACAAGTAGGCATTGTAATGCCCAGACTTTAAATATTATCTAACAAAGATATTAGGGTTGGTGCTTATGCAGTGCAGTGCGTGGGTCAAATGCCTAAGAATAAAAAAACACAAAATCCAACAGGCTGAACTAGAGCCATATGAACTAAGTTGAAAGATGGTGAAGAGACAAGTATATCTTAGAGGCACAACCTATTGTGGGACTTCAATTACTGACACTGTGCTCACTAAGACTTGTAGACTTGAATGCCCATGTGGAGTTGGGTACTGTTTCACTCTTTTTATGCAGTATCTCCAGTTGAGTTCACTTCTCTTTCTGATGAATGTTTTTATTTACTGTGTTATGGTTAAGGTCTTCTAGGTGAGATGGTAACTTCTGCCAGGAGAATTTGAGGATGCCCCATCCCTGGAGGCAATCGTGGTCAGGTTGGATGGGGCCCTGAGCAGCCTGAGATGGTGGGGACAGCCCTGCCCATGGCAGGAGGTTGAAGTTGGGTGGGCTTTGAGGTCCTTTCCAACTTAGGATTCTATGGTTCTATGACTCAGCTGTAGTAGGTCAGTGAGGTTTGGAGGATGCAGGGATCACTGCATGCATGATGTGCTCTTTTTATCCCGTAGTCTTCTTATCTACTCAGCATACAAATTCACCTTGTCATGCTGCTCATTCTTTTGTCTTTCCGCCTTTGCTGTTCAAACATAACCTATTTAATCATACCTTGCTTGAGATTATGTTCTTTCTTTTGAAAAAAGGACTGTGACAGCCTTCATATATGATACTCTGTTAGATGATACTATCACAAAATCTCAAGTGAGATTTCTTGAAGGTCTGGCTTCCCTCATTCTGGCATTATTAATGGAGTAGTGATTACCGTGATTACCTCTTTTGGATGGGACAGAATGGTGCTGCTTTGTGGCTAAGAGCAAATGCAAGTAAAAAGAGTTTGCTTGTTTTTGTTTTAGGTAATGGGAAGGTAGGCCATTTGGCATGTACAACAATCAAGCCATCAGTAATTTGGATAAACAGGCACTACTCAGCAGGGCTGCACACAGTACATAGTTATGCTGTGGGTGCACCATCCATGGAACCGCTCCAGCAACAGGATGTCTTCTGCATGTTGTCCATGTCCAACTCTCACACCTGCAGAGCAGCCACAGCCCTGCTCACCTTCTGTCTGGAGGAGAACTGGATTCCAGGCTGGCCCCACACTCTCCTGGTGTGCCTGCCAGAGGCTGTATGGGCCTTCTGGATGTGAGAGGCTACCTCTCTGTCAGTGCTGGCATGATGATTTGCAATGGTTCCAAGACAAGTGAGAACCTATGGCTGCTAGTATGAAGCGTTTCCCTACAGGCTACACCAGACAGGTTTCTTTTCCAAATCATACATCGCTTTTAAAAAAGTTGCCTCTGATTCAGGCACCAAAAATATAAAATGGTTTTTTTCTATCATTGGATGGACACATAACATATTTTTATAGAAGAAAAGCCTCTGTTTTCTCTCTTTCACATTGCCAGTCTTCCTGCCGTTTTATTCCTTGTGGAGCAGAACAGCTGTCAGGAGCATGCATGTGTTTCACTGCAGTTGCATCCACAGTGACAACCAAAAATAATACAGGAGGGAGATAATTAACATATTGCTACTTTTCTCTTTGTACTGTGCTGCTTACACATGTATTTACTAACATGCTGCTCTATCATGGCTCCCATTAGAGTTATAAAATTTTCCTACATATGGGCTTTAAGCTTTTCTAAGCACAAATTTGACTTTTATTAGAGAAACTTGATGTAAGACAGTAATTTCAAAACTGACTTATTGCACACTTATTGGCTCAATTTGTGAAGTTTTATAAGATGCCATTATTTAATTCCCAGAGCCTGCATACAGCTGCTGCTGCTCTTCTTGGAACACCTTTCTCCCTTGGCAAAATAGTGTGCTATAACCTCCCTCTGGTTGGTAAACACACAAACAGACCATTGAGCTCTGAAACAAAGTATTCTGTATGCTTCTGTAAGTGATCCCAAAGCCACTTGGAGTCAAAGCTTTTGAAAAGCGGATCTTGCTGTGCAGAACCACCACAGCAAGAGCGTCTCCCAGACCCAAGGCTGCCCATGGTGCAGTTGGGATGGTGTAGAAGCTTTAAGATGAGATACTGGGAAGGGGCCACTGAAATCCACGGGAGAGGTTGGCTATTTACATGGCAGTCAGTCGACTGTGCTCCTTGCACCACTGTGGACATCTGTGAACACCGTGTTGCCCCTGAGCTTCTGAGTGCTGCAACTTGGTGTTGGAGGATGAAGAGAAGGAAGAAGACCAGGCATATGTCACAGGAAGGTTCAGGCCAACTTCCACAACTCTGGGCATTGCCTCTCATATCTTTATTCCTGGGGCAGCAACAAGCAAAGCAAATGTCAGAGCTGTAGGCATTTTCTGCACGTTACAGGGCTCTCTTCACCCGTTACTTTGACCGTGCTGGTGTCTTGCTGTGGGTCTGCAGGCTGGTGAGATCAAAGCTAGTCCAAGTGCATCCACATGTCTCTGCTGAAGCTCTCAGACAATGGATGACATTTGGTAAGGCTGGAGTGGTGTGGGGAAGACTATGATAGGTTGTAAATGAGGAGTGAGCAGATCCTCACCAGCATGCCTGTCCCATGTCCAAATTTTCCCTTAGTACAGAGACATTTTAAAATTTTGTCCTATGAAACATGTCCTAAGGTTAGAGTGCTCTTAGGAACACTCATTTTAATCTTTTTATTTATTTTTTTTGGTGAACAGACCTTAACTAGACAGTGAAGAGGCTTTCTTTTTGTTGTCATCAGCTTGCAGCATTTACAATGGGATATTTAATTACCGTCATCATCAGATTTTTCTGGAATTGCTTCCTTTGAAGAACTGAGCAAGCATGGACCAACCTTGCACTGTTTTGGGCTGAGGTTGTTGATAAGGAAGGTGAAAGTACCAATGGTTATCTAAATCATTCTGGCTACTGATTGACACTGTCTTTACTGTTCTTCACCTATGTGCAAGGAACCTGCAATAGCAACTGCTAGATCATTTTTGCTGTAGCTGGTTTTCTTTTCCATATGTCTCAGCATTCCTACATCTGGTGCAAGAAACCATAACAAAGCTAGCAAAACCATTACATTGCAAAAACCAAATGTGAAATGTTCTCGTGTGCGCTGTGTATGTGTGTATTTTAAAATGTGGCCATTTAGAGAGGTGTAAGAAGGCGGAAAACAGCCAGACTTATTTCAGCAAACATGTGGAAGGGTGCTTTAGCTTAACACTGGTCCAAAGCACTCCCTTGCTCTCTAAGCACCAATAGCTCCAAGCTCCTCTGGAGGGAGATGGTGAGCAGGAACCTGGAGCCCGAAGTCAAGAGCTCTCTCTGGAGCTTCCTTGCTGGGACCATCCTTGGCACAGGTTTTTTCACTTGATGAAACCTGGGCCCAAAATATGATTTTGAAAGTGATCTGATAAGAATCAGTTTCAAAGCAAAGGTGCTGATATAAATTTGATTATGCTTGTATTAACACAAGTGATTCAGCTTTGTTGAAACATTCAAACTTACTTCATTAAATATACACGTTTATAGAGGGCATACTCAGGGTAACCTGAATCTCTTGCTGCTCTAAGGAGAACATACCTTATTTTCCGAAGCTTGGGGTAATTTCCTCTGTAGGCTTGCCACCCTTCCACCAGCTACTAAGTATAGAACGCCGGAGATTAAAAACACTGGTTAAGATACTAGGTGATAATTTGGCAATGTTGCAATGGGAACATGAGTTTTCACTGCTTATTCATTTGTTTGCTTTATAGTGTTTCAGTCAGTGACTTTAACATTTGAACCAAATACTTGGCAAGATGTCCTATGAGTTGCTAAACTCTCTGGAGGATATAAACATGTTGTCATTGTGGAAAGTTGAAGATCACCCAAATCTTGCTGCTCACACTGCTTGGTAGCAGGCATGTAGTGGCAGAGTACTAGTGCAAGGCAGGTGGAGCTCCACTCATCTTCCTGACCTCCACAAATCAGTGATTTAGGGATCCCTACTGTGACATCCACCATGATTAATATCCCAGTGTAGAGTTGCCTTCCATAAATCTGCCTGATTCTTTTTTGGCTTGCATAACTGAGATGCATGCTATGTGAAAATATACTTGCATGCAGGTATTTTAAGCATGCACATATTTCACAGAGTGGACAATGACAAGGGTAGGTCTAAAGATGGTACATCTGCCCCAGAACAGTGAATAAAAATTTCCTTTTCATCTTTGCCATGCCACTTACAATGCTATTGATCACTATGTAGCGTCACTCTTACGCTGCACTTTTACAAACCTAAGACATCTAACCTAAGTGTTCTCCTCATGAATGGAATATGTTGTGGATGTGTGATTAATCCTGGCAGTCAGTACTTTCTTTAATTCTAGTACAGAAATTCACAGCAGATGAGGATCTATTCAAATACGTGCACTCAACCATACATGTGAAATGAATATGCAAGACCAAAACCTCAGATTTTTACTTGACTTTGTTCCACAGATGTATTACTCTCTAGGTCTGTGTATTGATTGATTTAATACTCTAGCACATACGTGTCCAACCCTCTAGGTTTATAGGTTTTTTTTCAAGTTATAATAAAAAATAGTCTAAAAAAAGTTTTGTTACTTGCATACACTAATTATATTATATATTTCATATGCAGCACAAGACAATTCCTCTTCAGTCAGTGCAGCCCAGGCATAGCCAAAAGGTTGGACATCCATGCTCTATCAGCTAGTATTACATACAAAGTGGATGGTTTATTTACAATGTAGGCAAAAAAATGAAAGACGCCTAAGGGCACGGCCAAGTAATCTGCTACCAATTGCTTTTTGGCTAACTTGTTAGCTGCACTTTTATCTCTGAATTTCATGTGCAGTTCTCCTGCAAATATAAACCAAGATGAAACCTTTTTGCAATGCAGGACTGGATCTCTACTTTGTACGCATTATTGTGGATGCCCTTGCTTCCTTAACAGGCAAGCACTGTAACTTTTTGAAGCCTCCTTGCCCATGAGTCTCCTGATTGGCCATGAAGTTCTTCCTCACACCTTACCTCGTTCTCACCCTCCAGCCATTGCTCTGTGGGAAGGCAAGGATGTTTTGAAAGGGGAGCTCATTTTCTAAGCAAAATCAAAGCCTCTCTAGGTCTTAAACTGCAGTCCTGTCTGTATTCATGGTACTAGACCACTGTTGAGATCTGCACTTATTTTTCCCTTCCAGTGGTCACATATTTTGGCACTTGAATGCCTACAGTGCAAAACCACCGTCCTCAGACCTATCCCTAGTGCTCAGGTCACATAGTGATGGTTTTTTGTGCCTATCACGTTTCCATTACAAAGCAACCTGAAAACTCAGGAAGATATAAGCCTGTTCCAAGGACTGCTTGGGTCACAATGTTGTGTGCTAAAGGCTAGTCCCGCCTCAAGCTTTTTGGGACCTGCACCACTGCCCTTCCTTGTGCTTAATGAGGCCTGTGGGCATAGGGCTGATATAGTGGAAACTAAGAGTCAGAGTTTAAATATGCTCCGATGACAGCCGACTTCACTTGCGAGGGCTGTTGCACAAGACTTTTGCTAATGATTAAAGCAGATGGACAGAAGGAAGAAAGCAGAACGCTTGAATGTGTGAGAGGTGAAAGGGCAGGAGAATTAGCCCAGAGATTTCCTGTGGTCTGTGGGTGTTTTGTGTTGTGTGCTAAAGCTAAGAATTGTTTTTAATAAATAAAATTGCTGTATTTCAGCAGCATAATGAAAGCGAGCCTCTTCCTCCCTCCATAGTGGGAATGGGTGTTATTTTTGATGTGCTTGTCGCGGAGTATAAGTTGATCTCTCTTTCCTCTCTGGCATGTTGTTCTGCAAACACTGAATTTGGGGCAATCCTCTGAAAGACCAGGCTGTGAAACATAGCTCACTTCTGCTGCTCTGAAGTGCTGTAGGGGTTTTCTTTCAGTTGGCCTTTGCATGGTCCTGCAAGTGTCCGAGCCCCGCAGAGGGCATGCTCTGGTTACTGAATGCTAGGGGGTTAAACTATTCCGGTGTGAAGGTCTCAGGTGCATGTTTCTTACCACATCATTCCTTAAGCATGGCCTGTTGCACTTCTCAATAATCATGTTCTGTGTTCTGTGCCCTTCTTTTGCATTTTGCTCAGGTTTGAATGTCTTCTTTGGATTTCCTGGCATGGCACCTAAAAGTAAGGGCCTCAATTCTGCTTTCAGTTATGAGTATCTGTGTAACTGAACTCATAATTACATCATATTCTGTTTTTCATGATCACAGTAACAAAATGTTCTATTTTAAGACAAACTACAGTACAACTGCTTCTATGTTTACTCCAGTGTTAAGCTTCTATGTTTACTACAATGCGGTATAATTTTTATAATTCAGACCTGAAAGGAAATGATTCTCTTATAACCACATGAGAAAAAAAAATAAATTAGTGTTTATACATTATACACCCAAGTTCTATACATTTTCTACTTAATATCTGCTTGTTTGTTTGTTTGTTTTGAGAATTTTGCTGTATATCTGCATTAGCTTTAAGATAAAACCAAATTATATCTTCAAATGGATTATTTTAATGGGCTAAAAATGTGTGCAGAAAAACATAAATGAAATGATGGGAAAAATGTTTATAACTTACATTCTACAAAACTTCTCTGACTGGAATAAAAAGATTTGATTATTTCAAGTAATCATGATTATTATAATGATATAAGGAAGTGCTATAAATTTTGCAATGCACAGGAATGCCAGAATAGCAAAATTGGCCTCTCTTTTCTGCACTTTTTTAATGTTGATGTTTTATTGTTGCTTACACTTGCCTATTCCCTGTAATTTAACATTTGGAATAGTAATTTGTTCTAACCTCTCCAATAAAACCTTGAGAGTTTCTTTCTTTTTTTGGTTGAGTATCTGCCTACTTTAGCCAAGAAGCAGTTCTCTATTCTGGAAGGATCTATTTGTTGTGGAAAAATCCGCTTGAGAAAACTATGAGAACTTCTTACATTTAGGTGAATGTTGGTAGAAAACAATCAGGAAAAGCATTGTACCAAAAAGCAGCACGATTTTCCATTTGTATATGTGCAGGAAGGCTAAAGGCGCAGATAAAATATTTTATGGATTTTGGCTCAAGATGAGAAAAGAACCAAACCAAAACAACTTTTCTTCCTGTTGAAATAAAAAAATGAAAGAATAAAAGAAAAAAAAAAGACAAAAACCCCAACAACTTTTGTTCCAGTAATGTCTTTCTAACTTTGATTTAAGCTTCAATTTCATTCAAATGAAACCACTTAGCTTTGTCTGGTTTGAGAGTCATAATCATACAAAACAACCATGTTTTGCCAAACACAATACATCAGACCAAGGTCAGTCTAAATTTGTCTTACATTTTTTCCAAATTCAATAAATATTTATAGGACGTTGAACCAAGGTTTGAGGTTTCTAATGGGTTCCCTGACTGTGTTGGGCCTCCTTTGATGGTTTGATGCAGAGAGAAGGCAAAGTTCTGCTGAAATCTAGAAGGTGGTGACCATGAGAGGCAGATGAAGGCCTGCATAGACATGTTTCTTCAGTCTTCCAGATCCAGAATTGGATAAATATTTCTGTAACAGTGTGCTGTACTGATAATTAGCCACACATGTAGTCACCACAGTTGTGAGTGTTTTGATGGCACCTGAAATTCCAAATCCCCCAAATGAATGAACTGTTCCTCTCTGACTTACGCTATTTAAGAGTAGCAGTGTGTAAAAATATGAAACAATGTAGGACACTTTTAATCTGTTAATGTGCAGGGTCTTGTTATTACCGTATTATTAGATATACATTTAATTAGCCTGCATGCAGGTCCTCCTTTTCAATGGAAATATTTGTATTTTGATAAAGATTCTTTGTTTGTTAAGGGAGTAGGGAACTGTGGCGCTTATGTGACTCAGATTGAAGAATGCTGACGTACAGTGATGCTGTGAATTTTGTAGTACTGTCTTTCATTTTATAACAAGTCCTGCCTTCCATTCACAGCTACTTCCTTTCAGCCTCCAAAAAGAAATGTCTTTGGTGAGGTAACATTGTCAAATTTCCTTGAGTACATGGAATTGCAAAATGTTCCTCATGGCAATTTTAGTATTAGAGAGTGTTAACAGCAAAATGAACTGATGTGAAAACAGCGAAGTAGCATTGGCAGTAAACCGTGAAACAAACTGAGAAAAAATATGTACATAGATTTAATTACACGTTAAACTTTTCAAGTATAAAAGAATGTGTTGTTTTTCTTCCATATTAAATTAATATTATTTTTGCCTTTGAGGAAAAAAGATAAAGGAATGACATTTAAATTGTTGTACGGTGTGCTTTTACTTTAACCAAGCTACAGTTAAAGGAGGAGATGCAATCATAGCAGGCAAAAAACTGTCTGCATTTAATTTCAGCAGAAAGAGAGAGTTGATTTAAACTACTTTCCATGGCAGAACACACAACCAAGCTATTTTCACTAGTGAAAATAAGCCCAGGCTGCTGATTGTGCATGTTTATGGGCACTTTGATCCCAACTTTTGTACAACTGTGAGAGAGTCCTGTTGTATATGCTGCAATGCAGAATAAGCAAAGAACGAAGCGGAAATAAAGCTATCTTTCAGTCACATTGCACATAGAAACATATGATGGTAATTATGAAAGACAATGAGCTTGGACAAGGCAATATGAGCAGGTACTTCAAATATCCAGAGCTGGCTCCAGCCCTCCTGGTTTCGTTTAAAGTCCGTCCGTGTCTGTGCTGGGGAACCTTGGGATGGGGGAGAGATGGTGTTGGGGCTGCTGGCACAGTCTGATTTACATCCAAACCTGTGTTCAGAGCTGTGCTTATGTTACTGGTTTAAGTTTAGTTCTGCATGAAGCAGTAGGGGACAACTGAATGCATCCAAAGCCAAAATGACCTTTTTTTTTTCCAAGTTACCACATGAATCTACAGTTTGAGCCAGGGAAACAAACAACAACAAAAAATGATGGTCTCTTTGCAGCTGTCTTTTGCAGCTGTCTTTGGAAGGATGAATGATGCATAATGCAAAGCATTTTTATCTCTAATGATATTAAAGATACATGCCATTGTTTTTCTCAAGTGATGTGTTTTCTCACTTTAGCACAGGTATCAGTTTGCCTCAGTTGCTTGTCATGTATTTGTCCTTCGGGTAGTGGTTCATCTTCAGAGGTGCGTGCAGTGTCTGTAAGATTCATTACCCAGACAAAAAGGAGCCAACACACTCACAGATTGTGAAGCCAAGAAGGGAATCAGGAAAACTGAGATTCAGACATGAAAAGAGAGCTCTGCCACTCCTAATGCTGAGAGTAAGGAAGTCTGTGAAAACAGGAAGCTAGGGAAAGATGCATTATATGCTGCATACTTTATTTTATTCTGAAATGGCATACAGAGGAGCTACAGATAAGATTAAAGGAGAATCGAAGGTGCCAGGACTAAAGAGGGATCAGTGCATAAGCCCCCAGTCCAGAAAATGATTTGTTACTTTGTTTTTCAGTGCCTTGTTCTGAAAAGAAGGAGGATGAAGATGTGAGGGATCAAAACAGGCAGTATGGAGGAATCAGCTCCCACGGCTTGCAAGCGTATGAGTGTGGCTGAGGCGTGGCGAAGGTGTAAAGAGCCTCTGAGCTATTCAAAGGTAATGGTGGCAGTGAACAGTGAGTGCAGAAATCCTGAGGTGGAAATGAAGGCTGGATGGAAAGTCAAGACAACCCTGTTCGGTATGGGGAAAAGATAATTTACAGAGGGGGAAAGGAAGTGAACAAAAATGGAATAAAGCATGTTGAAAAATAGAAAGTAATTTAGAAAAAAGGGTCTTGCATTTGTTACATGTACTTTGAGAGAGCAAAGACTCCACGTGTGGGAGTCAGTCCAAGACTATAAGTTAAAAAAGGGTAAGAAAACATACCAGCAGGAGTGCTGAATTGAGATCAAGAGCAAGCCCCCTTACAGGTCACTGGAAAATCAGCGTCTGCCAGTCATTACCTTACTGTGACCACAGATATCTGCTAGCCAAAGTGTAGAGAAAAAGCACATTAATCTCAAGATATCTCTGCATGTTAATTCTAGATCTGTGATGATACACTGATGATAGCAAGTGAGGTCCTCGGATCTGATGTGTAGTGCCTGAGCTGTGATTCAGGAATAGCCTGCAACCATCTGCTCTGCTGTTTCTTCACACGTGGGTCTGCCCCAGCCCTGCGACCCAGCTCCCAGTAGGAAAATACAGGATTTGCCCTGCATAACAGGGGACAGAGGAATGCCTTTAGCTCCACAAAGAAAACGTAATGTGGAATTTGAGAAGAGACAGCTTATTTCTGTGGCAGCTGTTGCACAGTGAAGTTCTTGTAGAGTCCACTGGAAGATGCTAATGATGGGGCTGGCCACTGTTTTCTTACATCCTGACAAAATTGTAACTACAAATCACAATACTGGGACAAGCTGAAAATGAAGCAGAGGCCTGGACTCCAAATGTTCTTTGTTTCATGGAGTACAGTGAAAACAATGGTAGAAGCAGTTGGCAGGTCATATTTTAATGACTGAGCTTTTCCATTGTTTCATATTAATTTTCATAAATATGCATTAATGTGACACGCAGAGTTGACTTGTGTAACAGTTTGCAGTATCTGAGGACATTCTTTTGGTCTGATTGCTTTATCACTTGCATAGCTAATAGTGACAAACTAGGCAGGCTGAATGCATTTATCCTGAGTATCAGACTGCTTCATTCCTCCAACAAATTCAGTCATTCCTCCCTTTTATTCCCTTTATTTCCCCACATTTCCTCCCTGTTTGACTGTCTGGTAGAAGACTAGTTGAAAGCAGCTCATGCTGCACCCTGACTTCTGCCTTTGTAATCATCATAAACCTCTCACGTGCAATGTCATCTTTCCATTTTTTACACACCATGCTTCATTCACCAAGGAATCAGAAAGGCTAATGTGTCATGTAACACCCACAGAAGAAAAGATAGGAATACATTTACTAAGCAAGTCACCTCCAGCTTCCTTCTCCCACCATTTCCTGTGGGCATGTGGCTCCCAATTCATGTTTCCCTGAGCTATTAAGCCTTAAGAATTTATTATCCTTATCATCACCACTGCTATTACTATTTGGAGAATAGTAGTGGATCAGAGCAGTGTTGTCTGAGACACTGTCCAGACGAGTGACATTAAAAGAAAGCATCTCTATCCTAGACAAATTAAAACTATGGTAGATGATGCAAGGAAATGTTCTGATTAAATAAACAAAAAGGTAAAGAAAGCAAAGCAGGAACATGTATTTTCTCTGAAAAGCTGTGACAAAGCTTTGCTAATAGGCAGAGAAGGCAGTATGAAATCAGTCCTTGCAGGCCTGGATCCCTGTCAGCTCTGAACCAGCAACCCACAGGCTGGCACCCAGCATGTTGTGATTGACAAGCTGCAGGGCTGCAGCAAGGTGTGAAGATAGGAACCACAATGTTATTAAAGGGTGTCCATGAGAAGTACAGCTCCTGGTTCCTGCCTTCACTGATCTCAGCTCAGGAGAAGTCCAGAAATTGATGTATCTACCTAGCATGTCCATTTGAAGAGCAGGGAGCTCACAGCTTGGGTTTTGTATCCTATACACAGAATAGGGTACTCTTGCCATCAGATCAACCCCAGAAAGGGCTCTAGGCTTGACTTCCAGTGTTGATGAACATCTGCTGTTCTTGCTGTCTTCAGCACATGGTGCAAGAGCTCAGCAACTCTGAATGTCAGACCGGCTGTGTGATGTCTGAAACCTCCTGTGGTGCAGAGAGGTCCAACGGTGGGCTTGATGCTGGCACAAGACTGGGTGTTTCAGTGTGCTGGAAGAAAAAAGCACTCATGCTCTGTGGCCAACCAGGCAAATGATGGGGGAAGTGCAGCAGTGGCACAAAAAATGTGGTGCAAGCTGAGGCAATCATCACTCCAGCACGCACAATGAACACCTTCTGGCTACATACATGGCTACATGTGTTATGCGTTAGACTTACACATGTTAACTATACCCATATATTTTTTCCTTCTGCAGAGGTAGCCAAACCCTGGTACTAACGGCTGGTTGACTGACAGAGGTAGTGTGGTCCACCAGATTCAAAGGTCTGTGGGTGCAGGAGGCCCAAGAAGACCCTGAGCTGCTCACCAGTAACCTGACCTTGGGTGACTGCTTCTCTGCTGCTACCATGGGATGTTCACCCCCTGCTTCTTCTGCACTTGTAAACTCCTGTCAGGAAACAGTGACAGGAGCCAGGGAATAGATGTAGCTACCTCCCATGAGACCTATGTCCTGCTGACGAGTATTTTTCTACTGCTGACCTTTTTTTTCCCTGCTCCAATTTTAGCAGTCTACTCCTTGACACTTAAAGGGAGGTGAACGGAGTGAGAAAATGTCCTTCTCCTTCATCATGTTATTATTCAGAGCATTCAAAACCTATTGCCACTTCTTATCTCCATTTGTTTTCCCCTGGACAAAACAGAATGAAATTCCCCTTCTCCCCTTGTTTCCTCAGTCTTTGCTTGTACTTGCTGTGCTTCTGTAAGTCCTTGGGTGTCCCTTTCATCACAGCATTTCTGAAGTGCAACCTCCAAGACCAGGCTCAGCAGTTCAGCAGTGCCCTCCAAGTAAGCCAAAGGATACCTCGTGAGCATCACTCTTGTTCATATCCCCAGTGTTCACCTTTTCTGCACCTCCTCATTCAGTACCGGCAGTTTCCATTTGACATCTAAATCAGGGTCACCCACAGATCTTTTTTCCACGGTCCTGCTGTATAACTAGAATCTTTTCCTGAGGAATTCAGCCTGGTGATTGTTGAGGAAAAAGCTCTCTCAGAACAAGCTAGAAAGCCACTGATTTGACATGTGGTTCGTTTCGAAATGGGCCGTTATGTACTGAGCAAAAAAAAAAAAAAAAGGAGAACTCAGCACAAATAAAACTGTACTCCCAAACCCATGGTGGGCTGTCTGGCCCTGAGGTCAGCTTGATTTAACCTTTGCTGGCCCAGGCATTGTAGCAAAGAAAACTGCTGGAACAATAGTAGCAGCCACGGCAGCAAGGAATACAGAAGCGGCTAGAATTGCAGGAACTGGATGCTGGCCATACATCTGGGCAAGCCCACTACACTCAACCCATGATGCAAGGCCAGCTCAATGCAGGCAGACATGTGCATTTAAGCCCAGCCTACTTGTAAGCTTTTAGCAATTGGAGGATCCCCTGGAGCGTCCCCTTTCAGCGTTAAAGGGCCTTTATTTCCATGCTGGAACATCCTGGAGACGAGTATGGTGAGGGTAGAAGGGAAATGTTACGGGATCTGCCCACCATAAAATACTTCCAGCAGATACTGATGCCTTTCCCTTCACTTTTTGTGTTCTCTTGTTTGGGCATTAGGTTCAATTTTAAACTAAATCAATATTAGTGAAAAAAAAAAAATCTCCCTCAATAAATAATGTGAAACAATATTTTGATTTTCACTCAGAATCACTAATGCTGAGATTGACTCAGAATCCTAGCAATAGTTAAATCAATTGGAGGATTTTGCTTATTCTCCCTTTGAAAAACCAGTTTGCAGAAGATGCTGCATTGCTCTGCATAGAAGTGAAGGCTTACTCTTTTCACAGCTGTTTTAAGATAAAACACAGTCTCGTGATATGACTATGGCTAAAGGGTACTCTGCATGTTCACGCATGTGTGAGTATGTGGGAGAGAGAAGCACACAGCGGTTTTTATTTTCCTTCATTTAATGGGGCTATTTTGTGAGGCTGAAAAAAAATAATTGTTAAACTTGCCTTAATTGATTGTTTAAAGTACCATGGTGGATTTGTCTTTTAAACATAGCCCGTGGTTAAAGTTCCCGTTGCATTGTATTTGAAGTAGGTCCTTTGTGCTTTAAAATGAAAACTGTAAAACTTTTGGTGTTTAAGGCTTTCTGACTCCAAGTTAATTGTTTTCCTTTAATATGAGCAGAATTAAAGATATTAAAAATCGACTGTTGGAGCACATAATTGTGGCCTCCCATCTATTCTTCTCGTGGAAATGAAAGGAATATTGAAAGAGTTTCTATTTTACAATACCAGAGGTGGCCAAGCATTTACAACTCTATATATTCTTTTAGTTGAATTCTTCTAAACCTCACGCCTGGCTAGCAGTTTTTTCCCAGACGATTTTCATTTTCAAAACATTCACATCCAATAAACTACACGAAACATAGTGTGAGAGAAAAAAGGGGACAGGAAATGGCTCTGTTGCATGGTTATTACATCCTATTGCCTGTGGGTTGCTTTGTTATGAGTTTTAACTATGTAAATATGACGTATATGACATCAGAATTTAATCTAAAGCTACTAGGTGGGAGATAGAGTGTGACTTTATTGTTAAGGCTAAAATCAACTGGGTGTTGACAGGTCTCAAAAGTCACTGAGTATAAGCTTGAAAAGGAAAAGCTCAGACTGATAAGCTGTTCCTTGATTGACAACTTCAGGCTTGACTGCAAGTATTGAAAACAGTTGAGCAAATGGAGGGAAAAAGTTTTATTTCATAAGAAACTACGCTGGGAAATACAGGAGGATTTATAGGCTGATGCAGCACAAAAACCTAAGAAAAACAGGTGTGAGGTTTATAAAATCTGGAAACTGGGAAAGGACATTGTCCGTGAATGATTTCTCCATTATGGTTTAATTAACCTTGTAAAAGCCCCTATGCAAAAATAATGCCACGATGGGAGGGAAAAATTAAACGCTGGTGTCCACTAGCTTCGACTTTCAACAAATCATATGTCAACAGCTCATGGCAAGGAGGTGGGTTGAAAAAAAGAAGAAGAAAGAAAATAAGAGAGAAGAATTTCAGTGGGAAATAAATACACCAGGGAAAACAACACACTGATTTTTCATCTTTCTAGTGAAGTCAGACCAATTTTTGGCACTGTAAAATCCATTATGGAGACAATAAAATAAATACAGTTTAAAGTAGCAATTGTGGGTTGATTGAAATGTTATGATAGCTACACATGCTATATCTTATCAAATATTATCCATAAGGAAGCATTCAATTCATATTGTGCCAATTATCATACTCTGTGCATCATAAACTTTTATGGCTTGTTATGGAATGCCACTCAGCCAACTTTTTCTTCAGATATTGCATCATCACATTCAGATGGAAAACATATTCTAATGTGGCAAAGTGTTAAAGAAATCTAATACTCTGGGGCTGAATGAAAATGTTAAGGTTCATCTCCTGGATAAGAAAAACAATTTATGAATGCGATATTCATTTCCTGAGGTGGGCATAAGCAAAAACCTCATCTGAAACTTAAAACCGAGATGTTGGCCTTCCCCAGTTTCCTTAGTTTAACTCATTGATGTCATGTATTATGGACCACTGCTAAGACCACATCTGGGAAGGACTCTTTTTTTCAGCTCTCCAGATCACATTCACAGGGAACTCCTTGTATAATTGCATGTGCCGAGGCTGAACCTCAAGGGCCAACAGATCATGTTTCAGTTTTAATATATTACTGAAGAATATCAAAATAGTCTACTTGTTTAATCTTGATCATGCCAGCTGATTAACACTTTGACACCCTGAATCACAGACATTAAATACTACAGGGTAAGGTTTCAATGAAGCATGCAAACGATAATGAGACTTCGTGAAGTTACAGATCTGAGGTTACTATATTTACTTAAGCATTCACAGTAGGCAAAGCAGTGCTTTTGCTATCAAAAGATGTCTTGGATGACATTCCTAAAAAGGACCTGTTCTACATGGGAGTAGGTGCCAGAGTCAGCATTTACTGACTGGGATGGATGGAAGTATTCCTTCCAGAGGAAGTAACAAAGTGCTTCTGATGTCTCTTTCAGGATCTTCATAAATGAAGCAGGAAGGATACAGTAAAAGGAGTTTGTTCCAAAGGACTCATGTATCAAGAGTGGTCAGGCACTGGAATGGCCTGCCTAGGGAGGGGGTTGAGGCACCATCCCTAGCGCTGTTCAAGAAGCGTTTAGATGAGGTGCTAAGGGATTTAGTTTAGTAGCTTAGTGGGTAGGGATGGTGATAGGAGGATGGTTGGACTAGATGATCTTGGAGGTCCTTTCCAACCTAATGTATCTATGAATCTATAAATGACTTGTAATGGAATCTCTCACCATTTCTGATGTTTCTCCTGTGTGGAAGCAATAAGCTTGGAAGCACTGGGGACAGAAGACATCCCAAGAAATGCCCCTGCTATAGCAGGCACACTGAGGTCCAAATGAAATTCTGTTCTCTGTGTTGATCAGTTTGCACAATTCAGAGCAACTCTTCTTTCCACAAAAAGCCTCACTGATTTCAATGGCAATTCATACTGTCAAGATAACACATTATTGGAAGAATGTCTTTCTGAAGGAGATAGACTTTGATTCTTTTATTCATAAATTCCCCCATTGTTCACTTTGTTGTTTATTGACAACTGCATTGGCTAACAACAACACAGGATAATTACAGATGCACAATATGTGCTAGACTATCAAGAGCATAGAGACAGTCTGCTTGACTCTACCATTCGCTGTTTGCCCATATCTTTCTTTTAGTCTTTATTCATCTGGTCCACTCTTGTTTGAGAGATAAGCAACCAGAGATGGGAGGTAGGAGGTTATGGTCAAAATAATGTCAAAATATCAAATATATATGACACTTCTTCCAAGCACTTCCACAAGCTTCTCTGCCTATCTTGCAGCTGAAGATGAGCTGCAGTGTCCTTCTATAGCAGACCTCTCTTCTAAGCACTGGAGAACATGTAACTACAAGGTTTAAGTCTTCCAGTCTGTCACAAATGATTTACTCTTCCCTGTGTGTTCCCATGTTGTCATAAGCATTGCTTTATCTGTGACACTGAGTAGGGCAGAAGTACAACTCGAGTGGGACAGTAGAGACACTGTACTGTCTTCAGTACTGTGAATGGGGGACCAACTGGGTATTACGGTATCTGCTGCTCCCAGGAAAAAAAAAAATGAGTTTATACCCAATGAGAGCAGCCAGCTTTCCCTGATGCCACATTAAATATATCAAGTTCTTCACACAGCTGAAAGCCGCAACCTATATGCTATGTACTTCAGAAAGGAAGGTACAGAAAGTGCAGAATTACGGCAGCCTGACTGTCCCACCAGGAAGGAGGCAACTAGAATCCCAGCAGACTTAGTGACTGCTGGACACTGATCCTCTGATGGGCTCCTTTTTCCTCCCCTGAACAGCCCAGTTACCCATTGAAGCTTTGTTGCTGCCTGCATGAAGCAGTCTCAGCTTATGAAATGATTCCTATTATTCCTTTCAGCTGTATGTGCTTCAAGAGCCAAAGACTGGCGACTCCTGGATTGATTTATGTTTTTCAGCATTGTCATTGAACTGCCTGCAGTAAGAAAAGGTTATCCCAGAAGTGCATATTTCCCATTCTGTGAAATACGACTCATTTCTGAGTCCTTCATATCTCCTTCACAAAAGAAGAAATCTTAGCTACTCCCAGTTTACCCTGGTGAAGAGTTAGCTGGCATCTGTGATAAGTGCATGGTACCAGGCTTTGTTGGTATAATTCCTGTTGCCTCTCAGTCCTTTCTAAGTGAAAAACTGAGCACTGAGATCCTCCATTTCATCTTCTTAACTCAATGCTCTGCTAGGCTGCATTTTCCTTTCTTAGGTGAGAATTGTTAATTTTGCAAAAGAACTCAGAATTGGATTCTTTCTGTTATCTTTAAAGTCAGTGGGATCTGAGTTAAAGCCAAATTCGAACCTTCAAATGGACAGACAAATATAAATAGTTTCTTGAAGAGGCTGTGAGACTTGATGGTTTCTGAAGGTCCTTCTTCTCGGGCAGCATGCTGTGAAAGGCTGTGCTTCCTATGCCCAAAGAAATGCTTTTCATCCTTTCTCTCCACTTTAGTGGAGGTATTTAGTGGAGGTATCTGTTACAGTCAGATTCCGTGTATTCATGGAGTCACAGAATCATAGAATCACAGAAGCATAGAATGACTTGA
>VXAB01012675.1:84591-187389 GCA_013399175.1 Odontophorus gujanensis | reverse complement strand
CAAATTGGTTTGCTAACCACTACATCAGGTACTAGATCATGCTGCCCAGGGCCCATCCGACCTGGCCTTGAACACCTCTAGCAATGGACCAACAGAATATCTCCAAATCCAACTCTGCTGGAAGGGAATGGACAAGCAAACTTTAAGTCACATGCACTATGCTCACCTGCACAGGAATTCTCTTGGAATTTCACATCATTGAAACAAACAGATGAACAAACAAAGAAGCTTTAATGTGAAGTATGGAAAAGAA
Source organism: Odontophorus gujanensis (assembly GCA_013399175.1). Taxonomy (NCBI): domain Eukaryota; kingdom Metazoa; phylum Chordata; class Aves; order Galliformes; family Odontophoridae; genus Odontophorus; species Odontophorus gujanensis. The sequence goes on along the minus strand of VXAB01012675.1, from coordinate 187,136 downwards.
ATTTTTAAATAATGACAATTTATTTACTTAAATAAGCTATTACTGGTCACAAATACAGCAAAATGCCACAGTCTTAATAATAAAAGGATACAATCATGAGACCAGAGCGACTCGCCATCCCAAAGGCCATGATAAATGGGAGTTAGAAGTTAAAAAAAAAGGAAAGAACACTCACTGCATCTCTCAAACTCTCATTAGGCTTTTTGCCTTCATTTTTTTTGAATGCATTTTTTCCCCTTTTTATTAGTCTGCAGTGCCAGAACTCCTACCTCACACCTCTGGACTCTTTTGCGATGTCGTAAAAATAGATCCATCAGCCACCACCAGTCTCAGACTGACAAACTGGTGACAAAAGAAATGTGAATATAAACAAAATTGATTCCTTGAGTGACAAAAAAAGGGTAAATATTTGGGCAACATACTGCACATTTTTTAAAAATAAGACTCTTTTCCTATTCAGTTATGCCTCAAATCTGACCCACTGCACAGGAACATTTGTCAATGAATTTCATAATCCTTATGACAGAATTTACCACTAAATTGCTGCTGTTGTTACAGCTGCAGGAAGACGAGGGGCCATGATCCAAAACTCAGCACTAAAAAAGATGTGGGAACTCAATACTAGAAATGATGTGGGAATGTCAGTCCCACAGAGGAGCCTAAGAGGGAGAAGGAGGGCATCTATTTACTCCTGCCTGTACCTTTGCTGGAGAGCTGGAGGGACACAGCAGCCAGAGCCATAGGTCAAAGGCAGCGCGGCACATCCAGCCAATGTGGGTTTGGTCTGGGCACAAATACCTTAACAAACCACTTACTCCAGTAGCAAACTGATGGTTTGGAAGCAAATATTTCTGGCTGCTGGGAGGTGGGATGTGGAACCCAAGGACCCTGCTGGCACCAGGGGATCAGCTGAGCACTTGAGGGCAGTGGTCTGAGGGAATATGATTGTTTCCTGAGGCTATTAGCAGATGCGTGGTGACCGCTGTATTTATAGCACAACCACCTATCTTCATTCTTCCTCGTGCATCAATAACATTTCCTTATGAGCATATCTCATCCCTGCCAGTGAAAACAACCCTGTCTAATCCTTCTGCCAGGGGTTGTAAAGCAGTAACAGGGACCAGGTTCAAGCAGCTGGGCTAGGCTGAATTGAGTGTGAAGGCTCTGTCGGCTTTATTCCTGCCCTGTGTAAGTCCGCTGAATAGCTGGTAGCTTGCTCTGGGGCCGTGTTCTGGATCAAATCAAGCTATTTCTTCCAAGGAGCAGCCAAAGCATGGAGGAGATGGCAGTTCCTTCTAAGGTCTTTCACCCCCTGGAGTGGCAGCAAGGATATCAGCTGGCCTTTATTTGCCTGCATATCTGGTAGGAATCCCCAGAATGCTTTACATGTACCCTCTGAGAACCAGTCAGCTGTGTCAAGCACCTCTCTAAGAACCAGAGACTAAGCTTGGCACCTGTGCAGCCTTGCCTCCCCACTGGTTTGGTGTGAAATGAAGGGATTTTGCTAACAGAGGAAAGGACCCAGCAACCATGAACATATGTGATTACTGTAATGGCCCCCAGCAGTGAACAAGTGGGAACTCGGTTCCCTGTATTTCAGCACAAATTGTTGATAGGAAAAAGCAGCTTCATGCTTGTCCTTCTTCCCCTAAGTCCTCCTCACAGCTGGCTATCAGCAAGCAGTGTCCTCCTAAACTGTGCCAATACTAGCAGATTAAATGGGCCATCCTCTGGGGCTGAAGCCAAGAAAAGAGAGCCTTCATAGAATTCCTGTGCTCTCCAGAAGAAAGAGAGTAGAAACTTCAAATTTCTTTCTTTCTTTTTTTTTTTTTTTTTCCCTAGCAATATGTAGAAAGCAGAAATGTCTTTGTCCTTGAATTGTGTACAGTGAAAAATTAGGGTAAAATATAAACATCCAATGAAGCTGTTTCTGTGTCTCACTTCCTGTTCTGTGAAGCTGTGTCTCACTTCCTACTAGATACTGGCATAGAAAGGGAGTTTCTTACCTCTGTATACTCAGAAGTTACTTTTCTCAGTAACTAGTTGAAGGACACTATGATAGTCTCACTGAAAATAGACTTTTTTGGCATTATTTACTTTGTTTCTGCCTTGGGCATGTGCACACATGTCTTTTTTACCTTTTTGTTATGCACTCCAGTGTAAGAAAGGTGCCACATCTCCACTAGTTTGGTTTCTGCACCAAATGCTGAAATGCATCAACAAGCAAACTGAAAAAGCATCAGCTGTGTTTACTCAAGGATGTTAGGCATAGCTCACTTCCTAATGACAGACGTATCCCTTCTCCATCTTTTCTTCTGTCTTCTTAGAGGCGCTTGGCCAATTTGGTAGTGCTCAGACTGTTTGAAAGAAAAGAAAGGTGAGGGGAGGCCTGAGAGCATCCTACCTTTTCTAAGCTGGGTGCATGAGGTGCCTTGCAACTTACTTAAAGTTAGCCTCAAAAATATAAAAAGGAGAAGCTGTGACTTACTAAACATAAATCTATGCTAAGTAGCAGCTGTAAATAGGCCCATTTATTTACTTGCTGACTACAGCTTTGGTGAAATTTAGCTTGGATTGACAACAGCATAAAACTGGAGTAATTCCATCAATTTTCAGTGAGAACCAAATTTCTCACTCCCAAAAGATCATTAGGTTCCTTCAACAATTATTCTTCAGATTGCCAAGATAAAGACTCAGATGTTTTGATTTTTCATTTCAATTTCTAGAATGCAGTCGTTCTATGTTCTGACAACATATGGCATGAATATGTTCTTTTTTATTCAGTGCAGGAAAATTAGTCAAAACATCACTCTTGCTTTAATGCTCTTCATTCCCTTGTAATTTTTTTTTTAATTATTATTATTATTTTTATTGCTCCCTGAGTAATGTCAGAAGTCAGGACCAAGGGAGGAAAAATAAAAATAATGAAAAAAAAAGGTAAAAGAAGAAAAATCCATTCTACTGATTCCACTGAAGTGACCTCTTGCTGAAGTGCTGGCATGCCTGGTAATGGAAAAATGTAGGAGAGGAGCATTTTCAGTGTTCACTTTTTTAAACAACAGGCCTGCTTTGGTAGAAGTTTCAACAATGAAATTATTGTACATATATTCGCTTTAATGCCTCTCTGCTGTTATCATGTTTTTTTTAGAAGCGGTGTTGGCTGCTGCCAGATGTTCCACTCAACAATGCTTCAGCACACATGGGAATGCTTGTGATGGCCAATCAAGTGAGCTGGCAAAATGGAACCAAATGGCCACGGGATGTGTGCTGTAACACATATTTAATGAAATGGAGACCTTGCATAGATGATTACATTGCACTAATCGCTGTTTGCCTATCTTAAAGTCCCTGCATCTCTGATTATGTACCACCTAGTGACCTAGTTTTGAATTACAGCTTGTTTATTCAAATTAGTTTTAGCTGCATTGGATTGTAGGAAAATATAGTCCAGTGCAGGGGAAACTGCATTAAAACTGATGGGTTAATGAAAGCAGATGTAAAAAACTACAGTGGCTTGAAAACTGAACAAAACAGAGTAGAAACGTGCTAATGATTTATTTTCTGTCTTTTACCTTTCAGTCATTTTTATTAAATAACACAGAGGCCATGGATCTTTGAGTAGCTCAGATCTGAATCCAAAGCCACTCGTGGTCCACTATTACAGTGAGAGAAAAATTTTAATAGATGCCCTGTGAGAGCAGAGATATGTGCCAAACCGAATCCTATCTGCATCTCTTCCCTTGACTTTCTTGGGGCTCTGTAGTTAAAAAATAACTGTCCTCAGCTGCAATCTGATGGGCTCAGGAGAGCAGAAAACTTCCAAGAAAATCTGAAAACTTGGGACCCTCCCCATCTGCAAGAAAACTGCATGATCAATACTTTTCTGATTTGGCATCAAGCTCCAAATTAATTGCTAATTTCAGGAGTATTAACATCATTGCTTTGTCCCAACTGCAGCGAGGCTGTAAATCTATGCTTAAATGTATTACAACTTTACCAGCACTGATTTAGTCTTAAAAAAATCACACCACAAAATCCTTCAATCAAATACCCATAAACATTCAAGCCTGAAAAATCATGAGGCTGGGAAGGGATAATAACAGTGCAGTTCTTGTATATGTCTCCAAAACTGGGATTCATGTTTTCAGGCTTTTCTTTGCAGTAACAGGACCAAGAATCTTTGGCAGGGGGGAGTTGGACTAGATGATCTTCTAGAGGTCCCTTCCAACCCCTACAATTCTGTGGTTCTGTGATTTGAATAAAGAAGACCCCAATGGATCTCAGGATGCTCACTGTATCATGGTCACTGCTGACATTTCTGTACTATGTTAGGGTCAAGAGTACTAGGTGCTGAAAGAATAAATAAAAACAAAGATTTATTGTCTTTCCTCTATTGCTGCTACATGTCGTGGATAACCTTAAAAATGTGGGTGCTGTTGCTTTTACCTTTATCAAGGCAGTAAAATTGTCCAGTGTTGAATCCAAAAGGCTGAATTTAAAAAGGTTTTGTTTTAAAAGACTTAAAATAAGGGTTGAGGAAGGCACAGGAAGGCTTGTCCTTCATTTAGGAAAGACCTAAAGCAGCTGCAGGAATCTAGTGGGGGATGCTGAGGAGGTAGTGCTTGGAAACACCATACACAACATTCTGGTCCTCGTGCTTTGACTGCATAGAGCACAGCTGCCTCCTGCCCCAGTGCCACCATGCCCAGGCACAGCTCTTCATGCTTTTGTATTGCACTCCATTCAGCGCTAATGAATGAAGTTCAGCTTCTTCTTCCCTTTGCAGCCATAGAGGAATGCCTGCCATTCCACATGTACACATGAATTATTAGTAGATGCTTTCGTTCTCCTGCTTAGAGTAGTATGGAAGTTTTTCCACATGCTCCGTGGCAAGTTTTATTTAAGGGACCATGTGTTATTTTAAACTCTTCTCGAATTTTCTTTCCTTATTTTACATGTCTAAGAAACAGGGTGTGTGGAATCCTTAAGCCCCACACAAACACTATATATATATATATTTTTTTAGATTATGTCTGCTGTAAGCTTGTCTGGGGTCAAATGTAAACTGACAGCACTTCTTCAAAGCATGTTTTCAAACCCTCTTTGCACTCTTCAAGTAAAAATGGTTCTTATATTTTTGGAAGATTGCGAACAATGGAATGTCAGATTTCAGTTGCTGCTCTTAATATATGTAACCATTCAGCATACTGTAATTGACTCAATCAAAAGTTATTTCCCTTCATAATACAAACAAGACCCAAAGGATAATGAAATAATTCTGAAATGTCAATCTTTCAAGATTCAGATATGTTCTAATAACATTACAGGAATTCCAAAGGTCTCAATTTGGAAGTAACAATAATACTACCAAACACAGACAAATTTTTAAGACCAGAATTGATGGTGTGATTTGTTCCCTTAAATTCCATTTTGGATTAAATCTTCCTCTTTTCAGACTAAAATAACTCCAAAATATTGTATATCTAAACTTACAAGAAGGAAGTGCAGCCATTAGCTCCATATATACCTAATTGTGTTTATACTTGAGCTTTTCATGCTTAAGAACATGACAAAATCCTCACTAGGGCTCTGTCGAGTTCACTGACATTCCCTTCTGCAGAAGTGAAGCTTTTTTGCCTTTCCTACAAATATCATTACAGTCAGAAATTCAACTTAGAACTGTTCATTAGACTTTTAAGCCATAAATATATTGAATCAGTACAGATTATTACCATCCATGAGCGATGATAATACTTTATTCTGTATAGCTGACAAGAGTAATATCTGTGTTAACTTTGCTGTTCTAACACCCCCTAAAATAAATTAAAAGATTACATTGTTTTTTTTTGCTAGCATCTTGGAAGCATCATTGCAGTGCCTCAGCAGGACTCGAGTCTGGTAGGTGGCAGATAAGTGGAATTTTCTTGCTTTGTGCTCAGCAGGATGCACGGTAGAGTTAAATACTTTTGTGAGTATATATAAATACCACAGAACAGAAGCATGAGATGGCAGAAATCACAGTAAAGACAAAGGATTTGATTATTTTCTCTTCCAAATACTGTCATACTACTACAAACAGAAGTAGTCAAATTGATGTGTCTACTGCATTTTTTGCAGTCAGAGCCAAGATTAGACTTTGGGTCAAAGCACTCCTTACAAACTAACTCCTTACCCATCCAGGTATGTTCTTTGCAATACTTATGTTCATCTCAAGCTTCAAGTTCAAACTGTGACTGCTGAGAGTACCTACTTATTTCATTGCATAAACAAAATAAACCCCATAATACTAAGTAAAATGAGGAATACCCTAGTCTTCAACTTCCTAGGGCTAATCCTTCTTTCTTCTGGAGGCTTTTTTATTCTGAAATCTGATGACAGAGAAATGTAATACTTAGATATTACTTCACTAACCCACACAGGACAGGGGGACAGGGGATAAACTACTGCTCAGACAGTCAACAAATGGTAATCCATTATACTGATGCAGTCTGATCAAGCCAAGTAACATCTAACTATGTATCAAAGGTGAGTATTTTCATAAGTAGGCTGAGAAGCTGCTTTTCAAAAGCTGTGCAAAACTAGATTTTGTATGTTGTGATGAGTAAATACTTCAAATAGTGGTCAAACTAGGTCAGCATGGAATGAGTATTTGTTCCAATCTCATTACACTGTCATGTGTAGCCCATGGCTCACTGGTATTGATGCTGAAGCAACTGCAGTTGTGTGAGAGGTGTTTTACTGAACTCTGAGGTGCTATTTGATCATTAGCTTGCTTAGCCATCGCTCCAGTTACTAAAATGCAATTGGTCAAAAGGCTAGATTCCCAACTTAAAGCTTATGAGTTTTGTTTAATTTATTGGCATATCCAGCAAATAACTGATACCCACAGTCATACCTTATGTAAACTAGTCAGAAAATTGTTAGGTGTTTATAATTTTATATTACTCCAAAGCTCAATTTTGGTGTTGTATATGGACATGACTAAATCTGAATAAGTGATTGCTGGCCTCTGGATTACCTTGTCCATTTACAGACAACACTCCTCACAAATGCTGAGGTGTCACTGTGAAAAGTGGTAGTGTGAGCACAATGGTACTTAACCTTGGTCATCTGACTCAGTGCAAGACAAGACACAATAAACTGTGATCACAGTATGCTATCTGTACCTACAAATCAGGAAATGTTTTAGGTGTTTCTACTCAGGGACAGAAAGAGCTAAAACATGATCTCCATGGCTAGAATATCAACTGAACCTGACCAATGTTTTGAGTGGTGCATGGATGTTTCTGATATTCTATTACATCTTGAAAGCAGCATTGAAACCTTTATCAATCACCAGGAGTAAAAGCATTGGCCGCTTCCAGGAGTCAGCCCCTGAAGCTATTTGGCTATGGTGAAGAGCAAACTCCAAATTCTTTTTTGTCAAGGTTGTTGGAAACAGGAGGTGCTAGGAGTGAGCAGCCTTGGCAAATCCTCTTAGACACAGTCTGCTGAGTGGCACCACACATTTACACACTGCTCAGGCAAGTACTAGTTGTACTGTTACTCTAAATTGGAAGTTTCATTATTTTTATGGTTTTCTTTTTTTTTTTTTTTTGTGCTACCAGAAGACCTAGAAGCTCTTATGATGGATCAGGGCCCTGATGCAATTGACAAAACAAAAACTGTGTCAATAGCCAATGGGTGCAGAAGAAAACTCATTTTGAGGAGCTAAATGATTTACTTTTAAACTCTGTTATTGTTACCTTCCTTATAACACCACCACCTCATAACAACACCTTAGATGCCTGGGATAGTGTTATGATGAGAGCAAGCTAAAGTATATTTATAACAAGAATAGGTCAATGGTCCAGAGAGTAGTTTCCTATTATGGGAGGGATAAAATAACTCAAATCAATAAATCTCCAGATCATAAATGTAGCTACAGTCTGGGCAAGGTTGAGAAAATTATTAGCAGAGCCTCATGATGTCTGGATATTGTAGCTTGTAAATTTATACATACATATGTGTGTGGTTATGTACACGCTTGCTATTCATCCCCCACAGAATTCATTGAAATGCTAAGAGGAATGTGCATTCAGTGCTCCTTTCAGTTCTGGTTAAAAAAATAAAGAGAGGAGGAAAAAAAAAAAGGAGAAGAGAAGAGAAGAGAAGAGAAGAGAAGAGAAGAGAAGAGAAGAGAAGAGAAGAGAAGAGAAGAGCAGAAATAGAAAAAGGAAGGGAAAGGGAGAAGCAGCAATTCCCTGAGAATGCAACTTTACTGCTTTTGCCTTTCAACTTGTCTATACGGTGCACTTTTTCATATAACTAACTGTTCAGAGGCATGTACAAAATGGCTGCATGTACTAGCAAGAGATCTGTACGCTTTGAGGTCCATGAACTCTTGGGTCTTGTTTAAATATGTATATATATATTGTCTCCTCAACCATTTCCCTCACTTTCACCTTCATTGTGAGTCATCATCTCCTTTCATGATTTCCTAAATTGTAGAAAAAGGAGGAGCTTCCTCTCTACAAACTTCAGATATCTAAAGATCTACTGTTTAGCATATTCACTTCAGTTCCCTTTGTTATCTGCTGAGAGAAATGGGAGCTGCAAGGAGTGTTTCATCTCAAGCATCTAAGATCATTTTTTTGCCAGACTTGTCTGGTTTTTTTCTGCATACTTATTAAACATGGAGCCTTAGACTTAGTCAATTATTAGTCACCTTTAATAATAGATTGATTAAATCTCACCCACTGAGTTTAAACCAAAAAATAATTATTTTTGCTCTTTGCAAGCTCACATAAATATGTAAAACATAGCTGAGATAATGCATTTGTTCTTCAGTTAACATTAATAGCTAGATGTTTTCTGTCCAACTCTTAATCAGTAATAGGGTGTTAGAGTGTAAAAGGAAAAAGTCTAAAAGACACAGATGATAAAGCATTAAAAAAATTAACGTGTGAGCAGTGTTTTCTACAGGCTGTTTGATGTATTTTGTAGAGATGAGCTCAATCTCAGACCTGACCGAATCCAAATACTCACTAATTTGAGAAAAGTATGAGCCTTGTATTCAGATGTGAGCTTTGCCCCCCAGGCAGCTCCAACATTGAACTGATTAGGCTTTCAAAAGACATGGCTGGTTTGGAAAGATTTAAAAAAAATAAAGGAAAAACTCTGGAGAAAGTCATGACACTCTGATGTAGCTGGTGATTCCAAGACCATAGTCACCCATGTTTTTATTGATTTTGCTTTTGCTAACCCCATTATTTTGTTCCTCTCTGGTTTAGATTAAAAAGTAGTTCTTCAAGAGCAGAAATAACGATGCCTGGCTTCATATGTATTTGTGTCGAACGTGCCCATATACTCTTTCTGCACTAATAGCTATCCTTGTCTCTGTTTATCTCTCTGGTGTCCATTGCTATATCTTCCATGGTCACCTATCAGCCAAAGGTGTCCTCTGTACCTCTGCTAAATCTTTCCCACACACTCATGCATGCAAAAATTACTGGGAAAGTAATGAACAGGCAGATAGAGAAGCTTTTTTATTGGTTCTGCTGGACTTGCTTTGGAAAAACATCAAGGTATGGTAAAAAATGATTGAGAAAAGAAGACATTGGGGGCAGTATTTCATAAGCATGGAATATGCCCTCCTGTTCAATGGATATTGTTTGTTATGTATATTAAAAAAATGCAAAAAGCAAAAAGCAAAAAAAAAAAAACATTTAAAAGATCAATGATTTTTAAAAAGGCTTTAGGTATTTGTCCTAACAAACTGTTAGCAGTTATAAATAAGGAATGTGTTAAAGCTCTTGCCAATTATCCCAACCAATGTGAAACTGTGTATGAGCCTGGAGAGGCAAGAGTTTCTCTAGCTGAGGCATTTTAAAAGAACTGAGTTTAACAAGGATGTAGAAGAAAGTATGGAAAAGGAGCCAGAAAACTTATGAGTAAATGAAATACCTCAATGTTCAGAGCCTAAGTTGGTGTTTTTAGGAGCTGTCAGAAGATTTATTAAGTCTTTTAACTTTACTACATGCAACAGAGAAATGTAGAAATTATAGACCAAACCAGAGACTGTAGAGGACTCAGGAGAACCAACAGGCTGCAGAAATGGCATGGGCTGATCACTCAGTTCTCAGACAATCAGGGATTACTTTGGGACAGCTGTGGGACTTCTCTAAATGGCAGTAATAAGCTCATTTAAATGGTTGCACTGCAGAAATCTGGGATTCATCCACTCCCGTCTGTTGAGACTGTAGCAGTTTCAGAAGAGAGATGGGAAGTATTAGCTTGTGACTTTGTTAAGATAACTCCGTGGCTTGGCATAACATTTGTGGTAAGTAGAGAGCTATTCTGCAGGGGGAAAAATAAATATTAAAGTTTTTACTATCAGTGGGCACAAAATGTGTGACTCTCCTGTCCCAGGAATCACTTCAAATAGCAGGAGACTCAGAAACAAGGAGGACAGAGCAAAAGTGTATGTTGTATAAAACAGAAAAAGGGAAATGTATTTAGGATTTTTTGCCATTGACTCAAACAGACTGTAAAAGCTGCATGGGTTAGTAATGGCATCGATAATAGAAGGAATGAAATAGAAAAGGAATAAACAAAATCTTACTTGGAATTTAAAAGACAAGGAAGGAGTTCTGATGGAAAACCTCAGGATAAGGGGTTTATTCTTGGGAATCAATAGCACAGAGGAAAAGAAATACAATCTTTTGGCTTTGCATGGAAAATCAAACTGAAGATGGCAGCTATACTGAACAGTGCATAGCACTTCCCACAGATTCACACTGAAGTGGGAGTGGCAGAAAGAAGGACAGAAGGAAAAGCTCAGAGATAAGTACTGTTTGGAACTGAAAGCTGTTGGACATTAAAATTAAACATATTGTCTTCTCACAGAGTAAAATCTCAATGGAGACAGTAAGAAAATGATGCAATTGACCAATTGATGAACATGGAGCTGGTCAAGAGAAGATTATGCTGTTCTTTTGCACAAACTTATAATAAATGTTGAAACTTGTTAAGGCTCGACTTCACCACTGAAAAGTAGTCTCATTTACCTGTGAAGCCAACAGATGAAAGGAGGAACATTTTCAGTGAAATGGCATCCAAATATTTGCTGTCTGTGGCTGTATGTGAACTCTTTCTTCAGATGAAGACATAATGTTGTTTGACTGTGAGATGGGAGGTCTGTGCTGTGGCAAGCTGCTGGTCTTGGGAGAGAGAGGGCAAGGTAACTCTGGGCATAGAGAAAGGATAGCATAATGCTTTGAGGAAGGATAAGGGAGGGTGCTGTCCTGTGGGACGAATCCTGACAGTATGAAGTCATGTCAGATACATGCTCCTGGAGTGGGGATGACGTGCAAGTAAGTGCCTTGATGCTGCCTTAGGTGAAGCTGTTACCTCCTCCAGCACTCTCAGCAGGTGGCACAAATAAAACATGAAAGCCGTGGTACAGATGGTCTTGAGCTGGCATCAGGGACCACATGGCCTGTCCTGTAAGTCAGGATTTGCTTCCAGCACAGCCTATGCGGCTGTTAGACCAGAATTTTTGTGGTAAAACTAACAATTATACTTCCAGTAATCTAGCAAACTTAATCTTTTTATTAGTAAGTAATGTTAAATTCTCAGGGAAGCAACTGACATTCAGTCAGTTCTACGGGTTGTAGCAAGTTTGTAAAAATGTGAAAAGCTGAGGTTTTTCCCTTCTGCCACTATTTCTGAGCATTTTGTGGGCACAAAGAGACTCAAAAGAGAGACTTTGTTGCTTTTGCAGAGAAGCTACATTATACTGAGTGACTAGATTGTCTTACCTCAACATGGCTGAAACCATCACCCTCCTCATCCCTGCCACTTTATCCTTCTCTTTTTTTTTTTGTTGTACACTCAAAATAGCAGCTGTGCACTGCTTGCTACGCCTTCCACTTACACAGTAGTATCTGATAGCGAACTTGACAGTATATTTAATGGACTAATGTGACAAGCAGGCATCATCCTACTGTGTTCAGCTAGCTCAACACCCTGCTTGGGAGTATAGGATTTACTTAATGTGCCATGAAGTATTTTTCTCAGACAGTGTGCCATAAAATGAAATGCAGCAGAATATGTTTTATCCTGGCATTTCAGGAGATAGATCCCAAAGAATTACACAGAAAAATCTTGTATGAGAGTGCATCAAGGCCATAAGTAAGTCAAAAGAATATTTTGCTTGTGAGACTATGGAACAATACTTGCTGCCAAATTCCATTTTACAGAAGACTTTACATGTCTGCCTGAGTGATAAAATGGAGCTCAAGCTACAGAAAATACTTGATGACAGTTCTAACATGATGGTGGAGGCAACTCATGGCTTTCTTCAAAAGAGAGATTTATGTCTTTCCAGACCTTGACCCTTTATGGCCAGCAATGCTGATAAATAACATCACTTCTTCTCTTCCTGGTCTTCATTTGCCTTTATAAATTCAGGTAATTTCTATGTTTCTTTGTATGGATCTGCTATCCATCTGCCAACTTGAAACTCCTTGCTGCTCACCCACTCTTGAAGCTGTCCAAAAATCCTGTGCACCAAAGAATCACGGCAACATCCATTGCAGCAGCCTGACCAAAAACCTGTGTCATACCTGGAGATCAAAACCACATGCTATTTCCAAGGTCTCCCAAATAGTGGAGGGTTAAAGAGGGGTTAAAAAGAGGTCTCAGAAAATGTTTCTTCCTTGATGCTATGGGAAGTGAGCAATACCCACTTCTTGCTTTTATTGAAGTCCGTAGAACAAATACTCTTGAGAAATGACATGCTCTTGCAATTGCCTGATATGTTTCTATTGCTGCGGTATGTGTTTTAGATTCAGGTATTCATTTCTATGGGGCCTAATACTTGCATTATTTTGCACTTACATGCAGTAAAGGGACTTGGGGGGCTATTTTTAGCTAAAAACTGATTTTGCTGCCAGATAATTACAGTATCATCAACAATATCTGAGAAAAAAACAAGTAGTACAACGTAAAATACACTTCTCAATCAGGTGAATGCAGTTATTCTTAAAAGTATCTGAAAACTGTTGTAAGCTTTACATGTGCATCAAACAAAACTGTCACACTGTATGTCCTAAAAAACTCATCTAATATTTTTGACTTTATCAGAATATTGTGGATACTGTAAAGAAAATGTTGAAAACTCATGTATGTTTAAAATCACAAGCATCAACACATGAAATAGTGCAGCTAATTCTCCATTAGCTAGGTGGCCAGATAACCCATTATACCCTGATAAGAAACTCAAACCATGTTAGTAGCATTGTACTGGGTTGTTGGAAAATAAGTTGACGTGCATCAGAGAGTAAATCCAACTAAAAAATTAAAGCAGGTTTAATTCCATCTGTTTTCCACGCAACTATTAAAGCACTTCGATTAATCTACATTTTACTTAGGTTTTCAGTTAATTCAAAAGAAATCCCTCTCGTTCTAACTGGTAAATTCAAAAGTCACATAAAAGGGCTAGGGAAAGTTCAACAAAAGGCAGTCAAAATGTGAAAGAAACGGGAATTGGGCATTATCTGTCAGAATTACTGGTTCTATCTATAGCGTGCCATTGATAAATGAATATTTCACTGGTTTTGTGATAAGGTTCAGAGGACTTAGTCAGAGCTATGCACTATTGCCCATAAAAATACAGAAATCTATGCCTACGCATTTCATTCACAGAAGTACAAATACAAAGGCATGAAATCTATTCTGAGAAGAATAAAAATATTTAAAGCTCCCTGCTTTTCCACTCATCTTTATACATGTGTTTTTATTAAAATCATGGCAAGGAAGAGTCTTCGAGGGAGAGAGAGGATAGGAGAAAGAAATCAGTAACCATCACTTACAGATCAGAGAGCCTGGAGAAGTAAGCATGAAAAATTACTGAATCGGCTCTTGGGTACTTAAAACCAACAAATACTGAACCTTTTAGAGCAATTTAACTACCCAGATCATTATTTAGTAAAAAATATAGCCAGAGCGTGCATAATCAAAGAGTTGTCTAAATTGCATGGAGACAGCTTTATGGTATTTGGCTTATACATCAGAGCACTGGCCTGTCGCCTATAGATGCATTTGAGACATTTGGCAAAATAAATAACAAATAATAAATACTTGAGCATTTGATGTAGGATTTTATAAAACCTTGCTTCAAAATTAGTTCAGAATTGCCTGGGTTAGGAAAGACAGCTTTCAAAATATTCGTGAAAGAATTCAAAAATATTTACAGTTCTTTGCTTTAAAACAACATCATCTGGAAAGGGAGAAACCTGGAAAGTGTTAATACCGCGCAGGGCTGGACGCAGTGGTGTGGATAAGGGCTCTGCATAGGAAGATGGCAGTGCCCAGGTTGCTGGCATGGCAGTTGTGCTAGGGAGTGCTGGAGGAGCCCAGAGGAGCTGGAGAGAGCTGCCAGAGCTCCTGTGGTAGAGAAGTGCCAGCTGAAAAATAAAACAAACATGAGAATGAGCTAATTAAAATGGTCATTGCAAAAATGGGCCTATTTTGTAGAGGGATAGTTGTTGTGATCTCCTTGGAGATGCACCCTGGCTTGGCATGAGCATTTCTTGGGCTCCCTTGAAAGGAGTGTGCTGCTTCAGGGGAGCGTAACAAAAGAGATTAAGGTAAAATTGAGATACGGTGGTTGTTTGCACCTGAATTATGGGATCAGATGAGGTGGTCTGGAAGATGTGACAATATGACAGCAGGATTAAGGTACACCAAGGGCTGTGGTAAGGGCAAAAGCCCAAAACTTGTTGGGAGGTTGAAAACTTTCCAACAGTGAAGTTGATAAACGTATGAGGCAGTCTTGGGAAAAAGTGGTGGAGGTATTTTGGGGAGTGCTTGAACAAAAGAGGACAATGGGCAAGGTAATTCGTGGGAGACGTGGCACTGCAGGAACGTCCCAGCAGATCTCTCTTTCCCATATTCTGAGCACTAGGAGCAGCAACTCCAGTCAGTAGGCAACTCTTTGGAAAGGGGGAGCAAGATATTTGTCTCTTCCCTCAAATGCTCTTGGAGATGACAGCTCAGACACATTTGGGTTCAACATTCTGATAACGCCGGCGTGCATCTGGAAAGGGGCAGAGAAGGTGCCGGTGCACATCGTGAGGCCGACATGTCCACACACTGGCAGGAGCATGTGTGTATGTGTGCGGGGAGCTGAGGGAGGCGGATGTTCTGGCTTGTGTAAATTTGGCTGCATGCCTCATGCTCACACATGCAGATCATCGCAGCCTCATGCATAAATCCTCCTCTGGCTTATTTATAAATGTTTCCACTTAAGCAAATTCAGAAAAATATTTTTGAAGTTACAATCATTTGCTATCTTTTCTATCTTTTCCATCTTCAGCTTTTTTTTTTTCTTTTTTTTTTTTTTTTTTTTTTTTATGAGAGAAAGGGGAAGTGCAGGATGTTTAGCGGAAAATAAAAGTGGGAGAAGACAGAGAAAATAGAGGAGACACAGCATGACCAAAGCTTAGCAGGTCTCTGAGCACACATGTTTCTACTGGACAGCAGGCTCCAGAGGCAAGAATGGCATTGATCTGAGGGATGCATCCTCTGCCACCTTCTCCCATGACTCTGCTTAAGGCCAGGCTCTAAAAGAGGGGTCTAAAGCAGAAGCCCCTTGCCCTTCCACATCCACTTGGGAATATAGGTCTGGGCTGCTCTCAGAGACAGACTTCACCTCCCCAGCCCCATTTTGGCGCTTGAGTGAGGAATGCAGCAGTGGTTTTTACTCAGAGCTGGATGCAGGGAGCCAGGGTTCATAGCCTGCCCTGCTCCGAACATCGCAGGACTGTGCGTTCCGTGCAGGTTATTAAAGACTCTGCTTACTTTACAATGGTCTGTTAACAGCTCTAATGTCTTTAACATGTGCAGTCCATTGACTTTTAAGTAACATTTTATTGAAGTAACTGCCGTGGTTATTAGGCAGTAAGATTTACGCTTCATTTTCAGTCCTGAATCTGGAAACCTGGAAAAGAAAAGAAAAAAAGAAAGGGAGAAAAAGAAAAAATAAAAAAAATGGAGAAGTTGAGGGATGACATCCACCAAGAAAAAGAGAAGGTGCAGTGTGAGGTGGTGGTCATGGTGCAGCCGCCAGGCACTGTTTCCAGATTGGCAGGAGCTGCTAAATGCATGCAGCACTGCTGCACAGGGCATCGTGCTCCTCAGTGCAGCCCAAAGTGAGCTGCTTGCTTTGCCCCTCTCAAGTATGAAATAATATTTGCAGATGTGAACTGAGGGAGAGGTTTGTGGCACGCTCACATTGCAATGCGGTTTGCATTAAGGACCTGGCGCTTGACTTTTGCTCATTGAAGAATTAATGTAAATCTTAAACCTTCATAATACATTGGCACCAGCGGTGAGCAGGGCGTTCGAATGCAATGCTGCATGTTTCTACTGGCTTGATGTTTTAAAGTCTCACATCTTGCATAAATCTCTTTTTAATGCAAAATGAAACATTTAAAATAACTTGTTAAGCAATGACGGTCGGCGATTTTTTTTCCAATCTGGAGTTTTATGGAGAGCATTTTTTTGTTCCCCGTGCTGCTCTTTTCACTCCTGTCCTTTCCCTGAGCTGCTGCTTTGGGCCAGCTGGTGCGCCCAAAGCTGCGACCACTCTTCCAGAGCTCTGTGAAACCAGAGATAAGGGATTTTTGTACATTTATGGTAAAACGGAGATTGCATCCACTGCCTGCTCTTGGCCTGCCTCAGTTCCTTTGTTTTCAGAGATGTAATCTCTTCTTTTTCATCCTATCGCCCATGTCTGAACTGATGGAAGATGATTGTCTGTCATACTCTGGGCTTAAGTTACCAGCCTTTCAGCTGCACGGAGGCCTTGAGAAATGCACTAATACATTCACAACAGGAGGAAACTGCCAACAGAAACAGATCCTGAACTGGTTCCCAAACAGGATGACAAAAAAAGTCCACTCAGACCACACACAATCCCTCTGCTTTGCATGTGGGTCCCGTCGCATGCACTCGCCTTGCCTGTGCTGTATAAAGAGCCGACAACTGAACTCTGTACGTCGGTGCACAAGAACAAGAAATATTGCATTTAACTCAGCGCCTCCACATTTACTCTGGTAGAACTCTCTGGTTCTCCTGAAGATGTCCTGCACCCTTTTGAAAACACCGCTCCGGCCTTCTTTCAACAGAGCCCCCAAATTCCAGAGGCACCTGCACATACATTGCGTTTCCTACAGCTCTTAGGAAATCTTTGATCTCAGCCCATTCTTATTTAGACTGCCGGGGTTGAAACAAAGCAAAAACAAAACAGCAACTGTGCGCTGAAGCTATAGAATAAGCCCGAATTGTGTCTTTAAGGCCATGATTAATCAGGCTGTTTATGAAAACCCGGCTTTGATGATGCCACGCGTGTAAGCCACGCACACGCTGATCTGGAAGAACTTTCCAGCACTGAGGGCTTTCTTTAGAAGGTAAAATAAAAATCCCAGGAAAGTCAGGTCTCTATGCAAAAGAGTGATGAAATGCAAGTCGCACAGGCACGAAGTGTAAAGGCCCAGGGCCTGACATACCTGCAGAGCATCACTGTTTCAGACTAATTGTGAAAGTGCTCTGTCATGTAACCTGTGAAGAAAAGTTTACGATGGGCTGAAAATGCCTGGCCATCCTGAATTCCCAACCTAACATAAAGCCTCTACAGGGGACTTTTCCAACACTGGATAATAGCCTAGTCCAACACCTTTAATAAAATCAAGGTGACAGACCATGAAAACATTTGCTTCAGCACTATAAGCAAATCTGATACTGTTGCTGAAAGATGCCTCAAGGCATCTGCACAAGTCTTCAAGAGAAGTGGCGGTGCTGCCTGCGTGTGGGGGGGCTTCATCAGCAAACCAGAGCTCCTTACGGACAGTGGCTGGAACTTTGATATTTTAAACTGGCTGGGAACACAAAGGGCTGAGTTCAAACCCCATACAAAGACTGCGGGGTAGAAACTGTCATTTAGAGGGATTTTTTTTTTCCACAATTAAAATTCGAGTGTTTTTAACTTTCCGTCATGTGAGAGATGTGGTTTCATAAATTAACGCTGGTAGAACATGAAGGGGTCCAAGGAATAAGCATGAAATTATGTCACACAGCGGTGCACAGCTCACACTTCATCAAACCTGGCTCTGAAAGGGTACAATACGCAGATTCACTGCTAAATGGGGAGGAGATAAAAAGAAAGATGACTACTACAGCTCACTTTTGTTCTTTTCAAACGTTTAGCTTATAAACAACAAGAGCCTGTTTTGTAAATCCCTGGACAGGATGCTGGCAATCATGAACCATAAGCTGAATTCAGGATTCTTCTGGGATGGAAGAGTTTTGTTTAGATAAGTCTTCATTTTTGTGACAAAATCTATGTCAGATTTATTTCAAATAGTTTCTTTATTTTTCTGCTTTTTTTTCCTCCTAATTTAAACACTCCGAGAGCTTTTTAAAATTTTACCAGTTTTCAGAAAGATCTTTTCCTGAT
This sequence comes from Odontophorus gujanensis, assembly GCA_013399175.1. Lineage (NCBI taxonomy): Eukaryota > Metazoa > Chordata > Aves > Galliformes > Odontophoridae > Odontophorus > Odontophorus gujanensis. The sequence goes on along the minus strand of VXAB01012675.1, from coordinate 168,634 downwards.
TATTTTCTTTCTGTATTGTTTTACTGCATATCTGCCATCAGATACCTTCACTGCATTATGCAGTAGAGGTGAGACTGACATAGCAAAATGTACAGTGAAGCATATGAAAGGCAACATTAAAAAAAAAAAAAAAACAACACCAAACAAACAGAAAAAAAACCCTTCTAAAATCTGTCTTAATTTCAAGCCACTTAGCAGTCAGGCTTCTGCTGATTTGTGAGTCGGAGCTGGACAGGGTTATTCCTAGCTCCTAACGCAGCTACTTGCAGAAATCTGATAGTGGCATGGCATGGTTTAACAGAAAATCTCTAAGCAAGAAAGGACAGTGGGCTGTATGAAAAGGAGCAGTACTGTAGTTCTGCTTAGTCAAACCAACCTGCTATGCCACCTTTTTTTTTTCTTTTTTCATATCAGTGAGATAAACCGTATAAAACCACATCATTTTTCAGAAGAAAAAGAGCAAAGTGGTAATTTGGTGTGCAAAGAGCTAGATATGTAACGTGCCAAGCAGAGAGAGGTATGTAAAATGGTAGTGCAGAGCAATCTTTCACATTTCATTATTCCACAATCCATTGTTGAAGAAAGGGTGGAAAACAGAATTATTTAAAAAGATGTAAAAGACAGCTGAACTCTGTCTCGAGACCACTACAAACTTAAAATTCAGCCATGTGTAACAAAGCCCCTTAAGACCTATAAACTCCTTAACTCCCTCTTAATCAGGCTTTTTGGAAGTTTTAAGAACTGCTTAAGTCTTGGGCTGCTCCTCTGTGCAGAGATGATGTGTCCCAGACAGAAGGTAAATTGCAGTAGGTACACTTCCTAATCGGGAGAGAAATCCATCATGTGACACACCAGCATTTCCCATCCATTTCCCTTTTCTGCTCTTGGAGGACTTAAAGCAGTACAACACAGTCACACAGGATTGCCTGTACTGTGGTGAGGAACCACTGCAGTAACATATTGTCTTTCAGGTTTGGTTTTGCTGAAAATCACCTTTCTGCAAAAACACCTTGTGAGCCCTTTGTGCTCAGTGTCCCAAGGCAGGGGGAGGTGGGATGGCACTGCCTTCTCTAGATGGTGACAGGACAAGGGGGAATGGTTTCAAGCCAAAAGACAGAGATTTAGGTTAGATGTCAGGGGGAATTTTTTCACAGAGAGGGAGGTGCCCAGAGAGCTGTGGTTTCCCCACCTCTGCAGGCACTCAGGTTGGATGAGGCCCTGGGCTGCTTGGGATGGTGGGACCAACCTTGCTGATAGCAGGAGGTGGGACTAGGTGGGTTTTAAGGTCCCTTCCAACCCCAGCCATTCTGTGATTCTGTGATTCTCCACCTCCACCTCCCTGGAGCAAGACCAGAGACTTTGCCACTGGGTTTTCCTGCATTTGCCATGATATTATAGATGTGGAAGGGGTTAAGGCACATTTCCTGCTGACTAAAGCACGACAAGCATTTATAGCTGGCACAAATTTAGATAATTTATATGTGGTGGGCACTGCTGTGTTGTGCTGGACCTGGTGCTCAGGCTTTGAGGCTTCAGGTGCCCTCAGGCACTGCTGGAAGGGGAGCAGGTTCTTAACCCCATCCCTCACGATCTTGTCAGGGACATGCTCAGCTGTAACTCTTCACGCTTCCAAACCAGGAAGCATGATATGGCCTTGATATCTGGGAGGATACGGATTTTGCTGTGCAGTTTTAATTTAAAACATCAATTGAATCTTCTGTTAAAGCAGCATATACCAGAAGTGGATGTGGCTCTTCTTACCCTCAGAGCTCCAGTTATCTCTAATCTTGCTCGGTTTTCTGCAAGTGAGAAGATGAAAAGAAATGCAGCAATTTTATACAATGGAAAAGCAGTTGAATTGTCTGAGAAGCTGTGGCTCCTCACTCACCTGAAGGAGGAGGCGTTTTGTTTTTCTCTTCCACTCCTCTGTGTTACTGGACAGCACAGGGCCATGCTCTGCACCTCGACCCAAACACCGTGAGATCCGGAGGCAGGGGCCATCGGGACTTTCATTATTTTAATTTCTCGGTAACATTTTATTCTAGATTGAAACAAGACTAGAATTTGTTCAGTCATGTTTCACATCTCCATTGCCTCGCTTCCTCTTTTGCTTAGCTTTGAAAAAACCATATTGAAGCCGAGGTACGACAGGGTTGCTTTCTATCTCTTTACTTCCTTATTTTTAATTTTCATAGCCTGTTCTCAGCCCAGTGATGTATAATAGCAAACAGTTCAGCCCAGCTCATGATGCAGATTAGGGGAAGAGAACAAAATAAAAATGACAGCTTTTTAATGTTTAGAAACACCTCGAGTCACACACACTCTTTCCGGTGTTTTTCCCATCAAAGCTGCCTGCAGACTCCAACATGTGACAACCTTGGTGCAGCCCCAGGCGCTGTGCACGGCAGTGGCTCTGTGCACATCAGAGCAGAGGTGGTGTTCAGAGCTTCCACATACACATACAGAGTCCTGTGAAACTCAGGATGAGATTTCACAGTCCATAGCAAAAATATGTATTGGGAAACCTACCAAAAGACCGTTTATATAAGTGCAGGCATGTGGGCTAGAGGGGAAACTTATCAAATTCTACCTCTCTGTCCATAACAGACTTTATTTTGTGATGTGCTTGAGGAAGGAAAAGGAACAAAATAGAATGGAAATCTTCTTTCAGTTTGGGGGCATTTCTGTCAGATGTATTACTGCTTTTGAAACTCATGTTACCAATAAAAATATTGCTTTTAAACAATTGTGTTCCAATAGTGAAAGGGCTAGCACAGTATATTTTAAATGGTGGATATACCAAATGATTTACTCTTTTCCTCAAAAGCATGCCATGTTCTACGTCCTTAATGCAGAAAATGACATCCCCTTTATTCATTTTTAAAGAAAACCATACGGGCACATAAAGAGGATTTACTCCACAGTTACACTGGTACAAATGACCTGAGGAATAGCTTTTCAGACTTAGCAGAGATTAGGTGTAACTTTAATGGCAAGTACTGTTTTCACTGTAATTGCTGTTCAAAAAACAAAACAAAACAAAAACAAACGAAAACAAACAAGCAAACAAAAACCCGCAGTCTAAGCATAAATAAATACAGCTAAATAAAATTCTTGATGTAATAATATATATATATTAACAAAAAAAAAAAAAAAAAGAAAAAAAAAAAGCTCCCCTGCTTGTGTTGGTCAGCAACTGCCTGCCTGGAGCCAGGGGGAGACTTTGCTTTCTTCCACCAACAGAGTCAGAAGTACGGAGCTGCCGAGGGAGGCATTGGGAGTTGGGGAAAGCCAGACCGTGGCATGAACTTGGTTAATCTCAGTTCCCATTACCAAGCACTAAATTGGCCACTGACTTTTGTTTTACTGTTTTTAAATGACAATTCAAGAGAAAAATTAGTGCGTTTTTCTCTCTCTCTCTCTCTCTTTTTTTTCTTTTTAAGAAAATCTGCATTAAAATTGAATGTATTTTGAAGTGGTCTACTTTTGCTTGCACAATCTCCACATTCACAAGGGAAAAAATCATAATAATATGAAGACTGTCCTTTATTTTCTTGTACCTGGGACTTAGATCAATGGATGAAAATTGTAATGTCAGGGCAATGCAACCAAATGGTTCTGCAAAGTCATTTTACAAAGTTGTTTCTAGCGCTGATTATTTATACTAGCTTGACATAAAATCTTCCTGCACACATGAAAAAAAAAAAAAAGTAATAAAAATGGCATGAAGAAGTTTTGTGAAATATGAAATTACAGCATATAAATCCAATGCTCAGATATTTCTCTCAAAGTTGGCTTTGAAAAGACGTTACTTTCAGGAAGATCCCTGGGCACGCCGGAGCAGCAGAGGAGCTGCGGGTAGAGCCGCTCCTCGGCTCGGCTCAGCTCACGGCTCCGGCCATGCGGTGGCAGCCTCGGGCATGTGTTCGCCCGGCAGCTGCGGCCCGCAGCCAGAAATAGATATCCCGCTCCTCCAAATGTGGCTCTACGGGCAGTTTCCCGATGCAGACAGCCAGGGATTTGCTTGTAAAACTGCTCAGCGGAGCGCCCTTTCTCCATACGTGCTGATAATTCCCTTTCAAAGAAAGGTGAGGGGAAAAGTGAGAGGTAAGAGCAGCACAGGCAGAGCGTCCAGAAACCAAAGAGAATCTGCTTTAATCGTTCCTGAAACTGCACTGATACAGTGCCTTCATACTCCATCGCAGTTGCACAGAACTTTGACAGAAATATTTGTGTAAATTGCATGAATGTTTCTCTCTCCCCTTCCCGCTTCCTTTTTCTATTTTTCTGTTTCCATGTGTTTTGCTTTCTTTTGTTTTTGTTTGTTTGTTTCCAGAATCTTCCAGTTCGGTCCCAAGCTACAAGCAGCCTCGCTGCCTTTGGCTTTATACAGTTCCAAAGCGTTCTGTGTGATAAATTTGCTCTGTTTATCTCAGAGTTAGTTTCCTGATGAAAAAAGTGCATGGAATTTAACAACAGCAACAAAAAACACAAGATTTATCTTTGGTTTCTCTTAATTATCCTTCATAATGCTTGTTTTATACTAGACCTTGAACAGAGAGAGAAAGTAACTATTTTTCAATTGAATCTGCGCATGGTGTGCTCGTTTTAGGAGTTGAATGCATGTCACTCTGGCAGGATCTTTCTCTTCTGATATATGGTTTCCCTCTTTTTCATTTTCTACCCTTCACCAGGCCAGCTGCCCCTGGTCATCTTTCCATCTGTGCAACTTCTCTATAACCATCATCATGTTTCTTCTCCCAGGTACCTTCTCCCTTCATCTACCACTGTGTAGAATATCTGTTAGGACCTACACTAAACATCCCTTAACTAAGTCATACATACAGGTAATTCTTTGAATTCCATTTCTGTATTCTTCTAAAAGATCCTACTGTAATTCCTTGAATTCTCACCAATGCTCACTGGGGCAAATAACAAAAGACAGTTACCATTATCAATGTATGACCTGTTTCTGGCTTGCTTAAATCCACATCCTTCTTTCTACGCATTAAAAAAAAAAAGGTTAAATAACCTTAATTTGCTCAGAACTACGCTGAGCATTCCTTCTCCCTACCCTAATTCAGTACTAGCTGATTTAAACCATCCTCTGACTTTTTTTGCTTATGGTGCATCACTCAGTTTCCATTCCACGTGACAATAATCATATCCAAACGAAAAAGAATTAAATAAACGTGGCATTTCGTGACAGACTGTATCAGATGCTTTCCTAAATTAAGGGAAGCCACCCACAGCTTGGGAACCCCTGCTAGACACATCACCCCCTTCTTCCTTTGAAGCTGTGAAGATGGACTTGGAGCCATGGTGGAAATATCACAACTCCAGCCTGTCCTTGGTTCCAGGGTGGGCATTTCATGTTTTACCCCACATTTTCATTTGTTAAAGCAACCCACTGAAGAGCGTGTGTACATCTGGTACCACCACATGGCAGAATTACAAGTCATTTGCACTGGGATGTGCTCTTGGCTAGATGTAGGCCTGCACTCCCTCCAAGGCGTGCCAGAGCCAGTGACAGTCACCGCCACCATTTCCCTCAGTGAAGGAAACTGCCATGGAAGAGGTCACTACTCAGCCATGTTGGAGTGGTCAAAGTGGGAGAACCAGCTCTTCCCAGGGGCCGGGGGAGGGAAGGAGCCCTGGTTCTCACCTTGGTGATGCCAGAACACTCGCTGAAGGGAGCTCCGTGCTAGACTGTGCCTCCCATGCGTGCGGCTCCTCGGGCTCTGTACTTCCAGTAATTCAATCAGGACAGTCACGTCGTAGCCATGTGGAGTCAGTTACCGAGTCACAGTGAATTACTGAGGAAAGGATTTCATAATTAAAAAGGACAATAAAACAAAGAGCTTTCCACAACAGTGGAGTCCAGAATTGTAATGATGACATACGAGAAACAAGAAAACAATTACATTTGGGCTTGGTTTAAGGCTGGGCAGCACCTCTCTGGAGGAGAGCCTGGTCCTGTTCCCCCTAGAAGCCCACAGAGGGTCAGGAGAGAGTGAAAAATAAAGAAGTGAGGAAGGGAAGTTGTAAGGAAGATGTCCACTCTTCCCTTGTAGATAGACAGGGAAAGAGTTTGGGCAATAAGATAAAAAACAGAGCCCAAAACTAAGTATCAGCTGAGGAGTTCAGAGAGGAGGAGAGGAATACATGCTTAGGAAAAAACATGTCCATGAGGAGACATGAGAAAAAGCAATGTTAGCAGTGAACGTTGCTATCATTGCTAGCCTCCTCCTGGTCTCAGTGCCCTGGCCCATGGCACCCTATAGGAGAATATTTCAGGTACTGACCAACTTCTTATGCTACGCCTACCTCTGTGCTAACCAAAAGCCTTTATGCCAGTTGGCTTCAAGGCACTGAACCAAACATCTTTCCTGGCAGGGTGAACAACAACAGCAAAAACTGTTAACAGCATTGGATTTAAGCTGTCCTGCAGTGATTTACTTTCTGCCTTTTCACCAGATTGCCACATAGTCAGATTTATCCTGAAGGAACCGGATCCTCACCAATTCCTCTTTGATGAGTACTACCTGGGCACATGTCATTGTTGGTGATTGTGTTATCTGGCCGCTTTACATGTGATACCCCTTTTTTGATTGCCAATACATTAGAAGAGTTCTTGTTTGAAATGCAAAGCTTTGGCTGTTTTAAGAACCCTGTGTGTCATTTATATGGTCAGCTGCTGCCTGGGACAGGATAGCTGGGATAGTTGTTCACCTTTGGAAGCTATCTAAACTTCCCTATGCAAGGGAGGACATGGTGTTACATAGATCAGGAGACCCACGTGTTACCTCTGTCTTTGATAATGATAAGGAATACAAGGCCCCTCAGTTCTGTCTTCTAAAATACTCAGTAAAGTTATTTTTGTAAAATATTCTGACCTTCTTCAAGTGAAAAACACTAATGAATAATTGTTATTGTGGTGCCCCTGAGAAGTCATGGGGTGCATATACTTACCCTTTATGCTATATTAAAAATGTTGATTTCATATGGCAACATCTGTTTTCTCCTTTGTTTCCTGGATTAAATGAAAGCCCTCATTTGAAATCCAAATGTGGAATTAATCCTCTCTTTTGAGATGAAAAAGAGGTGAGTTGTCTCCCTGTCTGACTATTAGTCAGCTAGGCAAAAGAGGTCATTTGCTTCATCTCATGATTCACCTGCTGGAGAATTCCTCACAGACAGGGAGGTCTTCTCCATACTGTGAGACTGCCCCACCAAGTCTAAGAGCTCACCTGTATGTAATGTAATGGAAAGAGGTGCTCTTTGTAAATTGCTACTGAAAAGTTCAGAAATGACTTTACACCTACCACACTGAGACAGAAGGATGACTGAGGTCAGCACTATTATTTTAGCTGGAAAAAGGCCACAAGTTTCAAGGTGGCATCAGTTTGCCATGCTGAACTGAAGCATTTTCAGAACTGATATATTCAGATGAGAGCTGTGTTCTGCCTTGGTGGTTTGCTTGTTGGTGGTATCACTAGTATCGCATGAGTGAATAGTTAGCCGTTACTTATTACTTTCTGTGTTTCACAACAGTATCACTTTGCTCATGGTCTTTTGCAGTTCAGGCTGACTAGGTTCCTTGTAAAAGTGAAAACAACTTTTCCTATGCCTACAGCTTTTTGGTACAGAAACATACTATGAAGCTTATTTAAATCATTTAGGCAAAAATCAAAACATGTACGCATGACGTGTTTTTGCCTATATAAACATATTAATGTATTACCAAGATGGCTTTCCTTCTGTAGTGTCACTGGTAGAGGAAGCCAAAGTGAAACACTGACAGGCTTGGGTATGAACCAGATCTCATTTTGAAACCACCAGTCAGGTCTGGCACGCACAAAAGAGAGCCTAGCTTCATGTATCTCAGTGAACCTTTTCAAAAGGCAACTGAGGTTCACTTTTTCAATAAAGCAAGAAACTGAGGAAGCTCTAACTGCTAAGTCCTGTTGTTGATGGCTATCCACCTGTGGACACCTCAGTTTGGTGAAATGAATGATACTTTTTCCTAACTTATTGGCACATTATTTAGAAATCTGGCTGTATGAAAAGATATTATATCCATTTCCCTGACCACCTGATGCAAATATTCAGGTTGATTCTTATGCTTTAAGCTGCTACCACACCTTAACAATTGATAGTAATTACCTGCTTTATAGTTCCTTTTCCAGATGCTCTGTGAAATGGTGCAGTACCTTTAAGTTTAGTTTTTAATATCCGGTAATTCTAACATCTGAGCGAGAAAAAGTGTGTATCAACATACATTTTTCTCCTTGATCTCATGGGCAAGCATGGTCTGAGAACTCTGAAGCATTTGACAATGCATCCTCTCCTGGATCAAAGAAAACTCACATCTGCCTCTCAGCTTGGTATGGTCATTTAAAACATCCCCTCCCAACTCTGTCTCCAAAAAAACAACTCTAACACAAAACCCATACAAAACTTGCTAGAATTTGTACAAATTAATTTTTGTTGGGATTTAAAGCAAGCTCCATTGAACTGAACACAAATACTTGAAATCTCTCTCCTGGGTAATAGCAGCACAATGGGACTGGAAAGGGAATAGTGCACACCTGGATATACAAACTCCCCCAATCAAAGGGTTAAAAACAAGGGATCATTTGTTCTAAAGGGACACAAAAAACACATTCACCAAACAGCTGCTGTACAACTTGAAACAAAAGCTTATTAAGTGGTAAGTTTTAATGCAAAAATATGGGGGGGAGGGAGTACAAAACATCTCTGATCTCTGCATACCTTACAGCCTTAAATCCACATTCTCCTCGTGCCAGTAACAGCTCAAGAACTCAGTTTGCCTCCTTGTGCCTGACAAGTTTGCATCACTCTTTCAAATAACCGCAGCTGGCGAACACGACCAGAATTGAATTATGTCAGCTTGTGCCTGCTGCTCCCCCATTCTTCGTTAGAGATAGAAGGATATTAGTGCTTGGTTTGTGACCACTGTAGTTAAACACCTTAAAGCCTATAAGTAAACTTGCCTGTAAATCAAAAAGGCAGAGAGTTCTCATTTCATCAAGTGTAGTTTTACTGTCTGCTGTCACCACAGCTGTCAGCAGGATGCTTAACTGCTCTAATTGTCTAAGGGCTCATTCCCTCACCCTAACTAATTGTTTAGATCTGCTAATCTGCATCCGTCATCTGTGAAGGGACTAAGGCTGTTCTCATCTCTCAGTTTATAGGAACCAGCTATAGCAAGTCCGAAACAGGATCTGCAGGGTTTACCTACTGCCCTGTGGGTAGACGGTTGCTTGCAATTGGGTGAGTGATGTGTTGTGAGCTAGTGAGGACAAGAATAAAATCTTTTGGAGATGGTAAATCACAGCGTCCACCCAAACTGTGGCTTGCTGAGAAACAGTAGCATGGTAAATGGCTTCAGCCCTGCAAGGTCAAACCCAAGAAGGACTGGAGAGAGGAACTGCCTCAAAACTTGGTGTAACTGAGATCTTAAGTAGCTCTGACTCTATTTGTCATGTGTATGTGCTTCTTTTTAATATTAGGTATGAAAAATTAATGATGTGAGTATACATTGTATATCAAATCCTGTTTTAAAATAATCCATTACATTTCGAAGGACTTTCATCTCAACTTATTTATACAAGTTTCATACACTGTGTAGCACTTCGTTCAATCAGTTGTTTATCAGAACTCATTTAAAGATCTCTTTGTACACAGATTATCTGCATATGGAATATCATCATTTTGCAGGTTTAAGATTCTCTAGGATTTTCTGGTCATTCTATTTAAATTCCCCTTGGGTTTGCCAAATATTTCTTGTAATTAATAATGGCTTGAAATTATCTAGATCCTATGAATAGGATTCTGGCTTAAGTAAGGACTGGCTCTCAGTCAGCAAATCACAGGTTGCTTCTGTTACCATTCACAAGTTACTAGAATCACAGAAAGGTGGTTGTTGTTGTTGTTTTCGTTTTCTTTTGTTGTTGCTTTTGTGACTGTACCTTAGTGTCATGATTTATTTACACCTATGAAACATACCCTTGGGCTTCTCAGTGTGCCTGATGGTTAACAAACCCCAGTTCTTCGTTTGGCCCTATTACACTGCTTGGAACTCAGAGTACAATACATTTTGCATATATTCTCTGGAAAATTGCCAAGTCATGCCGTTTCTCTTGTTTTATCCTTTCTCTTCTCAGCTCTCTTCTGCTGCTGCTTCTCCTCATCTCTTTCTCCCCCCAGCCAGGTGCCACAGCTCATTGCTGCAGATGCAGAGCCTTGCTGGAGCAGCCACATGTATCCATCACAGCGTTGCTGCTGGCTGTGCAGTGCCAGCTACCAGCTGCATGGATGGGAAGGTTACTGCCAGAGTGAGGAAACACGTGAGTGTTATTTAGATCTGTAGCCACTGATACCCTGCATTTCCTTTGTCTAAGTATGGGAAATTGGAAGTTTGGCTCCAAGGATCTTGCACATTAGGATTTGAAGAGTTTTATGTGAAGAGGGTGCTGATAATTCGTAAACACAGAATGGATAGATTTCTTTGAAGAACTAATGCTTAAATTGGAAAAATAGGCAGAGGGTAGGAGGAAATAAAAGACAACTTTCCTGTTTTACAAATGGGGAATAGAAACATTGAAATGCTGTACTTATAACTCTTAAAAAATTAGGGTAATTCTTTAAAGTTAGTCAGTTAAAAGTTCTCTCTGTAAACAATTAAAACAGATAGGGTTTGCTACATTCAGCTATAAAGTGAAAAAGATGATGCTGGGTATATGGTCTCCTAATCTCTCCGCTTTAGCTAAATTCCTGAAAGGTGATGGGATGACTTTTGCCCGAAGAGATTAACTGAATTAGTCTCACACAGGAAATCCATGGCAGAGTCAGGAAGCAAGTTTACTGCAGAGCCTTACTTCTAAGACAGAACCCCATAAAATCAGTAGCCATCCACAGCCAGGAGATGACCCATCCTCTGCTGTGTTCCTTGTTTCTCTATAGAGTTTTTATTTTCAGAGGAAGTGATTATAGCCTAGTCTGTAAGACCTCATTCCTCATTTTATAAATGTTCAAATCTTAATAAGAGTACAATTATGAGAAAGGAGGTTTTAAATGAACCAAGTATGTGCCAAGTAGATGAAGGAATCTTTGAAGTGATCCCACCTTTGATTTATATACTGACTAAACTTTGAATTTCAATCTAGATTTCCTCAGCAAATCTCTTAAATCAAAAGTTTCATTGCACTGCAGTTCGGGAATTAATCTGACTATGAGACTAAGGGAAAAATATTGTACTGCAGAACAGTAAACTGCTGTGAGTCTGAAGTTACACTCAAGCGAAAGAAAACCATTCTTTGTGTTATTAGTATGATAGGGCTTTAGCCAGCCCACAGCTTCCTCCTGACTCTTGGCCTGCACTCTTATGCTTGGGGAGGTTTCTGATCTGGGGCGAATATTTTCTGAATAGTGTCCTCTCTTCAGGGCTGGAGTCTCGAACTCCAACCAGAGAGGACAGAGCAATACAGAGGACAGTTGAATACAGGTTGAACTTACTCAAACATTATTGGTATATTATGTTTCATAATTACTTTGGATCTTCCTTTGCATTGTAGTAGAGATGTATTTTGGCTCTACAGTAATACAGCCCTGACACCTCAGTTATAACAGTCCTTAGAGAATTATGAGGTGGCCTTTGGTCTTTTTTCTTCATGAACCCAATTTAGCAGAGAATTTTAACAAGTGCATCTCTCTTCAACAAAATACATTGGGCAGTGGGTCAAAAGCAGTGAGTCTGGAATTGAGGGCTGCAGACTGATAAGCTCCATTTGAGCTTCTGCAACCGGCTCAGAGGGAGTCTGAGCTCCTTCTGGCAGAGGATGGACCTGGGCCCCACTTTTCACTTGCTTGGCAGAGTGCCGTGACCACAAGGGTAGCAGGCAAAACATGATCAGTGCTGTCTCAAGAATGGGTCAGAAAGAACATCACAGGAGTGAATTACACTCCTAAATCCAGGAGTTTAAGGCCAGGTTGGATGGGGTCCTGGGCAATCTGATCTAGTATTTGAACTTGATGACCCTTGAGGTCCCTTCCAACCCAAGCCATTCTTTGATTCTACGATCCAACCAAAAACTTCTAGTTTAAATCTTAGGCATGTTCATACAGGATACAGAGAAGATTTCAGACATGTTCTTTCTGGGGACCTCAGTATGTTGTGGGTTTTTCCAGCTTTTCTTGTTTATGAAACTCATACTTCCATACTTGCCCTGTGAAGTCTTCTTCCAGAGCTGAGCTCTCTAGTCTCTCACTGGATATGATGCTCTGGTATCTCAGGCACCTATGAGCAAAACAATGATGATAACATTCACAAAGCAGAATGAGATAAACACAACCACATAAGAGTCAAAGACTCGTATCATTCAGAAAGTAAGTGAAGTAATTTTAAATTAACTACTGAACTTTCTCCGACTAAGATAGCTAGTCCATAAGTCTCGCAAAGTACCTTCAGTGATTAATTGCACTAGTGTTTTATACCAGTAGTAAATGGCAAGAAATTATACAGTTCATATGACTAGTCTGTGACTTGTCATTCATTCTAAGCAATGAAATTTTAAATAGAAGATTATGAAATGGAAAGGTATATGTTTAAGAATTAGGAATACCAACTTACTTGCTTACATCAGATCCAAGATGAGCTGAGGGAAGATGCAGGATTATTTCTGAGATGTGCTAAAGGACGCTATGTTCAGTGAACCAGGAGTCCTGCTGAGGCTGGTGGAGGAGAGGGATGGAAGCAGAGGAGTAGCAAATAAGTTTAAAGGGGGAAGGACAACTCTACAGGAAATCCCAACTAACCAGGGGCAGTCTGTCTGATGTATATGTGTTAAGATATCTGCTGTAAATGTCCTTGTTCATTGCAGGGGCATTAGACAAGCTGACCTTTGAACATCCCCTCCTCAAAACAGTCAACGATTCTATGATCTAAAGAGCAGATGAACAGTGAAAAGTTAGCTTTTTATTCAGAAACCAAGCAGAAAATGTCCAGATAGGGTTGTGCTGCTAACCTTGGCATGGGCGGTATCTACTTTCCTTGGGTGAGAGCAGTTTAAGTGGCCAAGTGAAGAAATCACAGGGAAGGAAAGGAATTAGCAGGGTCAGGCATTCCTTGGATGTAAATAAATAAGTAAGTAAGTAAGTAAATAAATAAATAAATAGCTGACTATTATAGTTGTACAGCCTTCCATCCACTGTCAAAATAAAAAAAGTGTCTTGTGCCATTCACTTGCATGAATAAATGCTGAAGATACTGAAAGAGTATAGTAATCTCTCTGGAGTATGCTGTTGCACCACCAAGAAGTCCAGCTTCTCTGTTTTAATAAATTCTGCTCGCCTGTGAGCAGAGTGTCTCTCAAAGACACTGTTTCTCTTAGGAGAATTGCCTAAATGCAGTTGGATTTCTTTTCAAGCCTTCTCATGTACCACCTCCCATTTTCCAAACGGGTCAGTGTCCTCAATTATGTTACTGTGGGAAAAGATATATAAGAAAACTGAGATGTGTAAGAAAAACAAAGCATTTGGAAGATAGGATGGCTGGGGCAGTTATGACATGCCAAGTGCTTAAGGCTAGTGGCAGCTTTATATTTGCAACTCCTTTGTGCAGTGGCTTCTGTTACCTTGCACACTATTTGTGTGCTATTAATGCTATATACATTTCTGAGAGGAGTGAATGTTTTTATACAATGTTTATTCTTTCTTAACTTATAAGTCCCTGGATATAAGTTTTCATGACAAATGAGAACATGCTCAAATGACACAAAAGCAGGATTTTCTTTAAAATGTATTTGCACATATTTCCTTATGTTTTAGTATCAGCAAGTGTATGATTGATTACATGACTGTTTTAGGTGGTTTATTTTCCCATGTGCAAATTTAGAGTTATTAATTGTAATGTATTTAAGGGTCATAGAAGAGAATGGGAGAACCTCAGCTGCATAAGCCAGTAATATCTGTGGAAGCTGCAGGCTCGAGTTGCTCTTGCAGCTCTGGTGTCTGTGATGGCTCCTGTTTGAGGAGTCAAGAATAACAGTCTCCAATTTGAAAAACATGGGAAATTTTGAAGGTCTCTGGCCACAACTCAGTTGTTTAAAAAATAAAAATAGAAGTAACAAGTTGAAATTCCAGAAGCCTCAACACTTTTACTGCCAACACAGGGACTACTGCTTTAGAAGAGGTGGCAGCTGCAGGAGAGGAAAGAAGAGGAGCTACAGGAGGGGTTGCTTCTTTGCCAGTGATCGTGTGTGAATCATCTGATGTGGTGGTACCTGTGAAGCTGGGTGGTGGTCATGCATTCAAACTGCGGCTCCCTCTACTCCAGTACAGGATGAAATCTCTTCCTCAGTGGGCTTCAACATCAGTGGAGATTAATCAGATTTACACCAGGCTGCTTTCTTATTTTGGCCTTATCTGGTTTCTTTCTGAGAAGCAAAACAAGCTGCTAGTGGAAAGCTAACCGGCCCCAACTCAGAACAGTGTGCACTGACCTTGCTTACATCCCCCCAGTTCCCTGACCCGTGGATGCTGGATGCAGTGGGCTGAGTTGCTCTCTGCAGCAGACCCAATACTTTCTACAGAGACAATTGACTTCATCACAGATGTGAGTTCCAGTGTGTTCTTACATGATAGATGTCCAGGTCTCTGTCTGTCCTAGCAGTTTATTTCTTAATACATCAGTAGCATAACTCTGTGTAAATAAACAAAGCCTTAGTTTCCTGGGAAAAATGATGCTTACATAGCACTTACAGTTCTCAAAGAACTTCTGTTCAATCTCCACACTAATGTGGTTTCACAAGAAGACTGAGATTATTTTATTGCCCCAGGATGCCAGGAAATTTTCATTTGACTTCCTCAGATCTCTAGGATAAAAGTGGGACAGTAAAGAAAAGAATTCCCTTTGCTGTCTTAGATTTCTGTTCTTCAGGAAAATATGTTATGTTTTCTAAGATCTGATATTCTGTAGTTTATTTTTAACTTAGTGACAGTATTATTTTACCTTTATTTTTTTTTCTCCACAGAGGAATATCTTGCCCTCTGCTGCTTCCTGCTCCTGGCCTTTTTTATAGGCTTCGCTTTCTGTGATGAGTGTAGATAATGCTTTTCACACTTCATTGGTTTTAGTCATTATCTATTTCCTGCTCTGTGGAAAACAAAGAAGTCAATAACCCCAAAAATCTAGAAAATATGGCTGTCATTAATAAACAGCCAAATAATCAAGACAAGAATGCTGGTTTGCTGGAGGCACGTGGAAGATTTGGTGTTGGCAGAAATGTGATGTTGGCTAATAAGAGGTGTTACTGTAAGCGTTTGATGAGGAAACGCACAACTTTGAAAAACAAAACTCCAAAGCACACAAAGCAAATCCAGACCCATTTTAACCCAATGTTAATTTTCAAATCCCTCCAAAAGGTTTCTTCTCCTCTTCAGCAAAACCAAGTTCAAACGGGACAGAGAGAGCTGGGCACACCTGATTGCAGCCAGACCTGCCTCAGCATCATGGGAGCATTTATGGCATATTCTGTGGGAATAAAAGGAAGTGGAGAACTACCTTTCTCATGCCTCTTCCTTCTCCTCTATCCTCAGAGGATGCTCCTTTCTACCACAAGGAGCAGGGGCAGCAGGTGCAGAAACCAGTATGAGCATTTCCATCAGAAGGCTGATGAAGGCATGGTGGGGCATCATTTATCAGCTCAGGCCATTTTAAGGTAATATTGCATTGCTGATGTGATGTAGTCTTGAAAAAGCTGTCTCCGAGGCTTGACAGTGTAAGTTCAGAACAAACCTCACACCATTAAAACAAGGTGTGTATTTTGTAGGTGGCTTGGGACAAAGAACAAGATATTGAACTTAAAAAAAAAAAAAAGGAAAACTGTTTGAAATTTGGTTATAGGTTACGGTGATCTGGGATATAATTTTTAGAATTATTACAGGTCACCGCCATGTAAAACACCTTTTTATTTTCTTCTGCTAATCTTCATTAATACAAAGTTATTTTCTCAAGAGTGCTAACTCATATCAACAATTATTGGTGCAAGGCACCTCTGAAAAATGCACAGAATCAATGGGGATGAGGTTAACAGAAAAAGTCATGATTCTCCCTAAAATGCTTCCAAGTTAAAATCTATTGGCCATTGTCAGGCCTGGAGTTAGCTCAGTGACGAGCATTTCTAACAGTCCTGCTCATGGGTTCCAGACAAAGGCTTTCAATTTAACACAGCCAAAAGGACTTGCAGGTCACTTTCTTTTACAAAAACACAGTTCTGTTGACTTAAACATTCTCCTGCAGCCATGCTTTGCTCCTGTGTGGTCACCTACCTTGTGTCACAGCCCCAACTGGAACAAATGATGAATAGCTCGGAAGAGAAATGCTTTGTTCCCTGAGAAGCACTGAAGCCTCTCCATGTGGCTCCTGTGATGGCAAGGAGACGTAGCTAAAATCTCTGAGACACAAACCTGTCTTTCTCACCACATTTTCCTTTCCTTTAATAGACATGAATGTTTGTTAACATAGTAAGACACTGAGCTGATATCTGGTCTTTTGCTAAGATGTGGCAGTAACATCTTGGGTTAGAGGGAAGGGAATAGGATGGCCTTGATGTGTCACTCACTTTTTTCTTGAATTATCTTGTTTGGATTTTGTTTTTCTCCCTTTTTTACTGTCTCTTTTCTTGAAATGTCTGGTGAATTAATTACAGACAAAAACTGAACTGTAACACTAAAAATTCTGTCTCTGTTTTCACAAGCCTTTTGATGACTAAGTTGCACATAGATGAAAATCCCAACTTTTACCCTCATAGTAATGGATCTAAAATCCATGTCAGTCACTAACTCTTTCAGATATGATTCCTCCGAACACCTCTCATTTGTGTACAGAAACGTCTGGATCATCTCCTGTCTCCATCCAGATTTAGTAGCAGTGTGCTGCAGTGGGACCTCTCACTGTAATACTGAGCCTTCCTGAACATACTCTGTTCTATTGATTTCACTGAAATCTCATTATAAGTTATTTTCATTTCTCCCTTTCTAAGAAATGTTAGCAGTGTATTTATTTGGTATTGCTGAAGGGGCTCGACACAAAAATCTTTGGCAGTAAGACTGATAGACCCTAATATATTACATACTAAACTCTTTAAAGATAACATTATTTTTCAAAGGAATAGTCTTCTTCCAAGCAGCATCTTTTGCCCAGCCATCTCGTTATACAAACAAGTCAGTGGCTTTGAAATGGAAATACTTTCTTCTAAATAGCCACATTAGGATTTCCATGGGCCCCCTAAGATCAGTCCCTCAATTCCTTATGAAGGAGTTGAGATCAGCATCTTGCCTTTCTCAAGTACTGAGTTGTGCTCAGATCTGGGTTTGCTTCCTTATTTTAGTTTTTTGTTTATTTGTTTGGTTTTACTTAAACAATGAGAAGACCTGAAGCATTCCGCTGTAAAAATGTAAGAGGTATAAAGTAGATACAGTAAAAAGTGGAGAAAAATCTTATCTTAGTGCCATCAGTTAACTATTCGGTACTTGAAAAACATGTTGTCATTAAATTTTGTGATCTTAAGGTGACAGACAAAAGATCTCTTCTACTCCAGATGAACTTCCATCCGAGGAGGCTAAAACCTTACTCAGGTTATGGTATTAAGTATTACATCACTTTCTCATGTTAACGTTTGTTCAGACATATGTTCTTTTCTTTCAAATCTTGTCAGACTTCTTATTCCGTTTTTATAAGACAGCCTTGACTCTGCACTAAACCATGCCACTAACACGTTACTTAATCTAACTGGCACATTGTAAAATTTTACACATGCGCTCATCCAGATAATTACACAATTAATTTTCACTTAGTACAGCTGAAACGGGGATAATGAAATTTCCACTGGTGTACTGTTACGTCCGGGGGTTAGGGGTCAGCTTCCTGTTTGGATAAGGGTGAGTTTAAAGAGGATTTCTGACAGTCTCCTTACTTCAGCTGAGTCTAAAAACATTGCAATGGAATTTCAATTTACAGCTAAGTTCGATGGAAGGAGCAGATGTTGGGAGTGTGCCACCGCCATTCTGGGAGCGCTTTCTGTGCAGGTGTAGTCAAAAGTCCACGTCCTCCCTCCCACTCTTTATATGAACACAGTGATAAACTGATGCGATATTAATTTTTGCACTGATCTGGAGATGCTCGACACATTGCAGAATTATCCCCAACCTGAACAATAGTGGAAAGCTTTACTTTTTCTTATTGTTATTATTATTTTTAATCTTCAAATAAGTCTTCTACGTAGAACATGAAAGTGGAGCTCTTCCCCCCAGAGCCTGTGTGGTGTGGAAGTCCACACAATAAAAAAGAAGGAACTGTGGCAAACTGTCACAAATTTGACAAGATCTCTGTTTTGGCACCAAGACATATCATGGCATACAGAACCAACAGTGTTTTTATATTAAAATGCAGACCGTGTGACCTTAAATCTATAGTGTTTCTGATGTTTTATTTTATAAGTTGGAATAAGTCAAATGCACTGCTTGAAATTCCATGCAGTATACTTGTTGTCACACCCTTTATTCTGCTTGCAGTTGTCCCCAGCCCTGCTTCTATCTGCAGAGCTTCACTTTCTGATCCTGGTCATTCCCAGGCAGCTTACCTTAGCTGGGAATGTAAATGGGGCAGGTGCCACACCTTCCATGTAAACTCAAGGGCAAATGGAGTGTGCAGTTGCAGGGCTAGAACTCCCTTGGACCAGCCTGTTCTTGATCCATAATGATGCACTGGACCCATTTTTCTGACCCACGTTGGAAAGGAGAACAGTGTTTTTGATGAATAGCACAGCTCAAAGCCAAAGGACAGGACGAGAGGGAATGGCCACAAGTTGCGCCAAGGAAGATTTAGATTAGATTTGAGGAAAAACTTTTTCTCTGAAAGAGTGGTCAGGCACTGGAATGGCCTGCCTAGGGAGGTGGTTGAGGCACCATCCCTAGCGCGGTTCAAGAAGCGTTTAGATGAGGTGCTAAGGGATTTGATTTAGTAGCTTAGTGGGTAGGGATGGTGATAGGAGGATGGTTGGACTAGATGATCTTGTAGGTCCTTTCCAACCTAATGTATCTATGAATCTATGAATCTATGCTCAAAGGGTTGAAACTGTTCCCTCTAGCAAGGTACCCACGGTGCACTGGTAGATGTGGCTCTGGCCAGGTTGGAGTAACTCACCCTGCCTCTGTGCCAACAAAGTCCTCCTGCCTCAGAGCTGAACAAAGCTAATGCCAACATCTCCACTGACGTCAGAGGCTACAGGATTAGGTCCTTAGAGCAGAACATATTGTCAGCTAGCAATAAATAGAGACTGTGTCAGAGCACATCTCTTGTAAACAGTGTCTTTTTATGATACATATTTCTGTGGTGCTACTGGGCCTTGATCAGGAGCCTTCACCATCCTAAAACAATTCGGAGCAATTACTTTCAGGAGAGACAGATGTTTGCGTTGTCAATGATTTTGCGTATTTCTTCTTTCTGTTCAGCTTCTTCTGAGCTTTTTATATCATACAGATGAGAAAGCATTAGCACTTGTTACCGTAGGCCTTGTTTCTCCATTCTCTCCTTTCATTCTCTTTTAATCTCTCTCAAGTTTTTCTGAACTCATTTAGAAGTCCCGCTTTATTCAGAACTTCAGGTTTCATGCTGTTTTCTTCTATTTCAGTCTCTTTGATGCCTTAAACATACTTCACATGTTTTTAAGGCATCAAAGTTTCTTAAATTATATGCTCTCCTTCCTCAAGTAGCTAAAGATGTGACTAATAAAATCTTTCTTCTGTAGACCACACCTTATGTTATCAGTGCCCAGAGACCAGCTTCAGACACCTGGAGCTGCAGATGGATGCACTATATAACTCTCACCATCAGGGTCTACGCGTCTACAAAGAGGTGGAAACCCTCCAACACAGATTTTTTAAAAGAAGAATAATAATTCCATTTTACTGATCCATTGAGAAAACAAACAAACAAACAAAAACCAAAACAAACAAACAAACAAAAGACACATTAATTCAGTTTGCTGAAGATCCATAGGCAGTCTTTGCACCTCCTTTCAACATCAAGAGTTATCCTGACAGCAAAGGGCACATCTAGGTTTTCCAAAGGATAGAGATGATATACAGTGCTGCAGACATTGCTGTTTGTTGGTATTTCTGTCTCAGATGTCAAAGCACCAAGTGCCAGCCATAAGCATGACATTAGTTGTGTGACATTTGCATATGCATGTGTACCTTCAAACAGTAGCAATACATTTATTATTAGAAGTTCAGTGTTATTACTAAACTTGGTCATGTTACTGCCTCAAAAAATATAAATCGTATTTCTAGTCTAGTGGGTAAATGTAAAAAATACACCATGAGTAGAAAATGTGTACATTAAGGAAGAATACAGAAATACTTTTTCACTGTGAAATTTGACCAGCTGTAGCAGAACCACCTCCTTTGTTTCAACAGTGATCATCTTCAAGAACTAGAGTTGGCTTTGCTCCAAGCATTAGAAAGAGTATTTCTTCTTTCCAGGAAATGTGGTAATATCAAACTAAAATTATACCAGACTAAATCATTACTTTAATATACTTCTGATAATATTGTTTTTCCTTCCCTATTGAGCAACATCTTTCCTATTCTCATTAGGCATTTTTTTTTAAATGCTGTAGTGGCAGTCACCATATATGACTGTAGAAAACTGCACAGCTGACTGCAACAATTTTTGCATTGAAGGCAGGGTGTGCGTGAGCCCCTCCAGCTGACACTGCTCAGCAATGCACTGGGATTGCCCCTGTGTGAGCAGGGGTGCTCTCCATGGAAAGGGTGCCACAAGAATCATAGAATCATAGAATGGTTTGTGTTGGAAGGGACCTTTAAGATCACGTAGTTCCAGCCCCCTGCTATAGGTAGGGACAGCTCCCTCTAGACCAGGTTGCTCAAAGCCCCATCCAGCCTGCCCCCCTCCCAGGGAGGGGGCATCCACACCCTCTCTGTGCAATCTGTTTCAGTGTCTCATCACCTGCACAGAAAAGGATTTCATCCCAACATCTAGTCTAAATCTACCCTCTTCCAGTTTAAAGCCATCTCCCCTCACCCTGTCGCTACATGCCCCAAGTCAGCTTTCCTGTAGGACCTGTACACCTTCAACTGGAGTTCTGAGAGTCACCATCATCTCTTCATTAATTTTCAGTTGATAAACGGTATTTTGGCTTGCTATTTAACATGTTTGGTTGTATAATTGCTCTCTGCAAACTGATGCAAAGTAGGTCATTTCTATTTTAATTTAATTTACAGTGCCTGCCCAGCCATCTCTCTTGCCTCCCATTTTCTGTTCCATGGGACAGGTAGTGCGAAGCCACAGCAACCTTCTGCAGCAAATGGACACAGCCACCTTCTCAGTTTAAAACAGTCAGTTAATAGAGAAAGATAGGCTGAACTGTTCCCTCTCAGGACAAATAGCTAAAATAAGGAGAGAATTGTCCTCTGGAGTCTACTGTCAATTAAAGCAAGAGTCCCAAACAGTTGTTCCCACAAATTTCTAAACATAATTGACTGACTTTCAGTGAGAAGTCTCCCACTGTTATGACACCATTGTTTTTATTTAAATCTTATCTTCCGAGTTTTACTAGCTTCTCCCTGTGGTGCAGGCAGGCAGGCTCCTTAAAGCCTCTGCAGAGATTCTGCCTGCATTCCCACTTCAGCAAATGATCGTTTGTTTAAATCTGCCACACCACACACATCGTTTTGAAAGCCAAAATGAGCTACTGCTTTTCTACCATTTGTGCAGCAGGTATCCCATCCTTCTGAGGACTCTTTAACATTTCTTGCTTTCAGGACAGAGCTGCACAGCTGCAGGTTAATGGTATCTGTAACAAATTGCAATCTATTTTAACAGGTGCTCCTCCTGTTGCTCTGTTCTTCCAGAGCCCATTGTTTCTTTTAGGCTGCATGATATGTGATGGTGAAGGTACAATCTTTTGCTAGGTAGAATGTGCCGTGGAGGAAAATGTTGTGATCACAGTAAATGTGGGTGTGCATTTACTGAGACTGTTTTACTCACCACAAATTGCATGTGTTTGTTTATGTCTCCCTCTTTGGTTAAAAATACATCTTTCTTCTTTCTTTTCTCTAGCTTGCCCAGATTTTAAAAGTCCGTTATTTCTGGCATTCTAATATACCCTTATTTCTTTCCAGTTCCCCGCTTCCTCCACTCCCCCTTTTTTTTTTTCTTTTTTCTCTCTTTCTCTCTTTTGGAGGAGAAGCTGGAGGTTCTTTCCCTTTCTCCCTTTAGCCTGAGTCCTAGAGCAGCTCTATGTGTGAAATTCTCTAAAATCTCATTGATGACATCAGTATTGGCAACTTCATTTTCCTCCCAAAGCATAGGACAAGCTTTGACTTTCTTTATAGTATTTTTAAGAAACAAAATTCACATTTACTACCTGCAAGCAGTTATGGACTACGTTGTGACATTTAGACAGTGTCTACCATGAAAGAGCAGAACAAATCTCCTTCTCCGGTGGGGTGTCATTGCAAGGGGACCCTGTACACTTCAGATTTTCTTCTGGGGAGAGTGAAAATGGAATACAGCAGCAGAAAGTGAGGGAGAAAGCATCACCGTAGGACTCCACAAACATCTCAGCCTCCAGTGGAGAACAGTGTGTCTCCCTGCAGCATCAAGAATAATTGTTGGGGAATTATTCCCCTTAAAAAGGAGGAGTTTTTGGTGATGAGGGTAGTGAGGCACTGGAACAGGTCGCTCAGAGATGTGGTGGATGCCCTGTTCCTGGAAACACTCAAGGTCAGGCTGGACAGGGCTCTGAGCAACCTGATCTAGCTGTAGGTGTCTCTGACCAGATGATCTTTAATGGCCCCTTCCATCTCAAACAGTTCTATGGTTCTGAGACTCTTATTATTTTTTTGTGTGTGCTTCCTGGCATACTAGTATGAGGAATGACCACAGTGTATTTCTGATGTTGTGGTGGATTTTTCCCCTCTTTTACTTAAACAAATTTCTACTGGGAGAAAAATACGAGACCTTTTCTGTCCTCCCTCTATAAGCAAAGCTTCTACTATGCACATCTCAACTTCAATCAGTTTTGGTTACATCCTGACAACTGGGTGAAGATGGTTGTTTTTGAGGAATTTTGGCTGGACAAAGCATTGATATCCCTGTATGCCATTATCTACGGGACGTGCTTTCACTGCACTGAGCATCATGAGGACATGTTGGTGGGATCCTTGGCATCCACACATCCCTGATCCAGGCTGATCTCTGGAGGGCACAGAGTTGCTGTGCTCCATGCTCAGGAAAGGCAGGGAAGATGGCCACAGGGCTGTAGATGTACCAAGGGCCAACAACACTCCTTTTCTTGTAACAGGCATCTACTGTTTGCCACCACTGACTCTGCAACTCATTGGCATTGTCCCTAACCCAAGTGAGCTGCAAAAGCTAGAAAAGACAGGAGTTTAGTGCTAATTGATTTCATTAGTTCAGGATGAGCAGGTAGGATCATGGAAAAGAGCATCACTAAGTGATATAGTGGGGACAATGAATCATCACCAGCTCATTGAGATCAGTGTTGCAGACAACTCGAGGACGCTGATGAGACTGAGAAGACAAAGTCTCATAGGTGCATGTTCTACTCTCACTAGTCTTCTTTTCTAGACTTTCTCTTTTGGGTAGCATCAGAGACAGTCGGCTGGCTCTGATGGACCTTTGGTCTCATGCACTACAGCTAACTGATGTTTTCAAAAGAACAGCACTAATAATATCCTGCTGTGGTGCTTCTGAGGTACAGCCATACATTTTTATGCTACTTTTGGGCATAAGCTTTCCATTTAAAACAGTGACAGATCCAAAAATGAGTTTACTTTGTACAGGCATCTGCAAGTTTCCTCCTACTGCAGAGAAGGTGTATTGGGAAGAAAAAAATCACAAGATAATCTCAACAATTGTTCTTGAAAGATGCAAATATATTTCTGAACCATAATTTGATTTTCATATCCAAACTTGGTCAGTTAATATGTTTGTCTTAAGAATCTGGGATACTTTTATTCTAAATTAACACCTTTAGCTTTACTTACTGAGAAAAACTGCTCATTATAGCCAAGTAATTTATAAACAGTATTATTATAAGAAAAAATAAAAAGTTAAAGTAATCTACCATTTATGACTTCCACACAACATCAGCTGCTAAAGTAAGAAAACAACAAAAATACCCCTTATATTCAGAAAAAAACTAAACTAATAAGCATGTTCCTAATATTAAAATCAAGTCAGAGATTCTATTCACTTTCATTATGTGTAATTTATGACACTTGGATGTAGTTTAATAAGGTCATAAAAATGCCAGTTGTGGTATCTCATAATACTTTTTATAAACTGGTTTTACAGTCTACCCTTTGTTCCAAAGTTCAAAGTGACAATTGAAATGCACAGGTTGCCCAGGGGTTCAGACTTTTTGCTGGAAGTACTGACTGGCGAATACCTTAATTTCTAATATATCTATTTTTTTTTTCTTTTCAGAATCTTGGTAATTGTGGGGAACATTCCTTTCCTCCAGATGTGCCAAAGCTGATATTTTTCAATTTAAAGAAAAATATCAAGAATTCAGTAAAAGGAACACATTTTATTGCTGTACACTTTTTTTTTTTTTTTAGTTGAAATAAAAACTGGCAAACATTTATTCTTAAGCAGGCCAAAGTAAANTAATATATCTATTTTTTTTTTCTTTTCAGAATCTTGGTAATTGTGGGGAACATTCCTTTCCTCCAGATGTGCCAAAGCTGATATTTTTCAATTTAAAGAAAAATATCAAGAATTCGGTAAAAGGAACACATTTTATTGCTGTACACTTTTTTTTTTTTTAGATGAAATGAAAACTGTGCAACATTTATTCTTAAGCAGGTCAAAGTCAAACAATACTTCTAAGTGCTGTTACAATAGTGGCATTATATTGTCCCTTGTCAGCTTTCAATTACTTCATCCACCTAGCTGATCACTGACTTATTTCCTGGCTTAGGTAAATAGGGCTTTTGGTGCACTTCCCTTAAGTCATTTCAGAGAAGATAAATTAAATAATGATTGCAATTTAATATTGTGATAGTGCTAAAATATTTCCTTCAAGCTTCAAGTTTGACCACAAGTTTCCAATAATATGCTTTTTTTCACTTGCTAGCTCAAACCTGAGGTTTTATTAAATTCTACAGCTGCAGTCAGTATTTATGTTTTCATCTAGCAAATTGGACATTTTAAATAATAAAGAGCATGAAGTTATATATAAAAACAGATAACACTTGCAATTCATTTAAGGTGGAAACTTTATTTAAAATTAATCAAATTCTGCACAATATGGCACAGAGGTCCAAATTCTTAGCTCATTATACTGGAGTAAATCTGGGGAAAATCCATTGACTTCACTGCTGTTACTCCAGGATCTCAGCCAAATATTCAGACCTCAGCTGGTCATATATTCCTAAGGGATGTGGTACTCGGTGTGCACCTGGCCTCCTGTGTACGTGGGTTGGTCCCTATGGGTGTATGTCCCCCTGATTTCCAACAGATGAAAATTTTCACAAAATCATAGAGTCATAAGGGATGGAAGGGACCTCTGGAAAACATCTAATCTAGCCTCCTGCTAAAGCAGGTTCCCTACAGAAGGCTGCGCAGACAAGGATCAAGGTGGATCTCAAATGGCTCCAGAGAAGGAGACTTCATGTACCCTCTCTGAGCAGCCTGTTCCAGTGCTCTGCCACCCACACAGTAAATAAATTTTTCCTCAGGTTCAGGGGAACTTCCTGTTTTGCATTTGGCGCCCATTACCACTTGTTCTGTCTCTAGGCACCACAATAAAAGCCTTGCCCCACCCTCTTGACTCACACCCTTTAGATAGCTCTGATAAGATTCCCTCTTAGTCTTCTCTTGTCCAGCCCCAGACTTTCTTGGTTGATTGGGAATCAAGGTCCAGGTGGCCCATTTTTATAATTAGAGCAGTCTTTGTGAGGTTATTTGTTTTACAGGTTTCCTGGCTGGTCTCCTACAGGGCTGAAGGAAGATGGGACAGGAGGTGATAGCCTGGACCACAACTAAAGAGACAAATACAGGAGCAGTTATTTTCCCTACAGTTGGGCACAGTGCTCATTTCACTTTGAAATTGCATTTTGATGGTTCACCTGTATGTTCTCTTTAGGAGAGCAAACTAATAAGCAATAGAGTATATAGTGCATACTGTCTGCAGATAAATGAGGTGTAGAATCCTCATTTTTCACTTTAAAATCACTGTTCCCATCCACCACTATTTATACCTTTTCCTGCTGTGTGTAAAGTGAAGCATATCACTGCTACTTGAAGGTGAAGAATTCTGCATATAACACGTCTCCACATGAAGGAGCTGTTTGAGGGATGAGAATAGAGCCACACTGAAAAATTCTTTGTGCCTCCCTTCCGCTAGCTCCCCGACATTCTCTCTTTGCTGTTATGATAGCTGTGCTTGCTGTTTTGACCCCATGTCGTATTTTCTGTCAGCTTTGTTTCAGATGTCGGCAATAGTTTTTCAAGAGGGGAATACCCAAACAGAGTTTTCAAGACACTGTCCAACAGGAATACTTTAGCATAAAGGCAAATTACCATCACTCATGTTCTTTAGCCATGCTTAAGGATGAAGCATCGTCCTTACATGTTGGCACTGTTCAAGCTCAGCTGTGGGCTCTCCCTGCTATTAGAAGCTTGCAGTGTTCATGGACAGGTCAGAGGTGGGCGAGGCAAAGGGTTATGGGCTGTGGCAGAGCAGCAGCAGCTTTTCCTTGGCAGACTGAGCTAGGAAAGAGCATAAAGCACCACTTAGGCCTTCCCCTTTCAGGCATCTTGTTTCTTTTTCTGTGAAAGCATCTGTGCTGTTCTTTCCCACTTAGTACTGGGAAAATCACCCTAGAGGTGCACTTCAGCTATTCAAACACAAAGTCTTTCAGTTTTGTCCATAGGTCTATAGGCAATTTTAGAAGTGGAGAACAAATAAATAAATAATGGAAAAAAGTAATGATAAAATAAAGAGCTTATCCTGGGAAAATAACACCAACAACTTACAGCTGATCTGATCTCCCTTCTTCCCACTGTCCTGCAGGAAATTCTGACCTCATGTTTATTTTCCTTTCTTTAAGATGCTAACTTGGAAAACAAAAAGAAAAGGAATCCCATTTGGAGCCAAGCTGAAACCACACAGGAACAACTCAGCAATACATAATGCAAAGGATTCCAGTGGATTTGCGAGCAGGAGGATAAAATAAGACAGAAAACAGTAGAGAAAATTCTGGTATTTCCTTGGATATTGATCTTTTATTCATGCCACTGCAGGAATAATAATGTAAGTTAAGATTTAAGTGTGTGGGACCAAGCTCATCTCTCATATATTGTAAACATCTAACAGTTAGAACAGATTTCAGAACATTCCCATGTATGATATTCAGAGCATACATGGAAGCAGCATGTATGAAAGAGGTCTTCACTAGACTCATGGAGCCTTGAGCTGATAGAACAATAGCAGAGAAGAGGAGCTAGACATTGCCTTTGTGAGCACAGTCACTGTCGCTGGGGTGGAAAGTTCACATCCCCCTCCCTGAGCTCCCCTCCAGAGCTTTGGGAATGCTGTGTTCTGTACAGGGGTCAGGCCGCCTGCAGAGAAGTAGCAGTGGTAGTAGGGAAGCCAAGACCATGGTTTTCCTCTCCCTAAAACAAACAGAATGATATTTGTGGGTATGGGAGTTGGCAGTTAATCCAAGGGAGGGCATCTCCCTCTTCTTGACATTGGCAAGTCAAATTATCTGCTTGGACAGACAGATGGCATGGCCTAACCCTATGGGAACGGGCACCATTGGTAACATTCACATAGTTTATTCTATGTGAAAAAAAATTATATTTGCTAAACTGCAAGAAACAAGAAAAGTAGCTGAACTCCAGGGCCAATTTTCATCTACTGGACAAACAAAGAGGAGCTATGTAGTCATAAACTACCTCTCTACTATCATTTCCAGGAAGTCTTTTGGGGAGATTCAGCATTTTGCAGCCAAAGGCCCATGATCAGCAAAGCATCTGGGCTCATAACTCCTCATTTAAAAGTCCAAATTCCAACTGAAATCAGTGGGGAGTTTAAACAGGAGTTGGGAGATTCAATACTCTGCTGAGTTCTGGCCACCAATATCAGTGCGCTGCTTAACTCATAAACTATATTTACAATTTTTGCTCATATTCATCCACTGACACGTTTCAGGTGCTTATAGATGCTTCTAATAGTATGCCGTAAATCACTGTAAAGAACTGGGATACAATTTTTAGAGTTCAAATGGGAATACTCAATAGATGTGACTGTTTGCAGGATCAGGACCTATTTTCCAGAACAGGTGCTTAAATGAAATGATGAAGTCGTTATAGTTGAGGAACTTAATACAGAGAAATAGCTCACATTATTCTAGTACCTATAGGGCTCTGGCATAAATGCCTAAATTAAAAATTTGAGAACATATTAGGTAGGAGGATTAGATTTGGCATTTCAATTGGAGAGTATTTTGCGGATGTGGGGAAAAATAAAAAAAAAAAAAGGAACTTCTTTTTTGTGTATATAGAAGAATTTTTTACCACCTGGAAAAGTTGTGTGGTTCTGACATCACTTCCAGTTTTTTCTGCTTTTGAATTTGCTCCCTTCCTATGCCACAAGCCTCCTTAGTGCTACGAAAATCAGTTTGCCCTCAGAACGTGCATGTGTTCAGGAAAGTACAAAATGTCTGTTGGAAAGGAAATATAGTACACTCTTTGTGGTCAGAGTGTGGGAAACTCCATTTAGCTCATTTTCATGACAGAAGCACTGAACCACATTAACACAGAAGGAAGATGTAGAAAACGTTTAATGGCACTGCAGCGCTTTGTTTATTCTTAGCTAAGCCTGCACGGCTTCCAAATGAGCCCACTATGCTATGTGACTACATAAGGTTAACTGCTGGGTACATTAAGCAAAATACTCTCTCTTAGATGCTTGTTTAAGTCATCATTTCTGACCATTTATCAGACTTAATGTGCTACAGCAGACTGCGGGTCACAATGTGTCATTTCCAAAAGAACTTTGACTTTTCCCTTTCCAGGGTCAGGAACCGGTAATGTTTAGCTGAAATCACTGCATTGCACTTCATAGCTTCCAGTGGATCCACTGAGGCTTTAGAGAGCTGCTCTTGCTAGACCAGGGTCCTGGCTCCAGGTATTCATTACTAAAATTTGAGGACACTGTTTAAGTACATATAGACAGCTGAATTTCAAGCTAGCTACAGGATATCCCACTTCATTTGTAGATCATGAGAGATATGGGATGGCTGATTTCCCAAAATGACAGAGGGATGTCTCTTAGAGAAAAATACCAAAACAAACACCCCACTTGAGGAAGGTTATTTGTGTGGAATTCAAGAAAAATTGTGTATTTGGGGCTACCATTTTTAAAATGCCACGAGTATTTCTTCTATTCCTTAGTTCCAGGTAAAACAGTAGAGCCATTTATCTAGTGAGTCCTGTAGCTAAGTGAATTTTTTGCAGCAAAAAATTTGCTTGATGCTTTTATTCTCCTTTATAATCTAGAAAATATGTGGATTTTTTGGGTCTATGATTTTGTGTTTGTTTGTTTGTTTGTTTGTTTCAGGTTGCTTATGTTGGTGGGGATATGACAAGGATAAAATGGTGGTAAACAGATGCTTTCTGTTGTCTTCCATTTCCTCTTTATATGCTGGGCTGTAGTCTGTTCTCAGCTGCATTTGTGGCTCCAAAACAGACAAATTAAGAGGAGTGGCTATATTAAAAACATAAATCAGGGATTTAATATGATATGCTCCGAGTATCATGCCACGCTCTTTCCTATGTATCAATCCCTTACTCAAATCCTACATGGATTCATAAATATTGTAGGTGAAGATGGCACCACTGTGTCTATTATTTGGCATTTCTCATTTTAAGATTCTGCTTTCATATGCTAATAGTTTTACCAGATTTCAACCATTCAGGAATGATTATGTTTTATTCTCGAGTGTTGCCTTGCTATTTAATAGATCCTTGAAAAAGTTTCAGATGTTTGGATGGGTGTTTCTAAGACATTTAGGGAGAATATTTTACTCTATGTGGGCTAAAGGAATTCCTTAAATAGTTCATGGACAAGCAGTGCATTCTTCTGCACTGAGGAAGAAACCCAAGGTCTGCATTAGGGATGTGTCTTTTGCCAGTTCTGAGACAATCCACCTCAATTGTGGGATGTCTGGGGTACTTCCTCGTTCATCCTGCTGAGAAGGATCCTTCCTGCTTCATGAAGGTGGAGAGAGGCAGCTGGGAAGCGGAGTGGAAGTGGTGATTGTTTCATGTTATAGGTGCTGGGAAGGTAGGTTCATCCTTGTTTCTCACTTCTTGAGTTGACAAAATCAGAGACTGACATAAAGAAGTGCTTAAGAAGAAAGTAATATTCTAATATTCCATTCCTTATGCAAGGTAGTCTGCATTAAGGAAGTCCTAGGAGACACTCAACAAAAGCTTTGGAAGTAAAGAAGTATTGTTAGGTAAGTCTGTCCCAAAGTGGGATAGGAATCCTGTCAGAAAATAGTGTACAAACACATAGTTAAGGACCACTTCATTCTATCATATGTTCAAAGTCACAGGGCAAGTCAGTGCTGAGAATCTTGGCTTCCTCATCCTCTAAAAACTACTCAGTTTTTTATCTTACTAATATTTTTCTAGTGCAAGTTAGTAATTAAATGGTAATTAAATAACAACCATGATGTAATTCTGCAAGTCCAAGAGATTTTTCAGATTTATGAAGACCCTCATTTGTGAGGAATCTAAATTAAAAAAAGAGATTATTAGGATCATTTAGTTCTTTTTTAAACATTCATTAACCTTAAGACTGTACATTTCAAAGGGAGCAGAATAACATAAGGACATTATCTGTGGAATTTTCTAGACTTAAGAGAAGTTACGTTCTCTCACACAGGATTTTCAGAAACAAAAATAGCAATTTTGGAAGAAAAAGCTTTGACAAACTTTAGCAACTTACATTTAAATGTCTTGCTAAAAAGATGGGTTTCCCACCCATGAAGGAAAAAAATGGAGCGAGGAAAGAAATAAGGCAGTAAAGAAAAAGAAATATCCAATTAATCCCCCAAGTAGAAACAGGACAAAATGAAAAATGCCAGCTAACGCCTACCAGTTCTTCTTCCCTCCCTGCAAGAATAATAAACACAGTCAAAGAGAGGTTTATTTTCTTTTTATTTTTAATTAAATATTTTCTGTTGACACAGAAGACATATTTTCTCAAAAGAGAACTCAGTCATTGATAAGTTCTGGCAATTTAATACTTCTTTAGTGTCTGAAGTGTAAGAACCATCACACAGAGCAAATGCTTGTGAGATTGCTGAGTTACAAGAGCCTACGCTCAACAGTCAGCCACCTGGTAGAGGCAGGATAAGTAAAAAGGAAAGGACGCACATGACACGAGTTAGTAGGGGTGTACCAAGTGCTCAATTTCTTCCTTTCATTGACCTCTTAGCAAAAGATCTTTCTGTCTCGAAAAGATCTCGTTATTTTTAATACTGAGCACTTTCCATGAGGTAGAAAGCGGGACAAGAAGCACAAACCTACAAAGGCATGAAGGAGTCTTCCAAGTTCAAAGTATTCTGAGACATTTGCAAAGGTCAACAGTGTTCACATACTTCTAGTCATACCACTTAACACTTGGATGCCACAAGCTGTTATCCCTGCTGGCTGAAGGAGTCGTAGCACTTCTATACAGTCGGTGTGATTTGTTCATTCCCAATTTCCACGCTCAAGAGGAGCATTATTACTATGGCTGCCTATTTAGAGTGAAGTTCTGAGATCTCTTTCATCCACCAGGAGAAAAAAAAAAATTAAGCTCTGTAGTATTCTGTATCTGAGTATCTTTTACTAGGAGAAAAAGCATTTTTTATTATTTCTATTGTCTTATTAAAAATTATCCCATACATCCCATCTGCTGGCACATAATTGAAGAGTAAAAATTCCATATAAAAATAAATTAGATAGAAAATTCAGCATAAATAAATCTACCTGCTTACATGAGGGATTTTATTTTAATTTCTCTTCTCTCATTAAAAAAGAAATGAACACTGCTTTTTCCTCAAAGTTTCAGCAACTGCAAAAGACAAACAAAAAACCCCAACAAAACCAAAAAACACACTTTTGCAGGGAATGGGACTGTAAAAGTTCAGCCATATAGGTGAAAGTTTTGGAAAGTTATGAGCAAATGAGAACAGGGGCTGAGAATGGAAATGCATAGGCATCCCTAATTACAGCTGTTGGTAGCTCTCCAGCTTTATTGCAAACGACATATGTTTTTTCTACTTAAAGTCCTAATCCTGTTAGTAGATGTGTCAGCGTGGAGCCCCGCAGCTGCGAAGCATTCCCTGGAGTAAGAAGGACGTCTCAGGAGCAGGGGAATCTTTGCTGTGCTCCTGCTGCATAGACATCAGCTGTGAAGGAACACGGGGAGTGCTTAAGAACAAGAAACTGCGAATGGTGCTGAAGTCTGATGTGATGAGTGGAATTCCAGTGTTGTGAAAGCAGTCAAAGCTGAACGTGGAAGCAGTTAATTAATTCCATGGGTTTAGAAACGAGCATTGGCGAGGTTTGAGGTCATATATAACATATACAATGTATTAATAAAAGATGAAGATTGAATGATAAACCTCCCAAGCTGTGCAGTAATCCCACAAGAAAGTATTATCTGAAACATCTTACTGAAATAAGTCTTACTGTGAAAGATGGGTTACAGCCTGAACTATGCGTTCACTGGCTATTGTTAAAGTCAGTGTGACATCACTGAGGGTCAGAAACTTCCAGTTATGTTTCTGGTCATGTAATTTCCAGTATACATGCAAGAGTCATGCTTTGAAGTGATTGCAACATCATTAATGTGGGTCCAGTAAATCTGGGACTTTTGTGGGAAGTACATTGTAGTAAGAGCTGTTGGGCAATCAGGGCAGATAAGGCTGAATAAGGTAATATCTTGGTCCTAATTGACAGAAAACCTTGTCTGTCCTGATTGTTCAATTGACATTTTAATATATTAAAAATAAATGTTTTTTAGAGAACATCTCTGAAGTTAAGCTATGGTCTCAGTGACTCAGAAGTGCAGAAGTCCTGAGCTCAGCTTTGAGAAGGAGAATGGAAAGGGCACTGCCCTCTGTGGGGCTGGTTGCCCGTTGGGCCCAGTGCTGGGCTGAAATGAGCCTGAGGGCACTTTACAAAGTTGCTTCCTGTGCTGCTGAAAAGTTGTATTCAAAGACAGAAAGCGAAGGGTTTTTCCCACCCTCAGGATTTGCTGTGGGCTACCAAAGCAAGCAAACAACCACTTTCTCATTTTCTTGTTTGATAGCACTGAGAAGTAATCTACAAGTTTGCGATTACCCCTGTTTTTGGCCAAAATCAATAGCAGGTGGGTTATTTCAGGCTGTGCCTCATTTTGTGTTTGTACAACATCAACACCTTTAATCTTGTTAATCGTGACAGGGAAAACGTTCGCTCACTGCAGCCCCTTTATACAGCCAGCCTGGGTTGAACAAACATTAATTAGTTAATATTTGTGTAACACTTTAAAAACCTAAAGCACTATGTAAGTCCTAAGGATTATTATTTTTGAGACCCAAGCAAGAATTTAGTGGGCTGTGCTGAGAAGAGTTACTACAATAAAATTGCTAGAATTATGGTTTAAAAAAATAATGTGGAGTGTAAACTAAATAGGATTAAAAAATAAAATAAAATCAAGCTGTCTGCTTGCATCCAAAACACCACAAGAACTGCTTGAGCAACATTTCCAAAGAAATTTACAGAGTATGAATTTTATTCCAATACTCAGTCTGCATTTTAAGAATGATTGCTAATAATTTTAGAAACACTATGGGAAGTGTGTATTTGGAAGAGAACTACTGTATAATTGCCAGTAAGTTGTGTATTCCCGCATGTGTTAATGATTTTTTTTTTTTTTTTGGTAGTAAGAATATTCTGAGAACACTATGAACTTTTATATATCTTAGTAATGAAACAGAAACACATTTTCTGGTGCCAAATTTCTATTAAATCATTCTTTGGTAAGGAAAAACCAAAGCTTCATCCCACTACAGTAAGCAAGATTTTATTACAAAGCCTTACAATGGGTCTGGCAGGGGATGCTCTGAAATAATGAAAATGTCTAGAAAAAGCTCCAACCTTAAACAACAGTAGGAGTTGATTAAAACAAAAACAAAAACAAAAAAAAACCAAAGATTTTTAAGAGAGTTCTAGCTCTTTTATAGTCTTCTAGGAAATCTCTTTTATTGTGTCTGCCACTGAAAGGACACTGCTCTCAGTGGATATGAACTATTGCTATGATAAGGGCAGAGCCAGAGCATCCTTCACATCTTTCCGTAATAGGTAAAATTCAAGACCCACCTGGACGCCTATCTGTGCAACCTGGGCTAGGGAGCTGCTTTGGCAGGGGGGTTGGACTAGATAATCTCAAGAGGTCCCTTCCAACCCCTACAATTCTGTGATTCTGTGACTTTGAAATTAGAAGATGACACACAAAAAAGTGCATGCTGTGACTATCACCACCTCATCCTGTTTACATCCTTGTCCTCTGTAGCCACACTGGTGAGAACTCAGACCTGACCAGACTCAGATACTTTGCTCTGGCACTGCAGTGGTGTTGATAGTTAAATGTCTTCAGAGGGCAGTGAGCCCACATGGAGGAAACACAAGGAAGATACCCAGATTCCCCATGCACATAGTACCTTCTGAGGACTTGGCTTCAGTGGCTTATAACTTGTCTCTCTGCTAACTGCAGCTGTGTGCTTTTGGATAAAATGTTCTTGCTGTCACAAAGGGGAGGCATGAAGAAAATAATAAGAAGCAAGAAGGGGTGCAAAGCCATCAAATTACTCCTAACTTATTTACTCTTTCTGCACATAGCTCACTTCTAAAAGCCTACGTGCGTGGCAGAATTTACCATGGCATTTGTGGCAAGCTGTTCTAGGGGTGGGTCAGACGGTGCTTCAAGGGATACCCCATTGCTGAGGGTCACATTAGAGTCTCGGGATACCTATAGCAGCTGCTTATAGGTAGAAGAAATCTACCACCATGGCACTTGACACAGGTCCTCTTTGATGCTGCGCTGACAAGTTAATCACAGTGTTTGAATGGAGCAAAGGGAAATTTTTCCAGAGGAAGCTACAAATTTGCAGCAACTGCCAAGGAGGTGTGCAGCCAGTGCAAAGGTGTTACGTCCAGAGGTGCTAAGTGCCTGAGCCCCTTCCTGACATCAGTGAGGCAGAGTGCTCTGCGTCTCTCTGAAGGCAGGTTGCTTGTCTAAGTTCTTTGGCTAAGGGTGGAGGCAACAGAGATGATCATATGTATTTGAAAACCATTAAATTGTTAAAAGCCTGTACAGAATGAGTTTGAACAAGAAATTATTCCAGAACTGTACTTCTGCTTGATATAAATATTATGTAAATGGAGAAGTGTAAATGTTTATGGAAATCTGTGGGTGAAAGCATACAATGGTTCCATGTGTTCATATTAAAACTTAGTTAAAATTAGTGCTTTCTGTCAATTAGGGGACTGCCTGTAATCTCACACCTTAGAAATTCTTAATTCACACTGTAAAGCAGGGATTTTAATACTCCATGGTATCATTATTAGTTTTCTGCTAACACATAATTCTTTTCCTACTGTTGACCGTTTTATCAGAGATACTGCAAAGACTTCAGCACCTACGCAGTTGTCAGTTTTCCTGTTTTAATATGCCTTGTTTTAGGTGCACAAAATGCTCATCTCTTCCTTTTCTGTCCTTTTTTTTTTTTTTTCCAGCTACTGGCCTCTAAAATCTTAAAAGAGTTTTTTTTGGGTGGGGTTTTGGGAAAAAGTAATGTAGAGGAGGTTGGGGGGCACCAGGAAACATTAATAGCTTTCTTCAGTTGTGTTTTCTNCGGTTTGTAGTTTTTCTGTTTTAATATGCCTTGTTTTAGGGGCACAAAATGCTCATCTCTTCCTTTTCTGTCCTTTTTTTTTTTTTTTTCCAGCTACCGGCCTCTAAAATCTTGAAAGAGTTTTTATGTGGTGTGATTTGGGAAAAAGTAATGTAGAGGAGGTTGGAGGCCACCAGGAAACATTAATAGCTTTCTTCAGTTGTGTTTTCTTTTAACCGTTAGAGCCTAATGAGAGCTCTGCTGTGAAATTTTGGATACAGTTTTGGCAAGGCTGTGCTGATCCATCAATGAGGCCTCCTTGC
The DNA here is from genome assembly GCA_013399175.1 of Odontophorus gujanensis. NCBI lineage: Eukaryota > Metazoa > Chordata > Aves > Galliformes > Odontophoridae > Odontophorus > Odontophorus gujanensis. The sequence continues at coordinate 132,287 of VXAB01012675.1, read as the reverse complement.
TGAAATGAACACCTCCAGTAAGCTTTTAATGGCCTTTGTAAACAAACAGAACAATTCCCACTAACTTCAGAAATGAGTTCCATATTTATTTATTTTACTTCACAACCCCTATTAAGTTGATTTAATAAAATTCATCGCATAATGTTTTTTTAAAACAAACCTTAAATAAACTGGAGCTGGGTACTGGAGTTTGCATGGAGCTACCAATATTAATGGATTCAAAAGAGGCTAAAAGGCTCTGACTATCCCTTCGTGACACGACTGAGGCTGAAACTCCACAAGATGATAAAGATGGTTTTTGGGGTGCGTTAATACCTGATCAAAATAACACAGTCACATGGTTGTCTGTGTGGCATTGGGTAACTGATGGCTTAAGATATTTTTCTTATCTGTGTATCCTGTGTCCACACAGCTCTGTGCCTGGACCTCTCTTAGCTGATCCATGGGTCTTTGTCCCTTCTTGCTCCCTGCCTTGGCATCCGAGGTTACAGTTTATAAATGCACAGGTCCCAGCTCTGCCCCAGCCCCTTGTTGCTTCTGGAGCTATTCACTTTTGGATGCCTTGCTGAGAGAAGCTTTGGGATGTCTTTGCAAAGGGTATAAGAAACAGGATTGTGTCTTAAATCAGGAGGTGGATATAATCTCTGACATCAGTGAGGTACTGTGTTCCTCAAAGATCTCTTCCAGTGGAGACAAGAAACATGAAAGTGGTAACACAAGTATTCATGGTGAGAGATGAAAACAAGGGGAACTAGAATCCTCTGAATTTCAAGTTCTCAGAGAACAAATCCAGGATCCAGGAGGAAAACCACTCTGGTAGCTCTGGTAAAGCTCTTTCCTGAGTGGGCTTTTTTTAACTTTGAGCTTTATACTTTTTACTTGTCTTCTTTTTTTTTTTTTTTTTCTGGTTACTCTGCTTCTGAACACTTTGTGTATGTGACTGACCAGAGGATCTGGTTCAGTCATCAAAACTAGGCAGTAATTAAAAGAACTGAAAGATAAAATACTGGAATCAGTAAGGGTGCTATTAAACTTATTATTTTTGTTTATTTTAATTGTACTTCTTCTTGAAGATTGGAGAGAGACACGTGTGATGCTAATTTCCTAAAAGGCTTTGTGAGATATTCAGGAAACACATACTAGGAGGTCTCCTGCCCACATGAGGCAAACTGAAACATACTATCATGATACAAAGAGTTAGAAGACATCTTGCAACTTATGATTTCCTGAGAAAGAGTCAGTGAAAATTTTATATGAGGAAACATCTGAAAAGATGTTCTCTGAAGATATCTAGAAGTGTATTATGATCTACCTGGTAAGTGTGTTTGGATTTCCAGAGGGTTTTCAGTGTAAAATCCCTCATTAGGAGCTTTAAATGTAAGTAAGTGCTGTCATGTTAAAATAGTGGTATTTAATGCTTGAATGACTGGTTACAGGGTAGGAATCTAAGGGTAAATGTTCAGTTCTTGCAATAGATGGAGACAACCAGGGGTTTTCCCCAGGAGTATGTGTTCAGACATATGCTGCACAATATATTCATATGCAATGTGGAAAACACAGTGGCAAATGAAGTGTGCTGAAGATGATAAGTTATTATGTGTAGCAAGGATTATAACCCTGTGCATTTGCTCTTTATAACTGTCTGAGTTCTTGTTTTGTTTCTTATCTTTCTAACACCTTCACATCTTTTTAAGAGTAAGTACAGGACAGTGAGAGTGTGACCATAAAGCCTCTTCCCAGACAGTGCTCAGTTCTTATGGCTCATTGTATGGATTGGCCCTTGGGCAGTGGTACTGGACGTGAGTCTGGCTGAGTATTTTGCACACATCCTTTGGTTATTTGTACAAGTGTAAGGGAAAGAGAGGCCAAAAGTAAGACACAGGAAATGATCAAGACATTAAGAAAGCAACAGTTTTACTAAGGCATTAAGGACAGGACCCCTTCATTTTTATTTCAACTGGCTAAGCACAAGCTCAAGCACTAACCCTGTATGTCCTGCACTGTGTGATTCTATGTCAGTGAAGTTGACAAGCATCCACTGTGGCATGAAAGCTCTACAGAACACAGAAAAATACCGCCTAGCCCTGGATGTGCTATTTTTTTTTTTTTTTTCTGAGCATTGCACAACAGAGAATGGTGAGAATATCAGCTAACAGAAGTGCCAGCAAAGCACTTGTGATATTATGAAGGGCTAGAAAAACCACTATTTGTATTGATGAAGAACTAAGTGAGACTATAAGGAGACTGAAAGGGAACTAGCCTCCTCCTTAAAACCCTAACTCAATGAGGGAAATCCCCGCAAGAAAAGTGTTTTCCTGGGTACTCCTCACCTCTGCAGAGTGAAAACAGGAGTATCATCTCCTGAATGGCTTTGCTAACTGATAGAAAAAATGTAAGCTATAGAGCAAGGAAATTCATTAGAGGCCAGTTCTCAGATGACTACAATGTCTTTCCAACATACAGTCGGTAGTATCTTCACCAAACTTAGCACATATTTTTGTGAATTTGGACATTCATTTCTACCTTCTCATCCTTCTTCTCATACCATGAAGCAGTATTCTGTAGCCAGCACTTATTTCTCTGTTGTCTTTTTAAGAGACAGTGTCTAGCAAAGTATCCAGGCTCATTTGTACCATCAGATCTACTCAAAGCCTATTGCATTGTTTGTGCTGACTAGGAAACCATGCTGCTTGCGCAGTGCAGGTTGCCTACTTGTGGACGTATAGAGTCAGTACCATGCCCTGTTCTCTATTAATTCAGAGATTTTAAGGTAACAAACATGGTGCCTGAGCTTCAGCTTCACTTTTTACATCAGAAAGAACACAGAAGAGAAAAGACACTAAGCTTAGTGCTTCCTGAGAAGGTGAGGACAGAGGTATACGAATAATATATTGTGTAAATTATACACTAAGAGTAAAGGTTTTTAAATAAGTGACCTGATTGATGTTGCTACATTTAGATTGCTAAACCAGATCAGCAGTTAAATATTCACGTCCCTGTTTGACACTGTGATGCTGGAAAACTCTCCTGGAATGGACAGAAAATAACTTATACTGGTTTAACTCAGCAAGATCCAACTTAAGGCCAACAGGATGAACCCATCTGTCCCTCTGCCTTTTCCCAGAAGCAGTGAACAACTGTTCGGGCAGCAGGTTCAGCCTGTGCAGATGAATGCCCCCTCTTGCCCTTAAACAGCCAGTGCTGTCCAGGAGAGGAGCTATTATTGTCTTCTGCCTGTGATGCAGGGAGCCAGGAGGGAAACACACTTCCCAAATGGGCCTCCTCCAGCCCCCATGCCCAAAACCTGGCCTGTCCTACTGGTAATGTAGTGGCATCATGCATCGTAGTTCCTTGACTAGGTCAGTGACAGGAAAACCATGGAAGTAGTCTGCATTTCTCTCAGGGAGATCTGCGAACTATGGGAAAATGGCTCCATGGTACTAGTGTGTAGCTGGTAATGCCTGATTTAATCCTACACAGGGAATTACACCTGGGAGATGGATGAACTCTTATTGGTTAATAACAGAGACAGAGATAAACTGCTGTTTTTTTCTCTCCTCTTTCATTACATTCTTCAGTCCCCTTGGGGCCAACTATTTCATTTCTCTGCTCTTCAGATCTCTCTTTGTAAAATAAGATGAACAATGTCAGGCTGCCTCACAGTGATGCTCACAGGGAAGAAATCCGCTATTCATAAGGGACCCCCTCATACAAAATTTTGTAGAAAACCACTTCTCCTCTTCTGAAATACATTTAAATCCATCCTTAAAGCCGAGCAGAGCTTGGAGTGCTTTGCTGAGCAGGAAGGATCTTCAGCGCTAGCTTAAGCAAATGCATGAACTGGGGCCAGGATGCCATGTTTCTCAAGGATGACGGTGACAAAGAGGAGTTTCAGGGTCCGGAGGGAAGATTTATGAGCATAATTCTGAGAAAGGAGCACAGGCAGTTCACTGCCGGCCTCACAAGGAGCCCGGCCCCACGCGTGTTTAAACTGGATTGCTCAAAATGGAGGCATTGTGCTCCTTGCCAGTAAATAAAGCAAAAGATATCTGCAAGTGATAAAGCTCAAATTGATAAAAACTTCCCTTTTCTAAACAGAGGCCACACATACTCTAAATAAAATGTGCCACTTAGGAGATGATTTGTGTTGATAAACCTTGATCGCCTTGTTTTTCCAAATGTTCTCTCCCAGTTGGGAATTTCACACTTGGGCTGGCTCCAGACACAGTCTTATGGAGTGCCAGCCTCCTTCCCTGACCTGACCTGGCCTTGTTTATACGGCTGTTTACACTTTTCTTAACAACCTATGCAAATGGCCTCTAATTACTTTCACTCATGGCGGTGGTGGTGGCGGCTGAGGTGGCCCTGAAGCGTTGCCAGTGTTGCGCTGTTTGTTTACACAGTGCTTCCCCTCTGAGAGAGCAGGCCAGCGCGGGGTATTATGTGCCCGGGACACACAGCTGAAGGAATAAATAACCTGGGCAAGAATCAGCTTTCGCTAGCATCAGTTCACTCGTGCCATTCACCAAAAGCATGTTGCTGCCCTGCGGTAACGCTTGGGTTTGGAGCAGTTTGTTTTAACCACACATGTGCGTCTCCATGGAGTCAGGGTTGTTTTGAAAACAGTTTAGCTTGGATGCCGTTCTGCATCTCTGTCACCTTTGGGACAACAGGAGGCTTCAAAACCAATACCCATTGCAAATTATTCCACTTATGTTATACCCTTCTGAAACATGTTACTGAGGCAGATTTATATGATCTTTGCACCACTGTGCTCCATACATTTCTGACTTTCAAAGAAAACGCGGGCAGCTGCTCTGAAAAAGGCACAACGCCTGTAGATTCAGTATTGTTTCTGGTTTACTAAAGAATAAATTTTGTTTGAGACAAAACAGTTTAATTACTACCTTGGAAAGCTATGTAAACCTGATATAAATTATGAGGGTATTGCCCTCTCTGACTTTCTCTGTTTGAAAACCTTGAGGGCCTCCAGCTTGCCTGGACTTAAAAATACTAGCATTTGTTTCCATTAAAGCTATATTTTAAAAGCTTGGACAGGGTGTGGGAGTGCTGATTTCCCTTGATTAGCCACAGATACCCCACAAGAAAAGCAAAGTTCCTGAAACCATTTTTATTGGAAGAAAAGCTCACCTTATTTCTTCCTTCCTGCACCATCCCCTGATGCCCACAGTAACAATACTGTAAGGCAGCACCATGCATCTGAGAGCCTGTAAAGGAATATGTATCTCAAAGGCACCAAGGCTTTGCAGCTTGCAGCTGGTATTTCACACCACTGGGGTCTATAAGCCAGGTATCCAACAAACCACATGGAATCATTTCCTTACAGGTGATATTAGACACATTGGTCTATTAAAATAACTGATTGCACAAGACATTGGATTTGTATTTATTTATTAACATGCCTGAGACCGCAGAAGACAACTAAGAAGAACGAGTCACAAAATTGTTCCTACAAGACAAAAATATATAATCTATTGACTACAAAAAAGCCATGACCCTGCATCCAGAAAGTTGGCAAATCTATAGTGTTTTTGCACTATTTCTATAAGCCTGGGGAGAGACACCATACATGGCCTTCTGTCTGTGTTAGACACTGACATACGTGCATTGGAGCAGTAACAAGTCTGTTAGTCTGGGATAGCCAGCAGTATAGCTCATACTTGGGAAGGAGGGTCAGGAGGTCAGTCCAGACTACTTATTATCCCAGACCCTAAACTGTCTGTCCTTGGATATGTTCATCTTGGAATTAGATAATATGTGCAGTGCATTGTAAAGAAAATGCCACATGTGAGCTCTTTACTAAGCAAATATTACACAGAGCAAAAGTGGTACATTCACTGCTTCTGAACTGGTGAGGCTTAAAAAGCTGGCAGAAAATGATTCTGCGAATTTGGTAACACCCACACCATTTTGTATGTGAAAGTGGAGAAGAATGATGAACTTGATTCTGTTCTACCGGAAAGGAGCAGGGACAAGTGCATTCTTCTCCTCAAAGTGCCTTTGCCACTGCTAACTCAGCATGCATAAAGAAGAACAGGCTTGTTCTTCATGGCTGACAGCTAGAAAAGTGGGATTTTGCGTCTTTCTCTGTTCATCTGCTCAAAGCCTTTCTCTGGAGAGCACAGTCACGAGAAGCCGTCATTTTCTGGTTCCCTCTCAAAGTGTGCTCACAGCCTGTCGATGGCAATGCCTCTCACCGCTGCCCGCCAGGCAGCTGTCGCGTGCCAACTCAAATTCCTCATCCTGTCGTTGCCTCTCCCAAGCTTTGACATATTTCCCTTCCCCAGCAGGCAGACTTTCCTGCAGCAGCCGGCTGACCCCTCCTGCCTCACTTTCTTGGTGTTATCACCCTGTGAGCCGTGGGCTTGCCAGGATATGGGCTCATCCCACCAACTCAAGGAGGCAGTGCTATCTTAACACTTATCTCCCAGTTACAGCCTCCTCCTTCTCTGACAGCTCTTTCTAGGCCTGTATTTCATACTCATCACCAGCACCAGGGGTGAACTTTTCCACAGGAAGATAAGTGGCAACAAATTAAAGAGCATTAAATGAATGGCTTTCCATATTTAAAGAGCCAGTAGCAATTCGAAAACCCTAGGCATGCCAGAGATGGTAAAATCTAATCACTTTCCATGCTTTAAATGCTGTGTAAACATGAGGTAATTGTTCTTACATGTGAAAAATGATGTGCCTCATGTCAAGAATGTATCAAGTCCAAATTTTTTGCTTTGTGAAATATTATCGAGCCCAGCCCCTGCTCAGCAAATCTTTCCAGACTCAAATAAGTCAGCAAAATAAATAAGGCCGTTCTTATTTATGAGACTGAGAGTTTATCTTGATTAGATATAAAGGATGTAAATAATGGCTCTCTCTTGGACAACTTCTAACATAAAAGAAATAAACTATATATCTATCTGTTTCAGTATATCTAAAATACACTCATCAGCCACTGCAAAACACTTAATGCTTTTGATAAATGAAATGCAGGCAGTTAATCTCAGCAATTTTACCCCTAAAACCTGAAAATCCATCTTTGCTGATATTTTTAGAAGTGAAATAGCAGCAAAATGTACCATTAATTGAAAAGTATAATCTCTTAACATCAAAGCTAATGGTTTACTAACTGATTTTTCAAACCACTGTTTCAAGGTTTTACATGTCTGCTAGCATTTATTTAGCTATTAGTAAGATAAAGCAATAGAGGAACAAAGTTTTAATGTTTCATCAGTGTTAAGTGAATGATTAATAACGCCAGCCCTGGACCCCAGGCATGACACAGGCAAGGCTTGTGGGTTTCTCCACTTTAACAATAAACTTTCAGGGACCAAATGTTTAGCCAAAAACCCAAATAAAACAGCAGTAAGGAGAGAGGAGGAGGGCTTGGAAACACAGTTCTCTCATAGGGGTACATTTATCTCTGACTTTTTTCATCACACAGATTTCCTACTGATAATTTCCAGAATACTGAAATAACATCAACACTGTGTCACACAGACAAGAATTAGCCCTCAAGACAGGCTGTGTTACAGTCAGAAAAAGCTGAAAAGTGGAAGCACTGCATTCACAGTCTTCGTTTTATCATTGGCCGTGCGTTCTTTACACCATGTCTCCAGTGCAGTGAAAGCTCATGTTCAGCCTAGTGAATCCAGCAAGCCTCTCTTTGAGCTACAGAAATGTCTGACTCTTTCTAAGCACTCTTCTGTCCCCATTACTGCTTGGAGGTTCTCTCACAGGTTAACTGCTAAGTATCACCATTTATGAAAGACTACATGGTCTTCATCTTAATGGACAGAAAACAAAAACAAATAAAATATTGTTGAAAATATCCTTGGAAAGTCTACCAGTTTCTACCTTCATTGCAACAGATCCTTAACCTGAGCAAAAGCTATCTGCAGCTTCTGGTTTGTAATGGTCTATTACATACAGTACTGCAGTTATCTGTCTTCACAGTATAGAGCATAGAATTCAGTTTGTTCATTCATTTGGCAAGGTATCTTTCAGCAAGTTCTATCTTCTGGCTGACCAAGACCATGATCTTTCAAACAACTGTCAAGCATTTACACCAGGGACACACCAGATCCCAAATACACTGGTTAACACAGTGAAACACCTTGACTTGATACCATAGAACAAAATTTGGCTTGCAGGAGCTGCTGACTGTTAGTAACCAATAAGCTTTAGCCTGGCTTTAAACACTTTCTGCCATCATCTATCTCCCATATAGAGAAAAATGCAAGTTAGATCTCTTTGTTGCTTTCTGTTTGCTAAAATAAGGGCTGTGATTTTATCTGGGCTTTTCAAATTTGTCTAGTTTTTAAAAACTGAAATCACTCTACCTTCTTTTCTTTGAACTTAGTTAATTTGTCAATATCCTCTTATCAAATTGGAAATAATTGCCTGAGGTTATACATACAGATTTATTAATAACTCACGTACTACACTGAGAACCCAAACGTAGAGCACAGCACTGCCTATCTCACATATAAGCATGGGAGAAGTAAAAAAAACTTCAGAAATTCAGTCTTGCAGCACAACCAGATATTACAGTCAGTGAAAGTAAAGAATTAATTTATTTGGGTGGCATTTGCAAGTCATTGTGTGGAAGGATTTTTGTTCCTGCTTCTGCTGAAAGACTTAAGCATGGGTCTTCTGCAAATTGGAGGAAAGTGTTTTGGGTCCTAAAATATCAGGTCTCAGAGTCATAACAAACCTGCAGGAGTCTCACAGAAAACTCAGTCTTTCTGTAGGATTGCTCGAGAACTTCAAGCTGTTGTGTGCTCCATCCCAAACGTTGTGCTTTGAGCAAGACATCCTACAGCAGGAGTAGGGGGAAGCAAGTACTGGCCATTTCTGAGAAATTAGCACTCATTCCTCTAGTTGTTTGCCAAGTGTTCTACCAGGCATGAGTGCACGAAAATGAGTTCCCTTCTGTTCCAGATGTTTTTCGCTTAACTCTACTGCGTAAATGGATACCCAGAGCTTAGAGGGAGAGAACGATTATAATTTGGACCCCTAGACTGATTTACAGCTGAGTAGAATTTTGCTTTCACTGCCAAGAAAAATTTAGGAAATAATAAAGATTAGAAGTTTTCAGTGACAGACATTAAGTCCAAATTCCATATGAATAATAAAGACCTCCAAAATCACATTTAGGCAGCCTTGTTTGCTGAGGAGTTCTTGGAATCACAAGTTCCTCTCTTTCTCACTGGATGAAGTACTACACAGCTCCACAGAAGACTTTCACTCGATTACAGGTAAAAAAAAATATAGATGTATACGAGCACTTGGCATTGAAAATAGCTATTGAGGCAAATTCTAAGAAGTTGTTAAGTCAAGCAGACATCTAAGTAACATCTTTTGATCCTGTGCCTTGGAAAAAAAAGTTACTAGCTACCTCTGCTGTTATCTATGTACAAGTGTTTACAGTTCTCAGCCCACGTGCCTAAACATAGACATTTTTGTTCCCAATCTTATAAATCCAAAATTCTCCTTGGTCTGCTTTTGAGCTTTAGGAATTTCAAATCAAATGTGTATTTACTTTGTTATCTTAATAGTAGATACAGAATCAACTGTTTAATGCTGTCTGGATTATACTTGGCATATAGGAAACAGTATGTAACCTTTGGCCTGAACCATTTCTAAGAAGTGTGGAGTGTGAGTAGAGGAGCCAAAGGAATTACTTTTGCATGTAGTGTTTAAGAAATATAAATGGGGTGGAGCTTAAATCCCTGAGCTTTTGGAGATTATGTTCAGGAAACCATATTTTATGTGGTCATAAATAAAGCAAGAAAAATATCAGCTAAACTGTGGCATGCACCTTTATGTGGGTATATTATGGAATTCTAATTAAAATGAATGCAGTAATAAACCAATCCACTCTTAACAGTAAAGCAAAGCAAAGCAACCTCTCCCCCCTGCTTTCTACCACTTTAATGGTATTCTGAATCCCACAAATAAAACTGGTGAGAATACACATCCTGATCCTGTGCTATTAAAAACTCTAGTTGTGGATTATTGCAGTTTCTTATTGTTTCAGGACTCTTTCCAAGTTACGCTTTATCACACAAAATACCAGGCGGACTGTTAGGATAGCAGTGTACATTTGAAGCAAATGATCAGTGTAGGTGAAGAATAGACATTCACTACTTGGTCACAGTAATGCCAGACCTTCCCTGTCTCTTAAGATGGTAAGAGCTTAACCCTGCACTCCTACATTGAGGGATTGAACATGTGGACAACTTCTGCCACGAGTCCTCACTTCATAGCTCTGTTCACATTGTTGAAATCATAACACACATACTCCACCTACACTTGGGTTATGTAGCCACTTGTAGAATTGGTGCTCTGTGACAGCAACAAACAGAAAATTGTAGTGTCCATCCTCTGGTGGGGGTGCTAGGATGAAATAGAGAAGCTTGCTGAGATGTCACCTTCTGAAAGTGGAAAAAATAGCCAATACCAGGAGCATCAAGACACACAAAAGCTATCCTGTCTGTCAGGTGCTGGTGTGGGATAACTTGTGCTGATGGGTACATCAGTAGTAGCTCTAAAAGCCTGAAATCTCAGAGCTCTTTATGCAAATGTCTTGCTACAACTTGATTTCATCAGCTAGCATGCAAGCTTCTTAGAATTCCTATTCTCTGAGAAAGTCAAGTATCAGTATTTATTGAGGCTTTGAAATATTGGGAGGAAAAGTAAGAATCCAGGGCTTACCAGCAACAGAAGAGTGATGTCTTCCAGCACTTGTCATTTTCCCAACAGAGGGTATAGAATAGCTATCTATACATTCAGTTCAACATTTAGGTATACTATTTAAAACAGAACTTATTCTTCCACTTCTTAATTGCTTCAGAAGTGTAATTCTTCTTAAATACCATGCCATTGAGCTGTAATTTATTTTCCAGCTAGATATATGTTTTCCAAAACTTGGGAGATTAATTAAGTTCAAAGGAGAACCATAAAACTATAGAAGGGCATGCTTAGTAGTACTGATATCAATTCTGACAGACTTTGGTCTAATAGACTTTTGAATACTTCCAGGCATGGTGAATATAACCTCCCCAGGCCACCTATTTCAGGACTTTTAAGCATTGCTCTTGGAGAGGTGTTCTTAGTGTCTGTTCGTATTCATTCTTACAGCAGTGCAAGCCCATTGCTTCTTGTTTTGTAAGTCATGAATGTAGAGAACAGATTGTTCCCTTCCCTTCTGTAACTGTCCTATGTATACTTGACACTTTATTTGGTGTGATTTTATGGGACTGTATGTTCAGCAGGGATTTATAGTTTAAATGATACTCATTTGAAGTCACTGGGGAAAAAACAAACAAAGAACAAATGCACATTTGTTTGCAAACAAAGATAGTGCAGATAAAACTGAGAATCTACCATATGTTTTCACCAGCTGGAATTCATTCAACATTTTGCTAGCTCTTTTCTTGTAGTGAAGATTCCTTTTGAGGTCCCCTTCATAAGCTACATCACTGTCAAGAAGTTCTCAATCTTTGGATGGCATGCTACATAGAGGTCTCCAGGAGTTGTCCTACAGGGGAACACCACTAACGTGTTTCCCATTCCTTACACTGAAATGTCCAACAGTGTCTTCCTTGCTATTCTCCTGTGAAGGGCTGGGAGAATCTCAGTGAAAAAATAGGGTTTGTGTAGCAATGTTTGAAAGTGCTTCTCCATAAGTGTCAGACTTTTTCAAGCATTGTGGGAATCTGAGTTTCTCTCGAAGGAGGCTAATTAAGAGCTGTCAAACAGGATGAAGAGAAGAGCATGAAAAAGCTTGAGAAGCTCTTTTCTAAGACTATATGTATCTGCACTGTGTTACTCTGTGCAGTACAGACATATTCCTGTAATTCTTTCCATCCCTGGGAAAGGAACAGCGAAGAAAGAAGGGAATAAAATGGAGCCAGAATTTTTCATTGAGCAAAATGAGCAAAATTTGTGTGTTATATACACACAATTAACACCAAACCATTTGTTTACAGGAAATCAAGGTTGTGGTGTCTAAACTGGGATTCTATGAAGGAATAAATTCCTTCTGTGAGCCAATCTAAATTCAGTGGCAATTATGGCTCAGCACTGTAGCAGCTGAACTATTGAGTATAACACAACATGACTACAAGGTTACTGCTGCTCAGAAACAGCAGCGTAACCTGAACGAATAATGTAAATGTGAGAGAAGGGGAATCCCTGGCTCTCTCAGACCAGGTTTAAATATTCAGAAGTCTTATGTAGCAAAGTAACTCAATATTCAATAAGATGGTAGTGTTTCAAGTTTGCTGCCAAGAAGTTTGTGTAGGGGGAAAGTTTTCTGTTGCCTGTGCAATGCTCTGAATTAGAAGATGTGTCATATAACACTTATCTTAGATAGTGTGGGAGCAGTCAGTGAATGGTAACTGTGTTCTCCTGAAACAACAAGGATGTCATGTAGCACTTTTGAAGAGATAAGTGAACATTTGGACTGGAAAGGGTATGCAAAGGATACCAAAGTTCAGCAGCTAATTAGAGTGTTATCACTTGAAAAGTAACATAACTGAATGAATGAAGTCATGGCATCTAGGGAAAAGCTTGTCATTTGCTATATTATATTGATGTGTACACAAACCATACAATGGTGACATTCTCAGGAGTGCAATGTAGCAAAATTGAGAAGAAAGTTTAGTTTTCTCCTTAATTTTGGGCATCTGTAAACTTGAACATCTGGTTACATGCACATGCTCATACTATCAGTAGAAAATTCTAGCAGATGGAGCTTATAATTCAGGAATAAAATGACATTCTGGCACACTATTCACCCAAAGATTATTTGAACTCTTACTCAGAAATTTACTTGGTGAAATTGTAATTCTTTTCTTTGGATGAGAAAAAAAGATGGATTTTAACATAGAATTTACCATTCCAAGCAAGGTCACATCTTTCCCTGTCTCAGCCTGAACACTAACGTGGTAGCTTTCAAAATATGTAGGTGAGTGAGGTGAGTAACAGATCTATCTTTCACTGCATTTGGTCTGTTTGAGTTAGCTGAATGCAACTGAAAAGCCCCATACGGAGGAAGGCAAACCCATCTGAAGTCTTGCTGGCTGTGCGTGGGAGGGAGGCCCACTGCAGCAGGATCTGGCAGCTCTCTGTGAAAGGCTAGGAGAGCAGAGACACTTAATTTCTCAAAACATGTAGGATTACCCAGTAAATCACATAAACTTGAACTGTCCAAAATTGTAACATGAACGTGGTGATAGAATAATCACCACTACCCACTGACGTAAACGGGACAACATACAGGGACATACCAACACTCCAAAGTATGGGATGCAGAAAAACAATTCCAAGCAAGGAGAAAATGAATGACTGGAGTTTTATCTATCATGATAAGAAGCATTTACTTCTGAAGAAACTATTAAAACATTAATTCTCTGGCATGTACTTTGTTTGGGAGTACTAATTTGGCAATTATTTGCAGAGAAGAATGTGGATGTTAATGGGCCAGTCTCAGTGTCATTAGAGAAATCTAATAATCCAAAGAGGGAATTGAAAGATGACATAGCAGCAAGTCAAATGAACTTATGGGAAAGATTAGCAAATCACACAGGAAGTGTATGAAATATTCAAGCAAAGCCCCCACTGCTGCTGGTCTTCAAAAGAGGCTTAGAAGCTACAGACAAGCTTCCCTTAGCCCCCAAGCATCTCTCTGACCCTCTCTGCATATTAACACATTTTATTTAGGACAGTTTTCCCTTCAAATGAAGAGATTTTCTCTGGAATACTGGTTGGCATGCATCTGTCTATTGGAAACGGGTTAAGCCAGCAGGTAGGTGAAACCATTCTCAGGGAATCCCTGCGGCAGATGATGATGGTATCTTCCCTCTTCACATCAGGGACACCTGGGGACAGCCCAAGCACAGTCAGGAAAGACTGAACTCAGCTTAGACCACTGAGAGTGAAGGCATACATAAAATGGCAGGGATCGTGCAGTACTGAGACAGAAGAAAAACTGATTTAACCCACACATCAGACATAGGCGAATCTTTTGAGTAATGGTGTTCTTTCAAAAAACATCTTGGAAAAGAAATATGTAGACTAAAATCCCTTCCTGCCCTCAATCCTCCTGCCCTGGCAGGTGGTCACCATCTCCCTGCCCAGCACGATGCTCATTCCCTTCTTGCTTCTTTGCTTCAGGCAGAAACATGTTACAGAGCATCCATGCACAGTTGTGAAGCAGATGATTATTACACCAGCTCATGGAAAACACAAACAGGAGGTGCAGTTTTCAAGCTAATGGGCAAAATATCCTCACCTGCTGCCCAGCTGTATGGCTACTGAAGTCAAAGGAAGATGTCTGTCAGAACTGGTGGTAGCTGCCTCAGAAGATGACGAATTGCAGACAAATTTCTGCAAAGCTCTGAGAGACTGATCAGACAGGGTACTGAGCGGCCAGGATCCTTCTAATAAATTGCTCTCAACAAGCAGCCAGGCTGCATTCACTAAGGACCATGGTGAGGTGGGTATCTGGTGAGAGCAGAGAAGAAGATAAAGGCAAATGATGAAATTCTAAATTAAATAAATAGAAGAAAAAAGAAAAGGTGTAATTGAGACATGATTTTCTGCACTTTACTTAGTTATCTGCTCCTGTTTACTTGTATGACAAAATAGGAAGTGGCAAACATAAGGTCTGCAAAATTCAGCAGGCAGCTTTTTAGCTTAATATGCTGGTTTGGGATCTAAGTTATAGTAAGAACTATGTAGATAATAAAAACATGGGATGCAAACTAAGGCAATAGACACATAAAAATACAATTTGAGGCTAAAACTTTTTCACGTTTTTAAAAATCCACCTCATCCAATGGTGTATTTTGAAACTCTTTTGCTCAGTGATTTATTACAGAGACCATTGTAATCAATTACTTTTAATTAATAAAAAGCTGAAACATTAACTGAGTCTATTTAAATTTGATTGTATTCAATTATTCTGCCAGATCAAAAATGTATTTTGAAAGGGAGTTTAGGCTAATATATCAGCAAATGAGGCGCTATAAACATGATTAATATGCACATTAGACTTTCCTTATCACTTTTTGTTGGCAGTTTTTATCCGGTCACAGCTGAAATTCCATTGAGTTCTTTCTCCTTTTGTATAAAATACAGATTATGTGGAGACAGCCGTCTGAGCAACTGGAGTTTCATCTTGTATGGCCATTAATTATTATTGCTCCTTTAGTATTTCTTATCTATCATGGAGATGTAGGACTGTATTTTTATAGATATTTGCCAGTAGGGAAAAAGCAGGCTTTCGTGTGATGGCGCCTCAGCCTTTTTCTTTATTGGAGAATTATCCCAGACCATATTTTGCACATCCATGAATGCATGGAAAAAGATGTTTACAGCTGTCATCGTTGTGTAGGTGTGTATTTGGTAATACAGAAGGGAAGCTATTGGAAGTCGTAATCAGCCTGTGATATTACTTCTTTCTAACATGTAGCCAGTTATTTTGCATTCATGTCAAGCGAACCACATGCAATATTAATTTTTTCAAAGAATTGTCCTCACAGCTGGGGAAACTTAAGAATACATTGCCTCCTTGGAAGTATGTTGATGGTCAAGTGCTGCTTTGCACTCTGGTCATCTTTATTTATTTATTTATTTTTGGATCCACTGAAGGCTTCATTGCTCTCAACAGAGCAAAACCTTCTTGCTTCCAGCCCAAATCTGCCCATAATCAGTGTGCTCCCTACCTATCTGCTTGTCTTAGGGCTGATATTTGGCAATATCCTACCCAGATTTTGCAATCTTTTACCCAGCCTAGACTATGACTAGCAGCAAGAGCAAGACGGAAACACAAACCTGAGGTCCTTTATAATCTTATTTCTATCTGAACTCAATCATCATATGTTAGAAACTGCTTAAACATTTTACACGGTTCAGATTTTTTGGTGCAAGGATGTCATGTTCATGACTTACACTCATCTGGTGCCCTTCTAATACCCGGGGTTCTCTCCTCTTCAGTTGTTCCCTTCTGAGGAATTCCCTATTTTTATGAGAAATAATTATGAATCTGAACATGACTTCTGTACTACTATGTTTCTCTCTGTTCCAAGGGCCACCCAGTTTGTCTATGTGATATTTTCTTGATTCTACTCTGTGCTAGTGGTTCCTCCTGTATCTGTAGCTCATTGGCATACGTACCATTTTTTTTGCCAAAATTGCTACTAAACACATCAATCAAGAAAAGCTCCAATGGAAGCTTGCCAACAACTTCCTCTGGCTTACTCTACCTCCCTTCAGAGCCAGCTCCTCACACACCCTTCAGTTTGTACACTGGGCACTCTCTTCTCAGACTTAACTGAGTATGTCTGATGTTGCTTTAAAACAAATGCACAACAAAGACTGGATAGTTAGGGAGGGGTTATTCTAGACTTAAATCTGCATAGATACCTTCTCTTTTCTCTGTAGAGACAATCTCTTTCCATTCTGTTCATTCATTTCTGATAAATTTTACTCCTTTGGAAAAAAATAGATTATGTTCTGTGCTTTGGCCAAGAGAATTTGTTTTTTTCCAGTCTTTTCTGTATAGGTGTTTACTGTAAGTATGAGTTCTTTCTGTATGAATGAGGTAACTGCAACATCATCTCCAGCTGCTCTGGGGAAGTCTTTGGTTGAAAGTGGATAGGATATAGGCACAAAATGGTTGTGTACATGGGAAATGATCTAGTTGAACCCCATGGACACAAGGGTCCACAACCGAATATGGAGAGGCCTCCTGGATGGCATGTGGGGAAGGGGACCGTGTATCCAAAAAGGGACCAGAAAGTGTGGTACTGCCATCTCCAGCAGCTGGACTCTGTCCCAGTCCCACCACACTGACCTCTGTCCCAACGCTCCTAAATCTAGCACCTTCTGCTTGAACACAAGTGATAACTGATTCATAAATCTGTCTGGGAATAGTTATTCTGCCACAGATTTATCCTCTGTCTTCCTCAGGAAAATAAATAAATAAATAAATAAACAAATATCAACCACCAATCAACAAAAAAACCTTTGTAGACAAGCCATAATGAGATATAGTTGGCTTGCTGTGTGTCCAGGGAACTGGTTTGCTGCAATGTAAAACAGATGCCTAATATTAGTGGATACTTTTGTTGGTTTTTTGTTGTTGTTGTTGTTGTTGTCTCTCTGTACCTTCATTTTCAACCTGAGGAATGTTTTTTTAGGTGTTACTGTGTTTTGGGGCTGGAGCGAAAATCAGACTGTATTTGCAACAGGCTCATATTTTCTAAAAAATTGTTTGAATTTGAACACTGAAGAAGAATAAATGGCCTAAGATTTCAGAAAGTGAAAAAAAAAATTTAGAAATATTATTAATGAAGTGAGCCTGGTACCATCGTGTGGGTGTTTAAAGGGAAGAAATGTCTCCTGATCTCAGTGTTCTTTTAACATCATCTGCTGGATGCTGTTCAATGCACATTACCTCACTCTGTTTGAGGAGACCTGTGCTGAACCACTAAGGGGATTTCTGTCAGAAGTTTAGGCCAAACATTTACCATTCAAATTATTGCTTCAGAAGGTACAGGTGACAATAATTGAAGAACACAATATTTGCCAAAATCATTTTTATGCTTTTAATCAAGCACTGTGCCAAGGGACTCTACACATATAAATTAAATTATGAACAAATTTAGTAAAAAATAAAAATAAAAATAAAAAAAAAACAATGAAAAAAACCCCAAACCTCTGAGCAATCCAAACTCAACTTTAAAAACACTAATTACAACATTCATTACAACAGAGTAACTCTCGATTTCTGCTTTGCTAATATTCATTTCTACTTTATTTTCTCTTGAAGTAAACTGCACCAAGATTTTAAGGCTCAAAAACTCACACACAGGCTATGTCTAGGCTAATAAGTTAAATGGGCTTAAGGCAAAAGTCCTGCTGTATGCATGCAGTCACTGCTGTATGTCTAGCAGATGTTTCTTGATTTGGACCAACTAGTGTTCCCCCATCACACCCCTGGGTACTGCTCAAGAAGTAAGCATGATCCAGGCATTACTCCCCAGTTCAAAAACAGCTGCCCAGTTTTGAAGGTAGAAGGTTAATACTATGGACATGGCCAAATTATTCCAACAGACTCTCGGACCCGCTCTGTCACTTGTTCTTGTATTAGGATAGAGGAGTTACACTGTACTTTGTTTGTAGACTTCATGCAATATAGGACAATTTTGCCAGCAAAACAAGCTTCAGAATGGTCCTGTTAGTGAAATCATCTGACATCCAAACGCCAACAATCTTCTGGAGGAATTAAAAGGTACAGCAAATGTTCTGGACAAAGTTCTTATATTTTTAATTGTGTTGGACTAGAGTGTGTCTCCGTATTTTTTTGTGCAAAGTTTAGATGGCAACCTGAGTCTAAAGTTTTTTACATCTTTTATTGGAAGAAATTTCTACTACTGAAGGTTTTGCTGTTCTCTACAAAGCGGTTGTCACAGAGATTTGACTCAGTAAAAGCAAAGGGCAAGAAACAAAAAAACAGTTCCAGAGAAAGACTGCTGAAAGAATTACACTACTGCTAAATAATGGAGAAAAATGTAAACAGATATTAGATACAGAGAGTCTGAGATCAGCTAATGGCTGAAAAAATAGATGACAGAGATAAAAAATGATTAGACTTGTCAGAAAGAACAAAGACTGTGTGTGCATCATTCAGCTTAAGGAATTAGAGTCAAAAGGTTAAGTGTGAGGAACAATGAATATGAAAAATTGAGGGGAAAAAAGATGTAAAAGGCAAGTTTATCTTATAAATCTGTTCTAGTCTAACACTGCTGTAGGAAAAAAAGTGTTGAAGTCTGTTAAACCAGCAGATAGTTCAGGTTGAACATCAACAAAACATTAGGACAGGTACTGGTATTTTCAGCAGCAGATAAAGGTGTTGTGTTCAAATGTTACAGATATGCTCAGTGATGCAAATATTGGCCTCAAGTTGACTACCAGTACATGTTTTGTCTTGTGGTGGCAGTCAAACTCATCTTCAGTCATACAGCTCATGAGGCAGAAGAATTTTTTAACATGATTCAATGCACTCCCAAGTTCATGGGTCTAACGACCTTGGTTGCCTTATACAACAGGGATGAAAAAAAGAAGTTCTACTGAGCCATAGTAGGTGGATGCAGGCCATGAAATACACAGTCCCAGTATACAGTTACGCAGGGCGTGCCTGTAACATCTGCTCTGTTTAGCGCAGGAAATGCTTCTGAGAGAAACTCAAAGTGGGCTGTAGATATCTGAGAGCACTTCCAGTTTATTGGATAAATATGGAATCTTTCTAAATCTGCCATTTTTAGAACAAGCAAAAATATATTCTGGACAATTACCAGCAACAATAGCTAAATTTACAGTGCTTTCCTGTTCTAAGTTTAGAGACGTTGTTGAAATCTGCTCCTGCTAGTGAAGACAAATCCAATTGGTTACAGTATACATTAAGGAGCAGGAGCTCCACATCTGCGATTTCTCTACTTGAGGAGCAAGAGTTAGGCATAGTTTGTACAGAAATTAGTTTGGTCGTGGTCTTTTCTTCAAACGAAACCATTTTCATTTCATCTGGAAACACCAGCTATTCACATCCCCTTCATCATGTCAGTAGGACATAAAGTAAAAAAGCTATTTATTCTAAAATGGAACTGAGCTGTGCTCATAAAATCTCCCTCAAGAACTAAATGATTACTTATGCACAGGGGCCATAGAGATGCCTTTTCTGTGACTAATACAGAAAAATACTACTATTCCTTTTCCAAGCATCTATAATCCTCTGAGATGCACTTGTAATGCTGTAAACAGTATCTAAGAATGATCATACCAGTATTTGGACAGGGCTCTCTCTGTATAATCCTCCTGTCTCCAGTGGTGGTCATGATAAAATCCCAGAACAGAATATACCAATGAGTGAGGATATACTGATGCTTTCACCAACATACCTTCCCACTTTCCAGCTGTATGTGCTTTTGAGGTTTCATGAGGTGTTGTTTTCAAGTTTAATTATCCTTACTGAATCCTTTTATGATTAGTGTGACCAATTTCTTTTTCGAACCTATCAAAACTTTAGTATTCTATGTATGCTGTGACAGTGAGTTGTACGGCGTATCCACACACTGTATTAAGAGCCAGTCATTCAAGTTGGAATTCATGGCTTTTAAGTCCAGGTCCTTCAGGATAGAAACTGAGGAAAGACAGAAGTCCTCTGTGTTCCTCTATGTCTTAATTCCCCTACTCCTTGCTGCTTCATCCTTGTCCCCTCACCCTGTTCTTTGATGGAGTGCTACACTGTCCCTTTCCACTCTTTCATTTATAATAATTATATTAATTAGGTCTCTATTACGCATGTAATGACACAAAATGATGTGCAGTTTACTGAAAATTAATGTTCTATGCTTGTCACGGGATGCAGCATTACTCATTTCTTCATAGGCTTTTTTGTGGCATTACTTTCCTTCACATCCTCGTTAGCACAGAATAGTTTGTCTTATAGTGCCTCTCTGAAATGAATATTCATGGGCTATAATTAGCTGCATTTTACAGCAAACAATGTATCTCTGAAATGAATATTCATAGCCTATAACTAGCTGTGTTTTACAACAGAGAAGCCGAGGCACAGAGCATATGGCACACATTTACGAACTGTCTAGCTTCGGGTGGTCAGTTCAAGTCAGGCAATGCCAGATTTTTCCAAAATGCTGTATTTGCTTGACTGTAGACCAGGGTTGATTTGAAACAACAGTGCTGCACAGCATGACTGCACAACTGTGACTAGCAGCTACCAATGAAATACAACTGTTTTTATACAGCAACACATAATGGATGTGCTCTCACTTTTGGGGACAAAAATCAAACGAGACCACTAACCAAGCAAGTATGAAGCTTAGCCTTTTAGTGCCAGCTTAAATAGACTCCACTTTTTAAAATGGACTTCAGTTGTCTCAAACTTTAGGATGTAATAGCACCAGTGTACAGCTAGTTCCCACCTATGAGCAACATGACTCAGGTGAAGCACTAGAACTTCCACAGAAGCTTTGTAGTAATGGCTGGTGAGGACTCAATGAACTGCCCTCTTCATTCTTTCCTGCTTACATTTTCTACACTAGATGAAGACAGTGACACTGAAAACCCCATTTCTCCCTGTGAGAGCTACTAATGAGTACCAAACGAAGACGTTTTGAGAAAAGAAAATATATATTTGTGTCTAAGCGTTGTATCAAACAAAACCATACAAAAAGGAGGGACCGATGGGCTGCTTGGACCACCCTCATTCTGACATTTCCTAGCTGATGAGTCTTGACTTCACCATTATTTGTGGTCTTTAAACTCCCACTCTTGCTCTCTCTCCTCACTATTGAATGGATTAGTTATATAGCTGACTTAAAGTGCAAAAGAGGTAAAGTACGCTTTGTAGATCGGATATAAGAATAGTCTTTCAGAAATTTTTTGCAATGTGTGGATGGGCTTTCATAGGAATAATGCCAGACATGACTTCCGCTGCAAGGCAAGGCCTCTGTCAAATGTTATATCCCATCATGACACGGCAGAACTAAGTTTGCTAAACTAACTTGTTATGAAGTTTTCTTTCTTGACAGAGCTACATTTTATTCTATCCTCATTAATAAATATATTGATATGTTTGCTGAGACTGTCTCAAAAAGATCAGCCCAAGGCAAAAACACCAGCAAAAATAGTTCCAGACCAAAAAGTTAAAGTTCAGA
Source organism: Odontophorus gujanensis (assembly GCA_013399175.1). Classification (NCBI taxonomy): domain Eukaryota; kingdom Metazoa; phylum Chordata; class Aves; order Galliformes; family Odontophoridae; genus Odontophorus; species Odontophorus gujanensis. The sequence goes on along the minus strand of VXAB01012675.1, from coordinate 110,523 downwards.
AGCAAATAAGCAAGTGACAATGGGGTCTTACATAAAGGAAGGGTTTGGATAACCATAGGTGCCGGCTCTATCTACGAAGGACAACAGTAATTGCAGTATCAGCTACATGTCATAACAAAAAACATTATTTCTGGCATAGAACAAAGAAGAAAATCCTCCAGTCCACATAAAAGAAAACTGGGTTGAGTTTCAAATGCTAAGTGATATAAATTTATGTTGTTTCTGTAATACATTCACATTTGGATGCAATATTTCAAATAAGAGGGGAAGCGGGTGGAGTGGTTTATCTAATTCTAGAGGGAAAGGGAAGAAGCAGCATTGGTATCCATGCCATGGGGATCTTTGCTGGTCTTGGAAGCAGCTTTTGAGTGTTTCCTGAAGCACTGGGCAGCCTTACAGGCCTGGATTTTGACAGGGGGTTGGAAGGCAACTGATGTGTCTGAACAAGTGGCTATTCATGCATTGTTGGGCTCTAACTCTATGAAGTGAAAACAACTTACTGGGCTGCAAACCAGAGTCTAGATTCACCAAGGGACTAATCAGTCATCATAATTAAAAGGCATTTTATGAGTGGGCATCAATTTGACAGAGGCCACAGTCATAAAAACAGGCTGAGGGCTGCTCTTCGCTGCAGCACCACTGAAATCTGGCCAGGTTTTGAAGCGTGGGCACACCCTTTGCCAGCTACTACAGGCAGTGCAAGAATGCTTCAGAAATGGCAAAAAAGGCAACTTTCCTTTGCTCTGCTTTGGGCAACTTGTCATGACTGTCTTGAGTGAATTCAAGAGGTCCTTAAAAGAAGAGCCCAGGTCTGATGTACAACACAAGTAATACAAATCCAAAGATATCCCATAAAATGCGTTGTTTATCCTGAGAGCATGGGGGAAACTCTCAGGGATATCGTTAATACCTGTGAGAAATTAAGAAGGAAGTATAATCAATATTTTCATGTGTTTTTTAATAATATTTTGTTTTCTACTGATCCAGGTACACAAAATTATATTTTGTTATTCTCCACTCTGCAGGTATTAGGTTACCTTTGTTATGTGGAATGAAACAAAGTCAGTGCAACTAATTATCTCCTCTGTGTATACTTTGAATGTTTCAACACTTTCTTCCCACACAAACTGGCGAGAATTTGTGGTAAGCAGTATTTCCACAGCAGAAATAACAGAAAGGGAAAAACTGGTCCATGTGAATAAAACAGGCTGATTGGAGTTCATTTTTAGGCTTTTCAGCTGTTTCTGCACATAAAGACATGCATGCATACACACACAAGTATGTATTTATATAACATACTTAATTATTTGACATTTTTTCAGACTAAAAAAAGCTTAAAGTATAAGCCATAAAAAAATGAGGAGCTTCTTATTAAGAAATAAGGATCTACTGCAAGCATCCTATAGAGAAGTGAGTGTTAGTGTCATTCATGGATATTATTTAGTTCAATATTTGTTACTAGCTGGGCATCTGTGTCCTCAAACCCTCAGTAACTTTGGGTGGGTTGAGATCTCCAGGCTCTGCCTCTGCTGACAGGCTGAAATATCATAGTTGCTTAGCATGGGAGTTAGGAAAAAAGCAAAGGGAGTGACCAGAGGTCTCGAAAAAACATGACCCTTAAAGAAAGATGAATGAATAGGGTTGTTTAGTCCTGAGAAGAAAGGGCATGCTAATGATTTTCAAATATGTAAAGCACTGCTGTAAAGAGGAAGAAGGTTCTGATTTTTTACATCCATAGAATAGCAGAGTTAATTACCAGCAAGGAAGACTGAGTTTAAATATTTAAAAAACAAAACAAAATGAACAAACAAACAAAAGCAAATGAGCAAACAAACAACAACAACAAAATCTTACCTACAAAGATAGTGAAAAACTAGAATAGACTATATTTAAATAAATATTTTCATGGTGATGACCTAAGTAGGAGCAGGAGAATTATTTGGATGATGTCTTAAATTCCTTTCCTTACTTACAGGCTTATGAAACTCATATTCCTGTGTTTTTTTCTTTAGGCAATGCACATATAAAGCGATTCTCCCTGCCAGATAGCCATTCTGAACATGGGGAAAAATGTGCTGTTGCTTCTTCAAACGGCAATGATTCCACCTAAAACCAGACTCCATTCCTCCCTCCTACTCTAGTTTATTGTAATTTCTTTCAAGGGATAGCCATTGTTTCTGGATGGGTTTTCATGCATACCATTTCCCTGGGCTGGGCACAGGCTGCATCTCTGCTGCCTGATCATTCTTGACTCTGCCAGTTGGGCCAGGACCATATACACAATTACTGTCACCACTGGATAAGACTTGTCCACTGCAACACGTACTGATGTACTGGCAGCACTTTTATCTTTGAATAAAAATCCAAAATAATGTCTCTTATTTATCTCCATGGAAACTACAAGAGATACAAAGAGCACAATAACACTTTCTGATAGATAAAATTCTCAGCTACAAAACACTATTCTTCAGCGTAGTCACTACCATTAGCTATGTATTTTTGCCAGCAATGAGCAAGAGCATGCATGCTGCACTCATAAAAATATGCATCAACAGAGATGACCCACTGTTTCTTAGCTGCTATAACAGCACTTTTCCTAGGAAAATGTTGCCATGTAGTCCATCTTTCTTTGACCTGAACAGATGAAAGTGAGAAGTCACCAAATTTGGACTATACAGTGGGTGTGGCAAGACAGTCCAGCCAAGAGTGGCAAAGTGCTCCATGGTATTTAAGCTGGTATGATGTCTGGCATTACTGTATTGCGAGACAAAGGTTATCTTCTCTGGCTTGTCTCTGGAAGTTTGAGCCTTCATCTTAGCCAGTATTGTGATTTAGTGGTCAGAGTTGATGGTTTGTCCAGGAAATCCAGAAGGATCACCTCTTTCCCATCCCAAAAGACAGTGCACATCACTTTACTCACTGAGGACTGTGTCTTGAACTTTTTCTTAAATGGAGAACTCACATGTCTCCACTCCATGCTCCATCATTTTGACTCAGGCTCACAGTGATGACACTACATCACTGTGATGGCACCAGCAATCATGCAATCCAGGAAACTGTAACCTTCAGCCTCATATGGGTTCAGTACATCCTGAAAAACTTGCATATAGTGTTTTTTTGTTCCTTACTGGGCATTCATGGAACCCACCTAGCAGAGACTGAAGAATTCCAATGTTGACACCACTGTTTACAACACAGTAAAGCCAATATTCTTCTCCATACACAGCTCCCTGGTTGTAATCCACCAATGTATGCAGATGAACTGATACCAACACTCTTCATGTGACAACTGTGCATGATTGCCTGAAACATGGCTTGTCATTTATGTCACTGTTGCCACTGCTGAAACACACCACTTACCACCTCCCTGTGCTCACATCCACTTTTTGGTCTCCCATAAATATTCAGAAAGAGTTGATGAGTATCAGTGGCTGTAATGTTTTCCACATCAAGGAATTCAGTTGCACACCTTTGCTTCATACATACTTCCATGTCCACCCCTCTATTGTCATCTGTCACACAGCAACAAAATGTCATGGAATATTGGTGGGAAGGTTCAACCTCTACTGCCGTGCCACCAGCATCTGCCTCTGACATTATAGCCAACATTGTAAAATAGGAGGCATTATTTTGAGGGCAGCCTTCATACTGTATCAAGCAACTTTTTGTGAAGGGATAAAATCTGTGCTTAAGTCTGTGTGGAGAAGATGTGTGGAGAACACCAAATATGAGAAAAGACGGAGAGAAAAGCAGATGTGGTGGAGCATGTCTAGTGTTTCAGAGGAAGGCAACTGTTGTACTGATCTCAAACAGCCAGTATTTTGCAGAACATTTTTTGCATATTTTCTGGAGGGTTCAGCTTTTCTGTAGGAATCCCATCAACAGTAACCCACAATTTACCACTCAAGAAATGCTAAACCGAGGCCCCAGAAAACTCAACAGAGCAACCCCCTCTTTTATTTATGTGACATGCAAGTTAAGGAAATAAATTTCCTTTAAGTCAGTAGAGCGTATGAGTACTATGGCCAGAAAGGGTTGTACAGGCCATGAGAGCTGTTCTGAGGCAAACAAAACGCACAACTGCAGCATGCAGCTCCCAGCCAGGTCCCCTCAGTTTTTCATTTACCAGAAAGTATCAAGGTGAGCAGTAAGTGGCATCAGTGAAAATGATGCCAGTAGTCCTGGGACCAGAGCCAGAGCTGGGATTTCTCAGGACCTGTTGGTAAAACTTCCAAAGATTGTATTTAAAATTTGGGCTGTTGTCAGGTATGCATGAAACCGTCTATTCCTACTCCCCAAATCCCACTGCTTTTGTGCTTATTTTCAAGCTGATAATTCCTTTTAGAGGAAACGATCCAAAACTTCAGCAGTAAGCCTTGAAGTAATGTGCGTAACCAGGCACACTCAAAGCACAGCTTCCAAACTCCAGCAGGAAAGAGAGTTTAGCACAGTGGTCATCATTTTTTCCAGTATTCTGGACTGCCAAAGAAAGAAGAAAGGATATAAGGAAAGAGGGAAAAAAGAAAGGAAGGAGTCAGGTTATGAGGAAAGAGGATAAAAAGGAAGGAAAGAAGTAAGGAAGGCAGGAGAAATGGAAAGAGAGGGATAAAGAAAGAGAGGAAGAAGAGAGGGAAAAGGAAGAAGTATGACAAGAAGGGAGGGGGAGAAAAAGAAAGAGACAAAGGACAGAAAGGAAGAAATGGAAGGAGAGGAAAAGAAGGAAAAACAGAAAAGAAAGACAAAAGAGAGAAAGATAGGAAGGAGAGAAAAGGAAAAGGAAAATTAGAGAAAGAAAGAGAGAATGAGAGAGAGGAAGAATGTATGAAAGAAAGACAGAACATAAATCATTCAGGCAGGAAAAGAAAGAAAGGAGAGAAATAAAAAAGGAAGAAAAGGAAGAAAGGAAAGCGTCCTGTTGCATGCAAAAAGCAGATCCAGCAATGGCAAGAGCTGGGCAGAGTGGAGCCTTTCCTGATAATATCAGTTTACTTTTTAATTAGATGCTGAGCTTTTAAAGACAATGGAGTAGACATGATAAAGAGCAGGCTATTAAGTGTCCCAATTACAGAGCACCAAGAATCCAATAATTTATGTGCTGATAATCTCCTGGTAATCCTCGGGTGCTGCCGGAGCGTAAGCGTCCTGATTACTCCTCTGCTCTTACACGGATTTGTTCTCCTACCATTGCCGAGTTTCCCCGTTTTGTTTGGCACAGTTCATTTAAAACAACCACAGTTACCTCACAGCCAAACCACTGGCCTAAGTTTAGCTAAGATGAATAGGCAGCAGTTCATCTGCGACAGAGCCTTTGGTGTAAGTGTGGCCAATTAGTCACACGTTTGGTGTTCTAATTAGGCAACGCTGGGCCTTGCAGAAAATGTGCTGTTGATTTAGGTACTTCCTCAAACAATGCTAAATTGTGTTATGTGAAATTCAATTAGTTCTTTTCTAAATGCTTCCACATCTGTTATTCTTTAAGCATAAAGTGATGAGGAGAGAAGGAGAAGTGAAAAGCCAGAGTCTCCACTGGTGAAATATGTTAGGCCTCTGGGACCAGCCCTTTTTCCAGCTTTTGACCCTGAACAGTGATATACAGGAAGGAACAAAGTTGGAGAGCTATCATGGTGAAGCCCTTTAAAATAAATCATTATAGAAGAAATACTGCAACTGTAAGGGAACGTAATCTCTTATGATAGCCATAAACTAAGCTTTGTTTGGAAACGGATGGCATGGGGAAAGCACCATTAACCAAATGATTATAAATTCCGTTTTAAGAACTGCTCTTTTTTTTACGATAATAGTGATATGCTCAAATCCCAAGATTAACCAAAAATACGCATATAACCAGTTCAATGTTCTGCGGAGCAGCTTTGTGCAGATTTATTTTTGTTTCAAATTTTCCTTCTAAGAGCTAAAAAGATGTCAAGGCCTGCTTGGAGAAGGGGTTGGGAGTGCGTTTATCCTTTTCTGTCGCTGCGTTTTGCAATTTTTCTCCGTGTTTGAAACAACAAAGTGCCACAAGCCTTTTGATCCCTTGAACAAAGCGTCAGGCTTCCCCCGGAGTCTCTTAGAGATACATGAGGTTTGAATTTGCAGGAGGCTTCTCCCAAAATGTGGGCTACCTAACGGGCCTTGTCCCAAATGCTGCTTGGTTGCGAATGGTCTGTGGGCAAGCCCGCTAAGGCAGAGCAGCCATTTCTTGAGTATAAAGGCTCAGCCAAAAACCACAGCTGTCTAAAGGTGAAGTTGTACATGCATTTGATCCTTGTTACTGTTATCACCTTTTCATTGACCAACATTTCAAGCCTTATCTGTGGCTGGCAGGCCATGTTTCAGGTTTGTCAGAGCCCGGATATAGCCCGTGTGGTTTTCTGATGATATATCCTGATAAGATTTGTGGAATGCGAGAGATGAAGTTGTCAGCACCGCTTTATGGCACCTCTGTACATGTCAGAAAATGAAAATATTTTCAGAAGTGATAGCGTTATTTTGACTGGTGACAAACTTTTAAGACAATGCATTTCCTTGGAAAAGAAAAAAACAATTCACAATTTTTGTAACAGAAGACATAAAGTATAGTCTGTCCTGGAAGTGCATTGGGGGAATCACTCCTATAAGAAAGAGAGCACAATAATTAAAACATGAAGCCTTTCCTGGACTAAGCTGATAAATCATATTTTTCAACCATAATTACTGTCACTGTATAGACAGTGCATAGCATTGTAAATCAGGGCCTTGAGATCTTGCTGTTAAAAAACAAATTGCAAGAAACAAAAATATAACAAAACCAAACAAAGGCACAAAACCCTCTTTGCTTTCAGACTCAACCACTGCATTACCTACAAGTCCCCCCAGATGTATATCACAGTCTTCTCAAAAATAATTATTTTTTTTTTTTTTCCCCAGATGACCTGTGTTTAAATAAACACTACCCTTAACAGAGGCCAAGAGACGAGAAGCAAAGTTCAGTTCCAGTTGCATGTTGCTTCACATGTCCTTCTTCAGGGCTGGTGAAGGTGCTCAGCTTGAACTGGAGCACATTGGAGCCAATTTCAGTGACAGCACTAATCTCTATCTGTCTTATTTAGGGCAGGAAGATCTTGCAAATAACACAATATTCAGATGTTATTGCTTAAAAACAAACAGCAGGAGGAGGCCAGCTGTGAAGTCATTCTGCATTCAGGAAAATTTGAAAGCTTTTTGTTCAAGAGATGAAGGAGAAGTGGAGGCAAATAAATATTCCTAATAGTTGTTGGAATAATTCAGATATTTTTATTGAAAAATGCTGTTGCATCAAAGCCAAAATATTCATAGCAATGCATATGTTTTTGGAAAAAATACCTGGCCTCTTTCAGAGAAATAATAAAAAAGAACTATCCAAGTTAAACTCTGAGCTTGTTGATATAAAAATTGAAGTTTTGGCAGAATCCTTTTCCTTGAAAATACAAAACTTAGTTTCTCTTTCAAACTGCAGAAGCTGTTAGGAAATGGGATTGTTCTCCTGAGAGAACAAAAGTTTTCTTTTTAATTTCAAGCTAAAGGTATTGGAACTGAAGAACATTTTCAAAGTTCGATAGGAAGTGTTAAAATAACATTTTCTTCTAAAAAGAAAGTCATTTTTGAACATCTCTTAAAGTTACAAATTAACAGAGAAACATTCCACCTACCTCTCATGTCTTTGAATTTTATTTCTAAATCAGACCACATGCATTAAAAGTTTCTTAATGTATCCTTTTCCAGAAATATTATGCAAGTAGAAATAACAAATAAACTATTTTCCTAAACAATAAGGCTTTTAAAGTCCACTCTGACAGAGATTAGGTTTAAATTGCTCTCTAAAACAAACAAGTGACCCAGATTTGAAAGAAATCTTCTATTATCTGAAGTCTATGAAGCTGTTTATAATAATAGTGTTTTTGCTGCTCTGGAGGCATGAAGTCTCGCTGGAACTTTCTGTTCTCAACACGCGTCTTTGGAGGTCCCACGCAGCAGGCATTTCCAAAGCATCTTAAAGCTATCCAGTGCTAGGCCAGATCCACTACTTCATTTATTAGGTGATGACCATAGCAGAGGAGAAAGCAATCCAGAGAGATCACCTGGGTGCAGGGTGAGGTGAGCTGCTAAAATGATTCATTTACAGTGACCACAGATCTTGCCTGCAGTTGTATTTTTGTTTCAGTTAGTCATGAAGGAAACGATAACCCTTGGCACCATTTGCATACCACCGAACGTCCTCTACTTGTACTTCCAGTGTTGGCTCATTTCAAGAAATTGAAATTCCTGATTATAATTCAATACATTTAACACTTTTCCAGAACAGGAAAGTACATGTTTTCAAGAAGCAAAGGAAACATAAAGAGGAAAAGCAATGATTAGCTAGGGAAGATTTCATGAAGCCAGCAATTTCTCTGCAAGTACTGTGAAGGAGAAACCCATCTGCAATGCACTGCAGTGTGAAGAAAATGGAAGGTAGATCTGTACCTGAGTCCCCCGTCATCCCACATCGGTTGAGCAACCAGCATGGCCAGAGAAAACATCCTAGTCTTAAACTCTGTGTCTGGGGCCAGAAGCACCTCAACCTTCAACTTCTGAGTTCATGGTTGTGTTCCTAACCCAGGCATGTTGAGCTCTAGCCCTCCCAGTGTGGGGTAGTGTTGGGGTTTCCTGGAACTTGATTTTAATGGGGAATATATTGGCCAGATGAGATTCTGGTTTTCATCTTTTATGTTAATACAGGCTTCCACATCCGAAGGAGTTTGGGGTTGGCTTTGAGCTGCTTTTATCAGTTTGTGGCTCATTTTAAACTGCAGCATTGTCTACCGTAAATTTTTCAAGCAGAGGAAAGGGGATCCTTCCTTTTTTTTATCCCTACAGTTGTCACGAAATGGATACACTCACAAGAGTCGTAGGCTTAATCTGCAAGCCTGATCAGGCACATTTCCTTGTTAAATCCTTTTATCTTGAGACACCAGAACTACTGTTGCTGCTCCAGAATTCTCCAGTGCTTTCAGGGTACTTTCACATTCTTTGATCCTCTCACTCCACCCCACCATGTCTGCACTTTTGTCTTTTACTCCTTTGGATTGTCCTGGTGTGAGCAGTGAGATCTCTCTGCACTTCTCAGCACCCAAACTCCCACCAGCATCATCAAAACCACCATTCAACTGCTGCCTCTGCTGTCGCCTAAGCAACTTCTGTTTCACTACTATTTCATCTCCTTGTCTACTCCCTGGCCACTGTGTAACATCTCTAACTTCAGTCCATGGTCTCCAGCAGTAGATTTGACAGCTCACTTCTGAGGAATTACGGTCTTTAGAGACTGTGCTAGTAGTCAGTCCCAAAATGGATTAGCGCAGAAGTGATGCAAAGCCATCTCTGCTCCATTACACCCATGTCCAGAGAGAACAAGGAGATAAACTTTCTCTATGTAAATTGTCCATATGTAACCGTGCAGTTTAAAAAACAGATTTTCCTAACTTTTTTAAACTTGATAGCCTCTATGACTTGTTATTTCACACATGGAGAAATGAAGAAAAGCTGTTGCTCTTTTGTTTTATTTTGCTTTGCATTTGTACTGAGAGTGAGACTGTATAAAAAAATCAAAAGCCATACAAACAATGAAAAGCATTACAGGAACCCTTAGAAACAGGCATTTACAAGACACTGTTATTTTAAAATATTGACAGTGTAGTCTGAACCCACAGATGGACAAATCCTTTTGTGCAAACCTTCCACCACCTGAAATGAGGAGTTCTCACATTATGTGATTTTGTAAGACTTTTGCTGGGTGCTGTAATGAACCTGGCATCCTCAAAAGGATGTAAAAAACTTATCTACCCAGCATTTCTAGACTCCCTACATATCTGTTCTTAGATTTCCCTTTCCTAAATGCTTCTGCCACTAAATATTTAGTAGGTGACATTCCCTGCTCACAGCAGTTTTAAAAAAAAGTCTAACCCCTACCCTTGCTGTCAAGTGGAAGTTTGCCCTCCCTATGCTTTGCCCAAAAGCTATGTCATCAGGTTAGCCTGGACCTGAGCCCAGGCTAATATGAACAGTTTCTAACAGGGCTTATGAACCAGAGCACATTACTGCAGCTGAGTCAGAGCACCACACTGCACTTTTGCTTCTGCCCATGGCAAGCCATGCAGATGAGACTCATGTACGTGAGAACAGCAAAAAAAAATTAGTTATGATGAAAGGGAAGCCAGCATTGGTTTCAAAAAACAGACCAAGGAACTATCTACAACTTATTACCAGATACTACAGCTCTATAAAGGCTGCTGATGTTCACATTATAAAGAAGGATATTGAAAAACTGGAGAAGGTGCAGAAGAGAGCCGTAAAAATGATTCAGAAACTGGAGAAAATGCCCTACATTGAAGAACTTAAAGAATTCAATCTGCTTAAGTTATCAGGAAGAAGGCTGAGAAGCCACTTGATTATAGTGAGTAATACCTTCAACAGGAGAAGCTTGTGGTCCGCTCAGGGCTTCATTCTAACAAAGACAAGAAAGACATGGCCAGAGCAAATGGATGGTAGCTTGAAGTGCAAACTGGAAAAAGTAATTATTTTTCCCAATTATTATTCAGAAAGGACATCCTGAGAAAGATGGAGGACTGTCTTTGAATTGATGTCTTTAAATTGGAACTGGATGTTTTCCTGGATGTTGGACCAGTTACTGGGCTCAAGAGAGGCAAATCCAAATATGACTGAACAGCATTTATTTTTTTCTCATCGTCACCCCTCCTTACCCAGTAAGCTCTACTGTGATTACTTGAAGTGGATAAACAAGGCCAGAATCCTAAGGTGGGTTCTGACAGACATAATCCCTATGCCTAGCAAACACTTCCTAGGTTTTCCTGAGAAGTAGAAGAGAGAATGAAGAACACCAATCCTGTGGTCACTGACTCTCAAAAAGGAAGCAAGAATTTCACTCACCCTTCAGAAGCAGCTCTGGTCTACAGGAACATAGACCAAATGCTAAGCCATAACCCTAGAATCATACAGTTCCAAGGTTAGAAATGACCTACAAGATCATACAGTCCAACCGTCCTCCCATCACCATCGCAGCCACAAGCAGTAAATGGTTCATGAGCTCTGCATGGAATAAGACCACGGGAAAGGCAGGAAGACATGTTGAAAAGGAACACCATGGCAATAGGTGACCATGTTCATACCCAATGGGCCATTGTCTGACACGCTGGGGAATCAAACTGGGTGCATACGGTGCCTTGAGGGTGCATGGCAAAAGCACAGCAAATATCTGGAGGTCCTCCTTCTAATTCTTTTCTTTAAAAAGAGCTTTTTTTTTCCTGTTCCATTCACTAATGGAACTGTTCGATTCACCAAGATATTGTTTGTATCGGGGTATGAGAAACCTCCCAAACACACAGGAAGAGTCCTGGATTGGGATGCAGACGGGCACAGCTCTCCGTGTTACCATGTTGCCCTCATGTTACTACAGCTGGAAGTAGAAAACTTTTTGCTCTGAAAGCGTGTGTGCAACAGGGGCCTGGCCAGGTCTCTGCCAATGCAAATATCCAGCATACTTTTCTTCCACTCTTCACCAACAGATGGTGTCAGAGGGAGTCCCTTTCCTGCCCAAAGCCTTCAGGCCACAGCAGTTGTATTTCCTTTTAATTATTTCTATGTGAAAGACTACTGTATTCTACAGCATTTGTTCTTCCTTAGGCAGCTTGCAGCAGCAGCACTGTTTGTGCACAACTATAGCATGAAAGCGCAACTTAGGGCAAAGATTTCAGTATATTCATTTTCCACATTGTGCAGGAGTTATGTTCAGTGAAAATTATATAAATGTCATGTACCAGCTCGTATGTCATTTCCACAGAATGTTACGATTCTGTTATGTAATAGTGAGCTAATAAAGTCAAACCAAAACTCACTATATCACTTTCTACGTGAAGGCACCTAATTTATCCTTTTTCCCTTTAATTTAAATCTCATCTCTATTTCTACATTTACCTTCCTATGTATTTCTAGCGCAGCATATTCCCAACACCCTTCTTATTTTACTGTGTGATCCAAACAATACGGAATAACAGGGCCTGAAAATTTGGACTGGAAATACCATGAGAACAGGCTCTGTCAAGAGCTTTCCAGTATTTCCTGCTTCTGGTTGAGCTGGAAATACTCAAAGGGTGAAATCTCGGCCCAGCTGAAGTCAATGGGAATTTTGCCATTAACTTCAAGGGGGCTAGAATTTCACTCTTGGTGTTTACTCCATGTATCCAGTCTCGGCTAGATCTGGTGTGGTGTGAAAAGGAAAAGTTTCCTTCTTTTTTTTTAATTTTTATTTCCTTCCTCTTATAAGATTTAATGCTTAAAAAGTCCTCACATAATAAGGTTAAATGTAATGTCAGGTAATGCCAGATATGTTCCCAAGTTGCCCAAATGATCCATTTCTTCTATCCAAGTAATTGTACATCAGAAATTATGGAATTCTAAATCTTAAATGATACAAAGATTAAAAAATGACAATTGTCTGCATAAAATAATTAAGATATACTGCATCACTTCTGACAAAGCCATATGTTGTGAGCAGCTACCTCGCTTTTTGGATCCTGATGCCAAAACCTTTTGCAGCCAGCAGTGCAGTGACTGCTATATGTGCAGAAAGTTTGAATTTTTCCTTTTAAACAGAACTCTCTTGGCAGAGGCCTTCATCATCAGTGAAAGAGGTTTTGCACTTCTTTAAATCTGATACCTTTTGATCTTTACTTAAGATGGCATAAAACTTTCAACTGAGCTTTGAGGAGCAGGTGGTCCTCAAAGTTTTGCTTGTGCCTGCCACTTTCTTCCAGGAGGTGGTTTGTAATTCCTTACCCACTAGAGACAATCCATTACAGCAAGTCTTTTCCTTTCAACAGATAAAGTCAGTTCTGTTTCTACTAAATACCCTATTCATTACTGTTGTCATGTTTTACATTAAATAAATGTTTTTATTTGCATGCTACTTAATAACAACAGTCACCAAAAGCAAACTCATTAATCTGAGATTGTACCAGTAAGGATTCACTGACACAGGATATTTCTGCAAATCTCTGTACCTTTTTCTGCATTATCCCAGAAGACCTAGAGAATGCTTGACCAATAAGGATGTGTGCTTGAACAAAAGTATCATCTACAGTTCTTTCCTAGAAACAAGAAGTTTTCTTCAAGAAAAACAATAGTAGAAGCATCCAGTTAATTCACAACTATTCATTTTGCCTTCATTGACAATTAGCAGGCCTCCTGACACACTGCTGTCTCCCTTCTGCAGCAGAGATGCTTGTGCCAAGTGGACTTGGATTCACACAGTCATTCTTCAGCATGTGTTTCCTGGTGCAAATAGTTTCTAACTCCTTTCCAAGAGCAAACTCCAAGGGGAAAAAAAAAAAAAAAAGGAATAAAAAGGGCTTTGTTCTCTGTGAAAAGATCTGTGGTTACAGTCAGGAGCCCTGCACACTAAAGCTGGGCCATGAAGTAAGGGAATCATGGTCTCTAGCATCCCACTACAGTGCAACCAGCCCAGCCCTGCCTGGACACTGGACTCAGACATCTGCTCACTGACATCTGTCCCCACCAGCCTGAGCCCAGCATGAGCTGGAGCAGTGGATGCAGGAGTCAAATCCTGTTTTCTTCGAGGTAAACAAGGAGAAAGCATGCTGCGAGAGAAAGGAAGAGACAACAGACCTGAAACACAGATGGGCTTTACAGGATTGACATGCTACACGGTCAGAGTCTCTGAGATTTCGGAAGATGCTCCCAGGGTATGAAAGACTTTGTATGAAATGTAACTGTAGTGGCTTTTCTATCTGCAGAAAGGTAAGGTGAGTTTTGGCATATTTATGACTGACTTGATCAGAAGCATGTCTGGAGTTCAAGCACTTGAAGGCCTGACTGGTTAGGGAGTCACGGTCAAAGGCTGCTTTAATATATGGGGTTTAGAGTATGTGGATTTAAATAGCCTTTTGCAGGACAGAAAAAGCAGTACCTGGGCAGTAGGGGGTGAAACAACAGTTTTTTCAAGTGGAGATGTAAGCTTTTGATAATGCCAAGTTTTCCCTTACATCTTCTTTGCAGAAGTACCTGGCTTGTTTGAGATTTGACTTGCAGGATGGCTCTGAGGAAGATGTCCTTTCTGTGTCATTTCTACTTGTTGAATTTTGACCTGCATTCTGAAAAGCAAACTGTCAAATTAACTGTGCCGCACGTTCCTCATCTCCCCAAGAGAAGACTGCTGGAAATAGTCAGGCCAGTGCCACCATTTCCCTTGACTGGCTGCCTTCCCACGATTCTTCATTTTCTCAGACACCAGCCTCCTGGAAGCTATGTCACCATCAGAGCCACCAACACCTTTCCTGGTAGTCCCCTGTATTACCACTCAGCAGTCACACCAATGCAAATATTCATTGAAAATATTCAATGAAAATATTCAGTTGCAAATATTTCTTGTCATTTTCTCCCTTCAGCTTGTTATATGGCAGCCGACAGCCCTTACCACCTGCCTCTCCCCACTGCCTTCCTCAGGGTCTCACCAACCATCCTGTCCAGAGTGTGGCAGTTTACAGTTAATTCTCTGGAGTCTGCTGACTATAATAAATTAAGTCTTATCCTCTAGACTGCAGCAGAACCTTTGTTACCCTCTACAGTTAAAGGCACAGGTTTCTGTGCAAGCACTAGCTGTCTATTGACACATCTAGTTTTTTAAATGACCATAGAGGAACTTCCCACACATGCACCAAAACAAGTGGTTTTCCAAGTAGTAGAATCAGGAAGGGCTTTTTCCCCTCTTCAGATCCTGAGTTGCTGATTTCTTCCTCAACTAGTTGTCCCTGTTTGCTGGTGGGAGGGCTGTGGATGACAGCAAGACCTGTGGAGGCTCCAGTGCCATTGCTGGGCCTTGCCCGTGAGGCCAGGAACACTCTTAGGTCCATACTGGGCTGAGGAAGAGTTTCTTCTTCCAGACCAAACTTTCTGGGTCTTGGGGGTTTTATACTCATCTCTGAGGCCTGGGGCTTGGTATGTCTGAGAGGAGTGCCAGAGCTAGCCAAACCAACCTCAGATCCCACCCCAAAAGGGGCTTGTATCCAGGAGGCACCAGGTCCTGCCATTTTTCTGCTGCTGGCACCAAGCTCAGCTTTTAAAGCTGCCTTTACTGCCAGCCTTGGGCTTGATCCTTGCAGCCTGTGGTATTTAGGAGGACAGGGTATACAATCCACCAGCCTCTTTCTGTCTTTAATTTCTAGGAAACTATTATAGCGCCTTCCAAAAAGGCTCACGTCTGCCTGCCAGCACCACATTAGCATGACTACTGCTTTGAAACACAATAACTGCAACAGCTCAGTATCTGTAATGCATCCCCTGCTGTACAGTGTAGCTTTGCACACGCCTATGTGCCATTAATGAATCATCACGTGGGAAGTGTTTTCATTATCCCTTGCCTTTCCAGCACTGGGGTTTCTTGGCGAACGTGCAGCCTGGGCCACAGCAGCTGTCTGTCTCACTCTCCTTCATTTAGATTAAAAACATTTTTTGTTGTTGTTTTGAAGTGCCCATTGAAGTGACAGGATGGAGAAGGATGGCTAAGACCAAGTCCTAATATCTTTATTTCAAGACTACGCTAATAGCCTCTAAGAATTTTTCTCTGCTGCACTTCAGATAAGAGTGGTAAGCCTATAAATTCATTAGCGGGTAATGGAGCAACCTCACTTTATCTATGTCTTTTCTCAGGACTAGGGTTTCATTCTGTGCCAGGAGTCATACATCACACTCAACATGTACGTCTCCAGAGCCAACCAAGAGAAAGTGCAGAAAAACTACTGTTAACAAGGGAGTAATTACGTTCAGCATAAATTAATTATTGGTCACTCAGGACTGGTGGGAAAGGGCCACACAGATTGTGTCTGACTGAGTTCCCACCTCTGAGGGAAGAAATATTCAAATATGAATCATAAGACAATGTGAGGTGTGCCCTTTCTGGTCTACTGGTCTTTAACTGAATGTATTTGCTAATATGACATGTGGCTTATTTGCTTTAACACTATAGGTACATTGTATTTTTTTAGGGCAAACATGAATGATAGTCGTTCGGGACAAGGGTCATTTCAGAGCAGCCAGCATCAGACCCAACCGAGTGAAGCCAGGAGGGACTTTAAAATGTAATTCAACCAGAAGAACAAGACACGGATCAGCAAGTGAGTGATGGAAGGTGTTCATGAGGAATTTAGATTACCGCACACTGCAAATAAACCCTGAGAAGCTGGAGCAGGCAGGGAGTGAGGAAACCTGACCAGTAGGCAGAGAGGAGCCCTCCCAAGGGTGAGAGAAGATGTGAGGTGCACCCTGATCTCTGCCAAAGTATTAGTGCTAGCCCAGGAAAGTTTAATTGTGATTGAACTCTGAAACTTGGAAAGGTGGAGAGATACATAAAATAACGTTGGGCTGGTCTCCAATAACCAACTAGGAGATTAAAATTACTCATTTTTTGTGTAACATTAAAACTGTTCCATGTCTCGACAAAAATCAGGAAATTTAAAGTTTAAGTGGATCCTCATAAATGGAAATTCTTGCCATCATGGGAAATAAAAAGCATATCAAGATGCAAGTGACAGATGTACTGTCAATTGGGATCCCCAGTTTGGAATTTCCTGGCCTTTTTTGTTTATTTCACTGCTCCTAACGCAATACATAGCCAGACCGAGATTTATTCCTCTTATTAACAGATACTCACATACAGTGATAAATAATTACACATGATGTGCAAATTAAGGGGTTTTGCTTGTTTGCTTGTTTGTTTTTGTAATGTTTTCGAAACTTATTAGACAACTTGGTAGGGAACTTTTCTCTTCTGGAAAGACCTGTGTATTACTGAATGCAAAACTCAGACCTGCCAGCTACATTTTACTACAAAAGAGAAGTCAACACCTGTATTAAAATAGACTGGCATTTGGAAATTCACCTGTAATATCAAAAATACAGTTTCGAGGCTCAGTTCCATCCAGTTCACATTGAGCATTTTGACCAGCAGGTTATATTAGGTTGTTTTGCCTTGGTTTGCCCAAAGTTTTAACTTCAGGCCTTAAGAACCTTTCCTTTTACAAAAACACCAAGAACAAAGAATTGGTATTCTATAATGAAGGAAGGTTACATTGAAAAATTCCCAACCAGTGCTGACTGCCCACACTGGAAATCTTCATGCAGGCTGTGGAGCTGGTCCATGGCTCCCTGCCAGTTGCACTTGATAGAGAATTTCAAAAAGTGCTGCTCTGACCTCTGAGGCTTGTTTCAGTTTAAAAATATACCTGGAAAAAATTCTAGTGGCTCCAGTGGCTGCATTGTCAACATTTTACTCCCCATGCCTCTGACTCTACCTCCAACCCCTCCACTTGAAGCGCAAAAGTGCAGTTTTACAGCTTCTCACCCTGGCCACGTGGCAGATAACAGAAATCAGATGGTGGGAGCCTAACTTCTTTCTTTTGCTTATTCCCCAGACAGGAGTCATGATTATTTCAAGCCAAAAACTGGCACTCTGACCCATTCTGAGCTGCCCTGGGACAGGGAGCATGCCAGTCCAAAGCTCAGCCATTTCTTGCTCAGCAAGGCTGCATCTCAAAGTCATTACATGGCATTAACCTCGCACCTTTCTGCAAAGTACAGGAAATTTTTGGTTCCCAGAAGAGACCTTTTTTTTGTGAGGCTGCTTTAGGATGAATTTAGATTTAAAACGAGTTTTTAAAGAGCATCATCATGGAGCTTGAATAAACTGAGGCTGCTGGCTTTCCCAAGCGACTGGCAGGGAGCAGATGCCTCTGGAAGAAAGTCATTCTCACAACCTCATGGCTTCAGCCCCTCAAGCCAAAACGCTGAGAGAGGTCCCACAGTTATTAAAGCCAATAAATCACATCTTGAGAGATCCTGCATGTAGAATTGGACAACGTTTGCATTTTTCTGCCCTCAGATCCTTTATTTCCCCCTTTACTTCATCTACCTTGGGTATCTTAAAAAAGGAAAGACACTCCTGGGACCTGGAGACTTCTATTAGATGTAATTGCGGTACCTTACTTTTAAAGGTTTCAAAGTGCATCTTTATGGGCTTACGCAGTCACAATAACAGTAACAGTGTTTTATGTGTTTGATTGACACAAAACATGCCTTGGCATTAAATGTTTCCTCAAAGCCTGGGAACACTGCACCCTCCTCACAGTCTCTGCATCTCTAGAGTTGTTGCTGAAACAAGATGAATGGGATTGCCCTGAAGTTTCTCCACTCATTTCCTTTGTCATGAACTGCTATGTCATCACAAAAATGATGTCACCTGGAGTTTTCTTATGGTAGACCATTAGTCCTCTCACACTTCTGAAGAACATAGAGATTTGCTCCTGTGAGCCACTAAAGATAAGAGAAAAGGAGATAATGTGCCACTGGGCAATTTGTGACAATTCAGGAAAGACCTGTCTGCATCTACAACAGAGCACAAAGCTCCTTTCCAATATGTGCACAGGTCCTGATTGGGCCTATGAGGCTCTCTTATTCTTTTCACAGATTAAAGCAAACTTTATGGAATATCAAAAGCCAATGTCATATATGTGGGCATACCCACCAGAATGACAAAACTTCAGACCATCCCTTGTCCCATCAGGTCCCAGAAAAGCAAAGCAAACATCCAGTTGAAAGGTCCAATTTCAAATTTTTATGATCAGACTTTCATAACAAAAAAGATGGCGGGGAGGAAAAAGTGCAGATCAAAAATTACCAGTGGAAATTGGAAACAAACTGCAAATAATAAATCAGATTAGGAAAAAAAAATATGGCAGTCTGTCTGCAGATAATTCACAAGTGAAAAAAGTTCATTACAAATGACTTGCCCTGCTGCAAATTTTTAGTAGCGTGTGTATACAGTACTTCATAAAACTTCTGCCCCTGACATATTTTAAGGGAATGCCATTACTGACTGGGACTTCAGTTGGCAGCCTGGAAATAGCCAGAAAACAGACCTTGAGTCTGTGTCAGATGCAGGGACGTCAGAAATTTCAGGAGGAGAGGAGGTTTCAGAACTCCTTTTCCCCATAACAGAAGAACATCAAAAGAAAAAAGCAAGGAAACAAACAATTATTGGTTCCTCCATTAGATAAAATTCTTTTTCTATGTTTATAACTATGATGGATGGAGAGGGAATAATAGGAAATTTTGGAACAAATTGTCAAAATTGCAAACAACCTTCACAAATCAAAGCAGATGATTGCAACAGAACTGCAGTCCTTATATCAACACACTTGTAACTTCGCTATCTGCGAAAAATGAAAAAAGAGAGAAACTGGTCTCGTTTTATACTGCTTTGATTTCCACTATTTCTCCCCTGTTCATTTCTGTTATGTTCTGGGGTTTATTTGTTTGCTTTTACTGCGTCACCAAAATGTATGGCTCTATGTACTGGCATGAAATAAGGTCTTTCCAAAAGATTTTTCATCAGTCTCTTTCTGTGTTTCTTTGCACACAGTGTAGAAGAACAGTCTTGTTCTAACTCTAAAAGTTTATCCTTCCTACCACATCACTTTCTTTGTGTTTCCAGGCAGCTAAATTCACAGACAAATCCTTCAGGAGGATTTTTACCCTCTCCTCCAGTGCCAGTGTGAAGATCTATATTGCTCTCTGGGTTCCTGTGCCTGTCCCCACTGCTATAGCAGGCCGATGAGAAGGCATGGAAACCGTCTGGGCAATATCTTTTAAGCAGTCGAGAGACGTCTATCATAACTGCTCTCCATTTACCACAACCATGTGTGCATGTGCACAGTTTACTGTTGTGGTTTTTCTGAGGGGATTGCGGTATGGTTTTATAGGCTGCTCAAGATGTCCGTTTGGGTGTAAGTGTATCTATCTAAACAGAAAAATATATACACACATTTTAGAAAATGTTTATCTATTTTTTATTTACTGTAACATCCTGGAATTAAGCTTCCTCAGAATAAAAAAAAATAAAAAAAGCACACCAGATTATGATTCCCTTGTCCTTCGCCCTTCTTCTTTTTCTTCTCTCAAGTGTTTCTTTTATTTTGCTATTCCTTTTTCCCTTCAGTTTTGAGAGCTTAAGGTTTTTTTCCTTCTTTTCCACTCCAACTTTACATTCTCTTTTGTTCCTTTCCCATAAACTTTTTTTCTCCTTTCTCATTTACTGCTATTTCCTTTTATATCTGCCTTTTCCCCATCCCTATAATTTTTCCTTTGCTCCTTTTTATGTTCAGTCTTCTAACTTTCAGCTCCCTACTGTAAGTTTATATATTAGTACAAAGTATAAGCTACAAGAGACAGTAACAAATTTTTAGGAAAAAAAATATTGCTATACATTTCTGTTATGCTGATTTGCTCATTGTCTTCTGATTTGGAAACTGTAGCATAGTTAACTTCACTGTTTGGAAATGGTCATACAGGGAGATCCATGAAATGATTTTGCTTTGAAATACTATATTGCTCTGAAGGGAAGGCATTCAACAGAAGCACACTGGTTTTGATAATGTTGATATGCTATTTTCCAGAACGGTCCTTATGGTCATGTGCAAACAAAGACACTTAAATAATCGCCAAGAACTTTCAAGCAGGTGATCAAACAGCTCCTCAGTGTTGTTTCTGGACACTAGACTGCCTGATTTCAGTACGTTCTTGATTATGTCATCTCAGTGAATCCCTGAGTAGTTACTCACCAGGAAAATCAGTCTGGTGCATTTAGATTTGCTCTGATCTTCTTATCAGAGAAGAAAGCTGCAGCACTGGCTCACTGCAGCACACAAAACTTTTTCCATCCTGGAGGAAATCTGAATGTCCCTGAGATGCTGGAGCTACAGGGAGAGAATGCACTATTTAGAAAAAGAATTTAGCTCCAAGGAACTGATTCTGCAAACACTTTAGCATATGTACAGCTTTTCTTTATGAGAAACCTCAAAGAGCCCGCTGGTGATGCTTCATGCAAGTCAAGTAAGTCATATGGCAAAGTGTTTACAGGATTTGGATTTAAATTTTGAAACCATTTCAGGACCCTTATAAATAGGCGTTAGATAATCATAAATCCCCATTGTTTTCCAGCAGAAAAATAACAAAGGGGTTTATTCCATACAACATTTATGTAATGATATTGCACTGTAACTGAATCCACTGCCCTTACACACAGAGTTTCGATTCCCAACCCGTGTTTGGTGTTGGGGATGCTCATGTGCACTGTAGCTCATGAGTGGGACAGGAGAAGATCCCATTTGTTCTTCAGTCTGTTTTCACCCCAGAAGTTCAACACAGACAAAGTTGATCTGGGGTACACTTTTCTGAGGCAGCATGAGGAGTGTCTCATGGAGAGATGGGAAGAGATCTATTTCTTGAGACCAGAAAAAAAAAAATTGAAGGATACAAGAGGATAGAACTGACATCTGTTTACCAGTAAAGGGAAGCAATGGATGGCAAAATAAGCAAAGGTTGAGCTTGACAGGGGTCAAGAAAGGTCTGTGACAGTGGTCAAAACTATGGCAAAGAGTTTCCTCTGGCCTTCTGTTCCACAAAACACTAATTGAAATGCAAAGAGGAGAACAAAACTGATCTAACAAAGCCTGTTCCTACAACGCAAAGGTGAAAAGAAATATATGTAAAAAAATATTCAGGGAAGATTTTCTCCAGTACTGCTGTGGTGATTGACACACTCAATTAGAAAGTCTATTCTGTTATTATCTCTGCACTCCTCTGCAGTCTGGTACCAGTCATCAGCTTCTTTGTGGAGTCAGAAGTGTAAGGATCTCCCTAGATTTTTGTGAAGGTAAAAGCAGACTTAAGGGCAATTTGGTCTTCTCTGTTCTGTTTTACCATATTGAATTTACCAAGCATTTGACACATGAAGAAAGTTAGCCGGAACAGGCAGGTGGGCTTTCAGGTGCCTTACTCCAGGAGCCATACTTGGCTCTGTTTGCATTAGGACATAGTGACTTTTTAAAGTTCTCCCAAGGCAATTTACTTCTGCCTTGACTTTATGTGCACGTTGTTTCATCATCTGAGGCCTCGTTTCATACATACGTTTATAATATGGGTTTCATTTCAATAAGCTGGGAAAGTAATAAATTTAAAGCTGACTAACAGTTGTTTTATGTGGCTGCCAACCTGCCAAGTAGCATTCTTAATTATTGCCAGGAAACTAAGTGTTTTGCAGCCATGTGTTTTACATTTGAGTGTAGTATGTCTTGTCAGCCCTCTCTGCTGGACAGATGGACAGGCCAGTAATTTCTGAGCACAGAGAGGCCTACACTGGTGGGTGGTTTCTTTGTAATCAGGTAGAGATATCAACAACAGGATGATGAACGAGACTATCCCAAGCAGTCCCCCTTTCCCAAAAGCACACTGTCACTAAAAAGCTGGAGGGAAGGAGTTAAATCTGAGCCCAAAGCCATAGTGTTTTTCCATTTAATACTGCAGGGCAACTACTTATTAAAGTTGTCAGCAAAGAAAAAGCATAAACATATTATAAATTATATATGTTAGAATAAGATGGATGACTGTTTTGTTCCTTCTGTGCACGATAGATTGAGACGCTGCTATAAGTAGACTCTCCTTTTCTTTTTTCCAGACAAAACTCATTATTATTACACCAAAACAAGCAAGGGTTGCATGGCTTGATTTCTGCAGTCTGTGTTTAGGCTCCAAGATGTTGTCCCACACTTTGGAAATTAGCCAGTAAAAGATGGACAGAAAATTAATACTAAAAAAGGAAGCACTGACCCAAACAGTTTTGTTGAATGTATTCTGCTCTCCAGAATGCTTTGAAGTCTGAAGAGAAACTTGACCTAGTAAGTTAAGAGTGCCTCCAGGTCCTTAATTTGCGCAACCAGCATTCGTTTTTCTGATCGTCATCGCTGACCCTAGAAGAATTATAAAGGTCATATTTTCTTGCAGATAATGTAAGTCTTGAGCAATTTCAAAAAATGGGATAAACATAAACACATTGCTAAAAAGCAAATTTTTGTGCCCAGTTCCTTTTTTTTTTATTTAATAAATTACATGCACAAGTCAAACCCCAATTAAATTAGGCTCATCTCATGAGCATCTTAAACAGTGCTGTAGGATATTATTCCTCTGCACACACACGTATCTAATTTTAGAACAGTTCCCATTTTTCTCTACTATTGCAGAAAAGCCTAATAGTGTTTACTGTTTTGTTGTTGTTGTTTCTTCTTTAAGTCCTGTCGTTGTTTTGTTAAGGAGGCATTAATTAGTGAATCATTATTCCCATTTTGGCATGTGAAAATCTGGAGTGTTCTTTTATCCATTTCCCAAGAGTGTGTGTTGGCACCACAGCAGAGGATGTGGAAGAAGTGTTTTTCAAAAAAGCAGATGTAGTTGCTTGGGGAGCATCTGTACTGGCATGTTTTGTGGAGGGGTTCCTACTATCCATTTTCCATTTCAACAAACAATCCTGCTGTGTCTCTCACAGGTGAAAATCTGTCTTTTCAAAGCAAAACTCAAGAGAAAATTGTAATTAAAACATATGATGGCATTTTCTTCATTTTCTAACCCCTTGTCTGTCTCCTCCCAAATAAACTCTCCTGTAGTTTCAGATGCCGCTTCCTCTCTCATGGCAAAATCATGGAGACCATGGACGTGTGCAAGTGTTGAACATTAACAGCATAAAATTCACTTCCCAGTACAATCAACATCAAACTCACACTGATTTCAGTGAGGTCAAATTCAATTTTTCCTGACATTCCTTAAAAATATGCCATGCAATCTGCCAGATCTCCAAGCCTCTTACTTCACCCCTGCTTACCCCAGATTTTGCAGGGAGATTCTCCACAGAAGTGCATGCACCTGGAGACATGGGAAGGCAGGAAAGGGTGTACCAGAGGCAGTAGGTCACTGGTGAGACTGTCAGAGGCCAGAGACACCTTCATACAGATTCTAGATCAGCATGCCATATGGAAAGCAAAGAATGGAATCTTTTTCTTATTGGCACCATGAAGTTTCAGTTACTTTTTCACCCTGTGCTGGCCTAACTCTGCTTCTATTTTTATCAGTAGCCAAACCTGAGACAGTGTGAAAATGCCTCCTTAACCTTTTAAACCCGGCACCAGAGCTTTTATATCACTATTTGCCCTCACCTCCAGGGTCATTTGCAAGGAAGTGTGATCTGGGACCACTGCAGAGCTGGCCACTGTCACTGAGCTGCTACCAGGCTGCAATGTTAGTGCCTGGTTTCACCCGTGCAGCCAAGGGTCAAACGAAAAGAAGGTACAATTTATCATTAAACAAGATCATGCTTTGAAGGCATAGTCTAATTTTGAGTCTGGAAACTGCAACTAGTCAGCTCTGTGTTACCTAATGCTACTTAAATGGGATGTTCCTCTATTTTTCTTAGAGAGAATCATTTATGAGCTTGTGGTTCATCAAGAAATCTCATGGAGAAAGAGTTAACATGGTCCCTCAGCTGCTGTCTGCTTCCTGGAGGCAAACCAGTTACTCCAGTGGCCATCACAGAGCCCAGCTCTCCCTGCAGGGACCAGAGGGATTGACTTCTTCCTTGACCACCAGTTATATTTGTATCTCAGAGTCAAACCAGATTATAACAAAGCAAAAAAAAAAACAACAACCAAATCCTCTTGTATAAAAAAAAGCATATCTGAAATTATTCCCATGTGTGAGGTGCTGCTGCATGACACTAAGTGCCGCAGCCAAGCCAGTAACAGTTAAATCCTCTGGATCCCCATAAAAATTCACAGTACACAAATACACAGTAAATGAAATGACTGAATTAGAAGCAGAGATAAGTGAAGGACAACACTGTGCTGCTCTGTGTTCAACACCATTGCCAAAGTGCTGAGGCTTTTTGCCACTTTGAGATTAAAGTGATTTTTATACATTTCATCTTTTGCAAATTTTCTCCAGTAAAATTTTTGGCAGCTGCTGACTACCTTCTACTGTCTTGCTGCATCACTGACAGCCTGGGCTCTTCACTTCAATTGTTTGTCCCCTGGCTAACTTCCCAATGAAATGTAGACATTAATTTGCTGTTAAAGTTTAATTTTTACCACTACTGCTAACAGAAAAATCTTTCTGGCCTTAGCGATGTGTAGGTGAAATTCGCTGGCAGTGAAATCTCTTTGTTGACATGCTCATTGAACTAGACTTCACAGTGAAATAGGGTGGAACGTTCTGTCTGAAAGTCTGAGCTCCATTGCTCAGTCCCATAAAGGACTGTAGAAAAGGTAAAACAAGATTAAAGAAAATGCCGTATATACTCCAAGTTATCCGGATTGAAATGTCTTCAAAAAAAGATAATGGACTTCTTATCGCTTTTTACTCTGTGCAAAAATATCCTGTTGGTGTGTAAAACAAAGTTTATAGTATTTTTATTGCTTCCTCAGTAACTCATCTTTCACCACCCGAGCCTGTGATTTACTCTTGAGTGGATAGGTACTCGACAGAGGCATTCAGATTAGGTGTCACTGCCCAGACATCATGATCCCCTGAGGATACAGTCACTGAAGATTTGTACAACACCAGGAATCACTGTGCCACTTCCCCTCATGGGGAATATGATACACCATATGGTCAAAGCAAGCATAAATGTACTTCAGAAGTTCTCCCATGAGGAACTAGGATGTCCTTTCAATGCAGTTACTTCTTTCTTGTGGAAACACCTGAATTTTTATTTTACAATGGTGGTTGTGTGATTGAGTTCCGTGTGTTATTTCTCCCAAGTGTGAGTAAATTCCAAAATCATGCCTCCACCTGGCCCCAGTTTCTCCTTTCCCTTTCCCCGCCTTGGTTTTCCATGTCCAAATGCATGTTCACCAGAAACCAAATCATAACAATGACCCACACTGACTTGTAACGTTATCTTTCTTCCTACCCTTTGAAAATGGCACCAAAAGAGGTGAAAGCCTTTAAAAACACCACTTGCACAAACAC